>JADRCH010000148.1:5499892-5786603 GCA_019843965.1 Rhynchomys soricoides | reverse complement strand
TGTGTGTGTGTGTGTGTGTGTGTGCGTGAATGTGTGTGTATGTGGGTGAGTTTGGGTATACTTTCCTTAGTTTGTTTTTTCCAGTTGTGGAATTACTTATTTCCTGTGTTATCTTCTGTGAAGTTATCTATTTGGGGCTTCAGTTTTATTTCAAGTATTTTCTGTAGGGCTAGATTTGTGGATAGATATTGTTTAAATTTGGGTTTTTCTTGGAATGTCTTATTTTCTCCATGTATGATGATTGAGACTTTTGCTGGGTATAGTAGTCTAGGTGGCCATCAGTGTTTTCTTAGGGCATATAAGATATATGTCCAGGCCCTTCTAGATTTAGAATATCTAATGAGAACTCTGGTGTAATTCTGACAGGTCTGCTGTTGTGTGCTATTTACTCATTTTCCATTGGAACTTTTATTATTCTTTCTTAGCTCTATAGATTTATAGTTTTGATTATTATGTGTCAGGAGAATTTTCTTTTCTGGTCCAATCTAATTGGTGTCATGTAACCTTTTTGTATATTTATAGGCATCTTTTTCTTTAGGTTGGGAAATTTTCTTCTATGATTTTGTTTAAAGTATATTCTGGTGCTTTGAGCTAGGACACTTCACCTTTTACTATTCCTATCATGCTTATGTTTGTTCTTTTCATACTATTCATGGTATTCTAGATATGTTGTGTCAGGAATATTTTTGACTTAATATTTTCTTTGACTGATATATTAATATCAGTTTTCTATTGTATCTTCTGTGCCTGACATTTTCTTTTCCATCTATTGTACTGTGTTGTAAAGGATTGTATCTGTTTTTCCTGTACTCTTTCCAAGATTTTTTTTTTTCAACCTGGATTCCCAGGTTTTCTTAAGATTGTGTTTTCTTAATGCTTCTGTTTCCATTTTCAGGTCATGAATAGTTTTATTCACTTCATTCCCCTGCATTTCTTTAAAGAATTCATCAGTTTTCTCTTTAAAAGCCTGTACCTGTTTCATTAGATTGGATTTGGGTCTTTTTCTTATGCTAGGATTGTCTTTGGTTATGAAGGGCTTGCTGCAATGGGATAGGTTTGCTATGTAGGTGCCATACTGGCATGGTTCTGGTTGATTTTTTTTTTTTTTTTTCAGATTGCCCTTTGCCATCCAGTTGTCTCTGGATGTTCCAGATAGAGTAGGTATTAGGAATGTACGCTTAATACAGATGTTTCCTCAACAGCAGGCCTCATGTGGACAGTCCAGGACTGGATGTAGTTAACATAGCAGCCCTGGATGTTCACTGTGCAGTGGTCCTAGTGGAAACCAGCTTAGTGGTGTCCAGACAATAGATCTCAGGAGATAGCAAGAAGCTAGCTCGGGGCAGATTTGCAGGCCCTGTGGGACTAAGCAGGCAGGTGAATGTGGGGGGAAAAACTTAACCTGAATATTCCTTATGTAGGGTTCCTTGTAAATTAATTTTTTATTAATTCTTTAATTTTTTAATATTTGTCTTCATCCCTTATTTCATTAAACTGAAAGTTATTCACGTTCAATAAGATTGATATATTCTGTGGTTTCTTTCTTTCTTTCTTCCTTCCTTCCTTCCTTCCTTTCTTTCTTTCTTTCTTTCTTTCTTTCTTTCTTTCTTTCTTGATGGAAGCCAGCATTAATCCATCATCCCTAATAGAAAGTAATGAGTTACTTCAATTTTATTTAGTTACATTTAATTTTTACCGTCCAGTCATTACACTCTTCCAGTCTGCCCACCCACATATCCTCATCCCAATCCTCCTCCCCCCTATCTCCAAGAGGATGTCACCAGACCTAGGTCTCCCTATTTCCTGGGGCCTCAAGTCTCTCAAGAATTAGATATCTCTTCTCCCACTGAGGACAGACCAAGCAGTCGTCTACTATAAATGTGTTGGGGACTTGGACCACCTCAAGTATATTGTATGGTTGGAGGCTTAATGTGTGAGAGATCTTAAGGGTCCTAGTTAGTTGGGTCTGCTGGTCTTCCTATGGGGTCACCATCCTCCTAAACTTCTTCCAGCATTTCCCTAGTTCAACCACCGGGGTCCCCTATTTCAGTCTAATGGTTGGGTATAAATATCTGTCTCTGTTTCAGTCAACTGCTTGTTGGGCCTTTCAGCAGACAGCCATGCGGGCCCTCAGGGCTTCTTTCCTGTTTCTCAAGTTCCAGTGTCTGCTTATGTTCTACTTTTCCCCTGCCCCTACATTCTCCCATCCAGATCCCTCCCTCCCTCTGCCTCCTGTGATTGGTTTCTTCTCCCTCCCAAGTGGGATCAAAGCATCCTTACTTGGGCCCTTTTGCTTGTTAACCTACTTGAGTCCTGTGGATTGTATCATGGATATTCTGTACATTTTTTTTTTTGCCAATATCTACTTATTAGTGAGTACATCCCATGCATATTCTTTTGAATTACTTACTTGTGATATTTTTTAGTTCCACCCATTTGTCTCCAAAACTTATGGTGTTCTTGTTCTCAAGAAATGAATTGTATTCCCTTGTGTAAATGAACCACATGTTCTGTCTCCACTTTCCCATTGTGTGTTCATCTAGTTGTTTCCAGCTTCTGGCTATCATATATCAGTCTATGTTAAAGACTGCTATAAGCATAGTGGAGTACATGTCCCTGTGGTATGGTGGAGCTCCAATTGGGTATATGCCCACGAGTGAAATAGCTCAGTCTTCAGATAGATCTATTTCCAGTTTTCTGAGGAACTCCTATATTGATTTCTAAAGTGGTTATATCAGTTTGCCACTCCATCAACAATGGAGGAGTATTCCTCTTACTCCACATCCTTGCCAACATATGCTGTCACCTGAGTTTTTGATATTATCCATTCTGGTTGGTGCAAGGAAGAATCTCAGGATATTTTGATTTGCATTTCCCTGAGCAGTAAAAACTTTGAACATTTCTTTAAGTGTTTCTAGGCCATTCAAAATTCCTCTGTTGTGAATTCTCTGTTTAGGTCTATGCACCATTTTTTGAGGGTGCGTTTGGTTCTTTGGAGGTTAGTCTCTTGAGTTGTTCATATATTTTTGATATTAGATCTCTGTCAGATGTGGAATTAGTGAAGATTTCTTTTCCCAATCTGTAGGTTGATGATTTGACCTACTGTCTGTTTCTGTTGCATTACAGAATCTTTTCAGATTCATGAGATCCCATTTATCAATTCCTATTCTTAGAGCATGAGACATTGGAGTTCTGTTTAGAAAAATTTCCTGCATGCCAAAGAGTTCGAGGCTCTTTCCCACTTTCTCTTCCATTAGATTCAGTGTATCTGGTTTTACGTTGAGCTTCTTGATCCACTTAGACTTGAGCCTTGTGCAAGGTGACAAATATGGGTCTATTTTCATTTTTCTACTTACAGGCAGACTTTTAGACCAGTACTATTTATTGAAGATGCTTTCCATTTTCCATTGTATATTTTTGGCGTCTTTGTTAAAGATCATTTGTCCATAAATGTGTGGTTTTATTTCTGGGTCTTCAATTATCTTCCATTGATTGACCATTATGTCCCTGTACCAAAACCATGTGGTATTTATCACTATTGCTCTGTAGTACAGCTTGAGGTCAGGGATGGTGATTCCCCCAGAAGACCTTTTATTGTTAAAAATTGTGTTTTCTATCCTGAGTCTTTTGTTTACCATATGAAATTGAGAATTGCTCTTTCCATGTCTGTGAAGAATCATGTTGGAATTTTGATGGAGATTACATTGAATCTGTAGGTTGCTCTTGGTAGCATGGTCATTTTTTCTATCATAATACTACCAATCCTTGAGCATGGAAGATCTCTCCATTTTCTGAGGTCTTCTTCAATTTCTTTCTTGAGAAACTTGAAGATCTTGTCATATAGATTTTTTACTTGCTTGGTTAGAGTTACCCAATATAATAAAAATATTTTGTATTATATGTGACTATTGTGAACTATGTTGTTTACATATTTTCTTTCTCAACCCATTTATCGCTTGTATAAAGGAAGGCTACTGATTTGTTTGAGTTAATTTTATATCCATTCACTTAGCTTAAGTTGTTTATCAGCTTTAAAAGTTCTCTAGTAGAATTTTGGGTTTGCTTATGTATACTATCATATCATCTTCAAATAGTGATACCATGACTTCTTTTTTTGCAAATTTGCATCTCCTTGATCTCCCTTTGTTGTCTTCTTGCTGTGGTTAGAATTTCAAGTACTATATTGAATAGATACAGGGAGAGAATTAAGCCTTGTCTTGCTCCTGATTTAGTGGGATTGCTTCAAGTATCTCTTCATTTTATTTGGTATTAGCTGTTGGTTTGCTGTATATTGCTTTTATTATGCTTAGGTATGAACCTTAAATTCTGCTCTCTCCAATACTTCTAACATGAAGGGGTGTTGTATTTTTTCAAGTGCTTTTTCAATATCTAATGAGATGATCATGTGATTTTTTTCTTTAGTTTGAAGCAACCTTGCACCTCTGGTAAAAAGCCTACTTGATCATGGTGAATGTTTTGATGTATTTTTGGATTGTATTTTCTTGAATTTTATTGAGTATTTTTGTATTGATATTCATAATCGATATTAGTCTGAAGTTCTCTTTTTTTGTTGGGTCTTTATGTGGTTTAGGTATCAGAGTAATTGTGGCTTCATAGAATGACTTAGATAGTGTACTTTGTGTTTCTACTTATGGAATCATGTAAGGAATGTTGGTATCAGCTCTTCTTTGAAGGTCTGAAAGCATTCTGCACTAAAGAAATCTGACTCTGAGTTGTTTTTGGTTGGAAAGTTTTTAATGACTCCTTTTATTTCCATAAGGATATGTGTCTGTTTAGATAGTTCAACTGCTCTTCATTTAACTTTGGTATGTGGTATCTATATGAAGTGGAAATCTTCCACTTCATATAGATTTTTGTATTTTGTTGAGCATAGGCTTCTGTAGTAGGATCTGATTTGTTTTGGAATTCCCTCAATTTCTGTTGTTATGTCTTCATTTTCATATCTGATTTTTTTTTTTTAAATTTGGATACTACTTCCGTGCCCTTCATTTAGGCTAGGGATTTATCTACTTTGTTGTTTTTCACAAAGAACAAGCTTTTGGTTTTGTTGATATTTTTATTCAGTAACTTTGTTTCCATTTGGTTGATTTCCACCCTGAGTTTGACTTTCAGGTAGGCTGTTAATATGTTAGTGTTGGAACTTTCCAATTTCTTTATGAGGGCACTTAATGCTATGATTTTTCTTCTTAGGATTGCTTTTTCTGTGTCCCATGTGTTTGGGTATGCTGTGCCATCATTTTCATTGAATTCCATTAAGTCTTTAATTTGTTTCTAGATTTCTTTCCTGACCAAGTAATCACTGAGTAGTGAGTTGTTAAGTTTCCATGTGTATCTGGGTTTTCTGTTGTTACTTGGCTTATTTCCCTTACAGATTTTAATATTCTTTCATTGTCCTGTGCATCTATTGTGTTGACTATTGTGTGATGAGAGGATTTTCTTTTCTGGCCCAATCTATGTGGAGTTCTATAGGCTACATGTACATTAATGACCATCTTTTTCTTTAGGTGGGTGAAATTTTCTTCTATGATTTTGATGAAGACATTTTCTGGTCCTTTGAGCTGGGGATCTTTGCTCTCTTCTTTTCCTATTATTCCAAGATTTAGTCTTTTCATTGTGTCCTGGATTTCCCGAATGTTTTAGGTTAGGAGTTTTATACTTTGTATTTTCTTTGCCTGTTGTGTCAATATCTTCTAATGTATTTTCTAAGACTGAGATTCACACTTCTATCTCCTGTATTCTACTGTTGATACTTGCATCTGTAGCACCTGACTTCTTTCCTAGGTTTTACAGTTCCAGGGTTGCTTCCTTCTGTGCTTTCTTTATTGTTTTTATTTCCATTTTTAGGTCTTGGATAATTTTGTTCAACTTCATCACCTGTTTTATTGTGGTTTCCTGTATTTCTTTAAGGAATTATTTCCTCTTTAAGAGGTTCTAATTATTTACCTGTGTTTTCCTGTATTTCTTTCAGTGAGTTATTTATATTCTCCTTAAATAACTTTATTATCTTCATGAGATAGGATTTTAGGTCAGCATTGCGGTTGTCAGGTGTTTTGGAGTATCCAGGCTTGTTGTGGTGGGAGAACTGGGTTCTGATGGTGCCAAAATATATTGGCTTCTGTTCCTTATGGTTTTATGTTTGCCTCTGGCATTCTCATTATCTCTGGTGTTAACTAGCCTAGTTGACTCTGTCTGGAGTCTGCCTCCTATGTCTCTGGGTTGCTGCAGGTATCCTGAGATACCTGTGGCACTGGCTGTAGCAGATCTTCTGGGCAGCCTTCAGACTGTGGAGTCTTCAGAGATTCAGGCATGCTGATGATCTGTTGCCCTGGCTGCAGTGGATCTTCTGGGAGGCCTTCAGACTATGGGGTCTGTTGCCCAGGGTGCAGCAGATGTATTGGGAGGCCTTTTAACTGTTGTGTCTTAAGATGGGCAGACATACTGATGATCTGCCCTGTTGCCCTGTATGCAGCATATCTCCTGGGAGGCCTTCAGACTGTGGGGTCTTGAGGGGGGCCTACATAGTGATTATCTGCCCTGGAAGAAGGCACAGGCTGTTAGGGAGGTGGAGTTCAAGAGGAGGGGGTTTGTTCAGAGGTTGCTGAGCTCCTCAGGTTATCCAGCTCCTGCAGTTATTTGGGAGGGTCCCTTACCTGATGCCCTGATTGTAGCAGGTCTCCTGGGAGACCTTCAGACTGTGGGGTCTTCAGAGTGACAAACAAGTTGTTGATCTGCTCTGGAAGAAAGGACAGGCCACAAGTTCTTTGGCATATTATAATCCCAGTCATAGAAGGCATCATGACCATTAAGACTTACTTTTGTATCTATATCAACAATTTGTAAATACCAAATATCATGCTATGCCTTTATTAATTAGTCTTTTAGGAAAAATGTTTATCATATACATGTGAATGGCTATAATAGTGATGAATAAACACTGCTCATTCTGCATCAAGCCAGGAAACAGATTGTTAGTAGACCTCCAGAAGACCTCTTCACAGTAACTTGCTATCACTAACTTCA
The DNA here is from genome assembly GCA_019843965.1 of Rhynchomys soricoides. NCBI lineage: Eukaryota > Metazoa > Chordata > Mammalia > Rodentia > Muridae > Rhynchomys > Rhynchomys soricoides. The sequence continues at coordinate 5,779,562 of JADRCH010000148.1, read as the reverse complement.
TAATGAAGAGCATTAACTGCTGTCCTCTTCTGATTCTAGTGCTAATGCCCACTTACTTTTGGAGGCTTTCAGAAACTCTATAATTGAATTATCTTATATTTATGCTCCTATATGACCTTTTCTCTTCTGTCACTATGTTAGTGACATATAATACAGTATATCAAAAACTAGTCCTTCAAAGGAAGGAGAAGTCCTACTTTATGGCATTTGCTGTATGAATTCCATGATGCATGTACTATCACCATGGGTAGTTTAAAGTAGTTATATATTATTTAGTGTGATATTAAAAAGGGTTGTCAAGAATTGTGTCTTGTGAGTTGTAAGTTCAGATCAGGTTTCAACACACCATTGTAACATGCTTGTCCATGGGGCAATAGTTGTTAATATTTTTTTGATTTTACATCCCAAATGCTGACACCCTACCAGACCCTCCTTGCAGAGACTCCCCCCCACCCCCGCCATCTACTTTCCATCTCCTCTTATACGGTGTGTCCCCCCACCCTATAAGAACATCAACTCTCTGCCAGATTAGGTGCATCCTCTCCCACTGAGACAAGTCAAGGAAGTCTTATTGGGGAACAGATACCACAGTCAGGCTACAGCTTTAGTGAGAGCCTCTCCAGTTATTGTGGGGCCCACATGGAGACTGAGCTGCATGTCTGCTACAATGTGTCAGGGGCCTGTTTCCAGCCCATGTGTGTTCTTTGGTTGGCAGTTCAGACTCTGTGAACTCCCAGATGTCCACGTTAAGTGACATTGTTGGTCTTCTTGTGGGGTTCGTGTGCCCTATAGAGCCTTCAATCCTTCCTCCAACTCTTCCATAAGAGTTCCCAACCTCTGTTCAATGTTCAGCTGTGGGTGTCAGCTACTGGGTAGAGCTTCTAATAGAACAGTTACGATAGCCTCCTGTCTGAAATTTTAAGTGTTCCACACTGTTAAGTTTCAAACCCAGGACATGTGCCTATTTAACATATCAAAGCAGACCTGGCCTCCAGGTTCTCATGGTTTGCACAGTTTGCGAGTGCTTGGCCCAGGTAGTGGCATTATTTGGAGGTGTGGCCTAGTTGGAATAGGTGTGTCACTGTAGGTATGAGGCTTGGCCTTTAAGATCCTCATTATAGCTGCCTGGAAGCTAGTCTTCTCCTAGCTGCCTTCAGAACTAGAAATGGAACTCTCAGCTCCTCCAGCCCCATTTCTGACTGGATGATGCCATGCTCCTGCCTTGATGATAATGGACTGAACCTCTGAACCTGTAAACCAACCCCAATTAAATGCTATCCTTAATAAGAGTTGCTTTGGCCATGGTGTTAGTTTGTAACAGTAAAATTCCAACTAAGACAAGTCCCTACCAATTAGAGGATATGGGTAACATACCAGCTTTCTACCCTGAACTCTCCAGCCTAGGGCTTGGCTGCTCTTTCCCCAGAGGCTCTTCCCTATATAATCTAGACATTCTAGTTACCTGTGATTTGCTCCTTTGTACTTTTTGCCTCATGGCTGCTGTACTTAGTTTTCCATTCTCCTTCCCTTCACCATCTCTTTACATGATTCAGGGTCATGACTACTCTGGATACTTCCAGATGTGTCTGCCTCTGGCTATGCCCTTTCAGATATCTATAATAAACTTTCTCCTCTATCATAACTAGGAACAGTTATATTCTTTCCTTTCCTTTTTATTTCTCTTTTTCATTCATACACTAGCTAATACCAATAATTATGCATTCTCTCTCTCTCCTCTCTCTTTTCATCTAATATGTGTTGTCTAATGTTTCTAGATTTAAGTGTTTGTAATTGAGCTTCCTCAGGGATTTTGTGTTCATGTCATCTGGAGTTTACATATTTACATTGCAGGATGTATATCTAGAAATCATAGGTGTATACATATTTTGTCTTGGAAAAATTTTGATTGGCTAAAGAACTAATGTACAGCCCTTACAAGCCAGGCTTACGTCTGCGTCTCCATACCCTTACCAATGTGCTTTTTTTTTCTCTTGTAATGAATGAAATAAGGAAGTTTCTTCAAATTGACTTTATATTTAAAATCTGCTTTTTTGTACTGATTGTTTTGTTTTTAGTTTATTTCTTTTTATTAACTAAGAATATTTTCCTTTTGGTTTTTATTGTAGAAGGCTTTCTATTTAATTTTGCCTAAAATTTTGTTATTCATTTTATTCAATAATATGGTATTTTATACTTACCTTACTTTTCTGTTACTTTATAATGTTTAAGAATTAATATGTGAATGAAACGTAGTCCTTTTTCTTATATTAAAATTTATGAAGTATACATGATTCACAAGAGCATTTACTATACAGAGTTGTTGCAAAAGTCTATATTTAAAAGTACCAAAAAAAAAAATAGTGTCAATTAAAAGAAGAACAAGTCCTTCAAAATATATTGAAAAAGGAAAACAAGGAAGAAAGAGTCCATTGATTCCTTAAACAGTAGAATATACCCAGAATGTCAAGGACGCTTGCCATTAAAAAGCAACCTGAAATCAGCACACAGCACTTTGAAACTGCTCCAATTGGTTTGGAACATAAAAGTTCTATCAGGCAGAAACAGATTAGAAGAAAAGACAGAAAAAAAAAAACAAAAGAAAAACAAAACCAACCAACCAACCACCAAACAAACAAACAAACAAATCCTCCCCATTGAACATCTTTAAAGGAAATTAAGTGAAAGCCACTTTGTGATTCCATCTCAGCCCCAGAAGGGCTACTCTCAAGAAACAAATGACAAATGCTGGCAAGAGCATGGGAAAGGAACTTTTACTCACTGTTGGAATGTAAATTAGTCTCCCACTGTGGAAAACTACAAAAAGTAGAACTATCATTTGACCCAGCTATACCATCCATGTGCGTTGCTATAGTGGAAAGTGTCCTATAGGAGATAGGAGTGGGTAATGGGGGATGAATATGGCCATAATATCTTATTTTTATTTACATATGAGAATGTGAAATTTTAAAATAATTTTCTGACATATAATTTCATCTAGTTCTATGGATTTACAGAAAATATCATATAACATGAAAGTAATAAGCCTGGGCTGTGTTGGCTCCATTTCTTTGCTTTTTAATGTTAGACTTATCACATGTATATTTAGAAATTTTACTTTCTGCTTATCTCCATGTTTTCTATAAGTAACTAATTTCCTTATCCTCAATATTTGTTTGATACCTGTAAGGAAATACATGCCATTTCTGCTTAGGGTCTCAGGAAAAGTGCCGTAGGATTGCTGACACCAGAAAAATTAAAACAGTGTGTGGAAACTTACAAAAGCCTGAAATCTTACATGGAATTCTTTTGGACACAGTTCCAAGTCTGAATTCAGGGTGGCAACCATTTGTTTATTCAGGAGTATGAAGTTTGGAATAATTAGTAAGAAAAATCACATCGCTTAAAAACATATAACCACTTCATTGAATTTGTAGAGCATTCCTCAGAAAATCACTTTAAAACCACATGGTACTATGTAGGTGCATTCATGTCCTTACATTTCAGAAGACAAGGACCAAAATTACTCACAAATAGTTACAAAGACAGAACATGTCATCTAATATGGACATTGATATATTGCTCATGGCAACATATTATGCTTAAATAACATATGTTTCATAATGCCTCTATAAAAAACTTCCTTACCCTATAAACTTGGACACAGAATTAGAGGATAATGCAATGCTTTACAGAAATATAGAGATCAATTATGGTTTTGTAAAGCTTTTTATAGAAAAAATATTTAACATGTTTCAGTGTTTAGGTTGCTGAACCTAATCATCTATAACATTCAGCACACCTTGCAAGAAATTATTCTTAAAGGAAGGCCAAACAGTTTAGCATCCATTTTATCTGAAAAAATGGAATGATGTTATAATCTGATAAAGTACAGTGTTCTACAGACTGGTCAACACATGAATTCTCAGCTACAGTCTCATCACAGTGTGAACCTACATGACACTTTCACTATCAGTAACAAATCACTCTCTCAAAACAAATTCTGACATTAACCTAAAAGTACATCTATCTGTATTTTAAAGATTTTTTTATGTGTATGTATGTCGGTATTGTATAAGTGTGTGAGTGTAGGTAAATGCCAGAGGAGAAAGATCTTGGAGCCTCACAATATAGTTTCTGTGAACTGAACATGGGTCATCAGAAAATTTGAAGCACTCTTAAATGTTGAGACATCTTTCAAGCCATCACATCTCATGCTTTTCAACTAGGAATGAACAAAATACTATTTAAATAATATTTTATAAATTTCTGATATGTTTAAGTGTCATGACTTCCTAAAACTTGCTCACACGCAAAATTATTTTCCTTCTTTGGTTGGTTGTTTATTTGGATCTATAACATTGATTTTATTAGGGCAGCTGAACTTAAAGTACCACTCTACAATGGTTACTCCTCTGCAGCCAATATTAAAGCATCCATATTTAAAGCTCTAGAGGCTAGGATTGTAGTATAATTATGAAAGCATCTTCTCAGAAGCCTTGAAACTTTGTGCTCGGATCACAGTAGCATTTTTTAAATGTTAATAAATTAATTAAGTGGCTAGGTCCAGCACCAAAGCACTTATAATCCTAGAACCATGGAGGAAGAAAAAGGAGACATCCACTCTGAAGAGAGGGGAAGGGAAATGGGGAAAGGACTGTGGAGGGATTAGACCTGGAGGGGGCAGTGAGTGTAATGTAGATTGAATAAGAAAAAATTAAGCTTAAAAAAAATATATATATATAAATGGTTGATTACATAGTTTGATCCACTAGACTGAGGTCTAGGTCATATGTTAGAATTTTATTGTGCAGTTTATTTTCTACTTTTTCTAATAGTAGAATCCTTACATACATATGCATATAATACATACACATTAATGTGGTGATCTTTTATATATCTTTGGTGTATTAAATAAATTGTTAAGTTCAATTAATATTTTCAAATTTAGAATGCGATTTCCTCAAGTTGTGAAAAAAATTTATCTGTGGTCTAACTAAAATTGTGTAACATTTTGGGGCAAATATACAAAGAAGCAGCCCTGCACTGGAGGACAGGATACAGAAGGACCTCCACAGCCACCATAACTTTGCCCTTGGTGCTGTGATAGACATGGAGAAAAGTGATCCAGACATTGTTGAACACCAGCATACTGAATGTCAGGAGCTTGACTTCATTGAATGTGGAAGGCAGATTCCTGGCCAGGAAAGCTACAGTGAAACTTGCTACAGCAACAGAGCCCATGTAACCCAGGACACAGTAGAAGGGAATCATTGAACCTTTGTTGAAAAAAAATGATGATTTGGCTAGGTACCATGTGTACATCAGCATCAACCAATGGAGGGGAAGTTCCCAGCCAAATTCCACAGAGAATCAGTTGGATCATGGTGCATATGGGAATGATGTACTTAGGTGCTCTAGAAAGCAGCAGCCACCTCGTTGTTTTTTCTGGAACAGTCATCTTAAATACTAGTACTACTGTAATTGTCTTTGCCAAGACAGTAGAGGCAGCCACAGTGAACACAATGGCAAACATGGCCTGCTGAAAATGCAGCTGGTCATACTGGGATGACCAATGTAAAGCAAGGAAAAGATAAAACAAAATATGAGGGAGATGAGTAGGACATAGCTGAGAGTTTCATTATTAGCCTTGACTATGGGAGTGTCTCGGTGTTTCAAGAAGACACGAGTATAACAGTTGTAAGAGCAGAGAAGCACAGAGCCAAGCCAGCTAGAGCCTTTCCAAAGGGGTCTTCATAATCCAGAAAGGTCACAACTTTTTTGAGGCAGTTAGTTTGATCTGTGTTGGCATATTCATTTTCTAAACACTTCACACATTGATCAATATCTAGTATAGGAATAGAAGTATTATCACATTTAATGTTACTCTAATAATCACAAGATACAATAAATTAATACTTTTGAATATCATAAGTAAATTATACTTATATCTTGTGTTATATGGAGATTTAAAAATAGACCCTTTATATTAGACTTACATCTTGTGGTATATACAAACTTAAGTATAGAAGCTTTATAAGAAGTGATCCAAATTTCAAATATTTACAATCTTTGTGAAAACTTTTGTTCAATAGTTATAATCTTTATGTGAACTTTTTTCATATTTACCTCATATATTCAAGACATTTATAGTACTTTCAAAAACAAAATTGTTTTCTTGCAAAATATTTATGTTTCCACAATAATATAACTTGGATTAATCCTTCATGGAACCAAAACTTACCATTCATAATTGTGTATATTATTGAAAACAGAAACTTAGAAGGAACTACACATCTTATCTATCTATCAGCAAAAAGTCTAATTCCACATGTGATCTCAATCAGATCCTTAGACATATGAACTCTATAACTCCATGTCTTTGAAAAGAACTTATAGCCAACATTTTACTAAACTATTATAATAATCATCTCCATTCTAAATATTTGTCCTTACATACACAGATATGTATAGTCCTTACTATTCATTATGGAAACTTGCCTTTGAAAAGGACAGACATCATTAGAGAAAATGGTAGTCAATACAAATTTAGAATTTTAGAATCCAGTCCAGAGGATACATCTATAAACCAATTTCTCACTTATGGAGAGGAAATTTCAAATGAAAGCATTTAAAGACTGAAGGTGCTAGAAGATCAGAGGGTTTTATGTGTGTGTATATTTCCTAGAAAGGACACAAGTAACACCCATAAAAATCTCAGCAAAAAAAGCCTATTAAACCTGAGTTGACTGAATACAAAAACAAAAATATAACAGTTGAAGAGAAGTATCATCTAGAATCCTAACTTAGAAAACTACAGTTAACTAAGGATTGTGGAGAGTGGGTAAATTTTCTTCCCTGGAGAAGAGCAGATCAGTTAATTATCATTGAATAACAAATTGATCGTCTCTGAAAACAAACAAGTAATATTATAAAGACTGGTTAGATTGAATTTAGAAATATATTTACATATATAATATATGATAATATAACATGTAACACACAACATATAACAGTAACATGTACCACATACCATAAAATATATATCATATAACAAATATTTATACATGATTTAATGTATGTTGTATGTTGTATATTATGTTTGCTCTGTGTTCTGTGTTATATGTTATGTTATATTATATATACAATTATATATAAAATTATATATAATTTGTTACAGCACTTAAGGAAAAAATATCATATATATATATATATATATATATATATATATATATAAATAAATAAATTGTCTGTAACAGCCCTTAAGACAGTAAGATTGGGTGTTTAAGAAGTTTTGTAGGAAAGACAGGGAAAGAAGAAATGACATACAAAGCCACAGTTATGTTATACCAAAACCACACAAAGACCAAAAAAAGAAAGATAACTTCAGACCAATGTTCCTTATGAATATTGATGCAAAGATACCCAATAAAATTCTTGACAACCCAATCCAAGAACATATCAAAATGATCATTCACCACAATGAAGTAGGCTTCATCCCAGTAATGCAGGGATGGTTTAATACACAGAAATCCACTAATGTAGTCCATTACATAGACAAACTCAAAGAAAAAAAAACTCACATGATAATTTCATTGAATGCCAAAAAAGTTTTTGACAAAATTAAGCATCCCTTCATGTTAAAAATCTTGGAAAGATCAGGAATTCAAGGCCCATACCTATACATAGTAAAAGCAATATACAGCAAACTAGTAGCAAACATCAAAATAAATTGAGAGAAACTTGAAGGAATCCCACTAAAATGAAGAAGTAGATAAGGTTGCACCCTCTCTCCCTAACTTTTCAATATAGTACTTAAAGTCCTAACAAGAGCAATTAGACAACAAAAGAAGGTCAAAGGGATACAAATTGAAAAGGAAGAAGTCAAAATATCACTATTTGCAGATGATAGGATAGTATACTTAAGTGACCCCAAAAATTCCACCAAAGAACTCCTACAGCTGATAAACAACTTCAGTAAAGTGGTTGGATATTAAATTAACTCAAACAAATCAGTAACCTTCCTATACTCAAAGGATAAACAGGCTGAGAAAGAAATTAGGGAAATGATATGTTTCATAATAGTCACTAACAATATAAAATATCTTGGTGTGACTCTAACCAAACAAGTGAAAAATCTATAGGACAAGTACTTCAAGTCTCTGAAGAAAGAAATTTAAGAAGATATCATAAGATGGAAACATCTTCCATGCTCATGGAGTGGCAAGATTAACATAGTAAAAATGGCCATCTTGCTGAAAGCAATCTACAGATTCAATACAAGCCCCATCAAAGTTCCAACTCAATTCTTCGAAGAGTTAGAAAGAGCAATTCTAAATTCATTTGGAATAACAAAAAACCCAGGATAGTGAAAACTATTTTAAATAAAAGAACTTCTGGGGGAATCACCATCCCTGACCTCAAGCTATACTACAGAGCAATAGTGATAAAACCTGAATGGTATTGGTACAGCGACAGGCAGGTATATCATTGGAATAGAATTGAAGACCCAGAATGCATGCACACACCTATGGTCACTTGATATTTGATAAAGGAGCTAAATCCATCCAGTGGAAAAAAGACAGCATTTTCAACAAATGGTGCTGGTTGAACTGGCACTCAACATGTAGAAAAATGCAAATTGATCCATCCTTATCCATGGATACAGAATGGATACAGAAAATCGGTACATTTTGAGTTCTACTCAGCCATTAAAATCAATGACTTCATGACATTTTCAGGCAAATGGGTAGAACTAGAAAATATCATCCTGAATGAGGTAACACAGTCACAAAAGAACACACATGGTATATACTCACTGATAAGTGGATATTAGGAAAAAAACTCAGAATACCCATGATACAACTTACAGACCACATGAAGATCAAGAAGAAGGAAGATCCAAGTGTGGATGCCTCAATTCTACTTAGAATGAGGAACAAAATAATCATAAGAGGTAGAAGGTACATGACACTTCACAGGAAGAGAAGATGGGGGAGAAAAAAAGGGGGTCACAATCAGGTAAGGGAGGAGACAGTAGATGTACAGATGGTCAGGAAATTGTACAAAGGTGTAGCAGTGGGGAATCGGAAACTGGGGGTAGCCAGCTGAATGTTCCAGATGCCAGGAAAACAAGATGTTCCCAGGACCCAACAAGAATGACATTAGCTGAAATACCCAACAAAGGGGAGAGAGAACCTGTAGAGATTTTATCCAGAAGTTAGGCATGACTCCCTGTTGAGGGAAGGGGCCGCCTTCCCTTCTCAAAAATTTAACCCAGAATTGTTCTTGTCTAAAGAAAATAAAAGGACAACAAGTGAAAGAGAAACTGAAGGAAAGGCCATCCAGAGACTGCCCCATCTGGGGATCCATCCCATATACAGGCACCAGACCCAGACACTATTGCTCATGCCAAAAAGTGCTTGTTGACAGGAGCCTGATATGGATGTCTCCTGAGAGGGTCAGCCAGAGCTTTACTGAAACAGATGCGGATGCTTGCAGCCAACCATCTGACTGAGCAGGAGGACCCCAATGAAGGAGTTAGGGGAAGGGCAGAGGAGCTGAAGGGTTTTGCAAACCCATAGGAAGAACAACAATATCAAACAACCAGAACTCCCAGAGCTCCTAGAGAATAAACCACTAACCACAGAATATACATGGAGGGACCAATGGCTTCTGCTACATATGTAGCAGAGGATGGCCTTGTCTGGCAACAAAGGGAACAGAGGTCCTTCGTCCTGTGAAGGTTTGATGCTCGAGCTTAGTTGAATGCTAGGGTGGTGGGGTATGAGTGGGAGGTTGGTTGGGGTAGCACCCTAGTGGTGGCAGTGCTTAGGGGGATGGGATGGATGTTTTTCAGAGAGGAAATCTTGAAGGGAGATAACCTTTGAAATGTAAATAAACAAAATCACCAATTTTTTAAAAAAATAAAAGATTTCAAAGAACACATTAAAAACCACATCCAGGGTTGCAGGGAAGGTTAAATATTCAAAAACCTATCAATATAATACACCATATAAAAATAAAAAAAAAATAAAGGATCAACTCGTTAAATACTGGACAGTCATTGACAAAATCTAACACCTCTCCATACTAAAATCTTGGAGCAAACAGAAACTTAAGGTCTATACACGAACATAGTAGAAGCAATATACAAAAAGCCGTAGTGAATACCTTAAGTGGGTAGAATCTTATAGAAAATCCACTAAAATCAGGGATGAGACAAGGCTTCTTACTCTTTTCCTACTTCTTCAGTGCAGTCCTTGAAGTTATAGTAGAGCAATAAGACAGCTAGAGGAGATAAAGAAGATACATATTGAATAGGAAGCAGTCAAAGCATGGTTATTCACAGATGAACTGATTGTGGATATATCTGTCCCCCAAATATTCCACCAGAAAACTCCTGAATCTTATAAACAACTTCTGCAAAGTGACTGAATACAAAATTATCTCAAAAAGTAATTAGCCCTCTTTTATACAAACAAAAAACAGGTTGAGAAAGAAATTAGGGAAACTACTGTATTTTTCAATACCCACAAATAATATAAAATACACTGGTATAACACTAACAAATCAAGTGAATGGCATGTGTGATGACACAAAATTCAAGTCTCTGAAGAAAAAAATTGAAGAAGAAATCAGAAGATTGGGAGATCTCCCATGATCATGGATCAGTGGGATTAACTTAGTAAAAATGGCCATTTCACTAAAAAGCAATCTACAGATTCAATTCAGTTCCCATCCAAATACCAAAACAATTTTTAGAGACCATAAAAGGGAAATTCTTAACTTCATATGGGAAAATAAAAAAACCAAGGATTGCTAAAATAATCCTATACAATAAAAGAACCCCTGCTTGTATTACCATCTCTACTTTCAAACTATAAGAGAGAAAAAGCAATAGTAATAAAAACTGACTGGTATTGGCTAAAAGCATATAGCTTGATCAATGTAATAGAATTGGAGACACAAAAATAAGCCAATACTATTATGGACAATTGATATTTGACAAGTAAACCCAAACTGTACAATGGAAAATAAAGGCATCTTCAAAAAATGCTACTGGTCTAATTGGATGGCTGCATGTAGAAAAATGCAAAGAGATCTAAATTTATCAACCTGTATACAACTCAAGTTCAAGTAGATAAAAATTTAAACATAAAACCAGACAAACTAAATCAATAGATGAGATGGGGAACTACTGGAACATATTGGTACAGCAGACAAATTACTGAACAGAACACAAATAACTCAGGATTTAGATTAACAATTGATAAATAAAACAGGTTCCTGAAACAGAAAGAATTGGAAAGATACATCAATAGGACAAAATTCAGCTTAAAAATTTGGAAAAGGAGCCTTTCTGTTTCCATCTTTTGACAGGAGACCTCTGCCTGGGCCACCAGGGCTCCATAGCCAAATAGCACTGGAAGAAAGCTAGTCTCCCAGGAGTGTGGAAAAGCTCTTTAGAAGGGGTAAGAGTAGCAACATTGCTCAGTGGAACTCGCCCTGAATCCTTGGGACACAAGGACTGAGCAAAGACGGGGGAAAGAGCCTTCAGGTTTCCAGTTATGGCTGGAGACCTCTGCCTGGGCCACCAGATCTCCATAGCCAAATAGTGCCAGGAGAAATCTATACTCCCAGGAGTGTGGGCAAGCCTCTCTTCTCAGAGGGACCCACCTGGAAATCCCAGGACACAGGGACTGAGGAGTGGTCTTCTGGTTTCTTTCAGTAGTGGGGAAGTGGATCCTGTGACACAGGACTCCATACTCAAATAGTGCCAGGAGAGAGCTGGTATCCCAGGAATACTGTCACACCTTCAAGCACAGGCAAGACCACCACTTCTGTTCAAATTCACTGGATCAAGAGGGACCCTTGCAGAGCCATGAGGACATGGGAACCAAGGGACAGTAGGGAACGAGATCCTTCTGGTTTTTGTCTGCACCCCAGAGATGACCCTGTACCACAGTTCTCCAAATCCAAATTCCTCTTAGAGAGAACTGGTCTTCAAGGAGTATTGATACCGAGGTTTCAGGAAGTGACAAGCCACAGTCAGAGAGAGTAAGACTTGCTAATACTAGGGATAATCAAATAGCAAAAGGCAAGGGCAAGAACATAAGGAACAGAGACCAAGGCTACTTGGCATCATCAGAACCCAACTCTCCCACCACAGCAAGCCCTGGATACCCCAACACACCAGAAAAGCAAGACTCAGATTTAAAATCACATCTCATGATGATGATAGAAGATTTTAAGAAGGAAATAAATAACTCTCTTAAAGAAATACAAGAAAACACAGGTAAATAACTAGACTCCTTAAAAAGGAAATACAAAAATCCGTTAAAGAATTAATGGAAAACACAATCAAATGGGCAGAATTATAGGAAAACACAATTAAACAGACAAAGGAAATGAACAAAACCATCCAGGAACTAAAAATAGAAATAGAAACAATAAAGAAATCACAAAGAGAGACAAACCTGGTGTTAGAAAACCTAAGAAAGAGATCATGAGTCATAGATGCAAGCATCACCAACTGAATACAAGAGATAGAAGGGAGAATCTCAGGTGCAAAAGATACCATAGAAAATATTGCCAGAACAGTCAGAGAAATGCAAAATGCAAAAGGGTCCTAACCCAAAATATCTAGGATATCTAGGATACAATGAGAAGACAGAACCTGAGGATAATAGGTATAGAAGAGAGTGAAGACTCCCAACTTAAAGGGCCAGTAAATATCTTCAACAAAATTATAGAAGAAAATTTCCCCAACCTAAAGAAAGAGATGATATCATAAATATACAAGAAGCCTACAGAACTCCAAATAGATTGGACAAGAACAGAAATTCCTCCCGTCACATTATAGTCAAAATACCAAACACACAAAATAAGGAAAGAATCTTAAAAGTAGTAAGGGAGAAACGTCAAGTAACATATAAATGCAGACCTATCAGTATTATACCAGACTTCTCACTAGAGACTATGAAAGCTAGAAGATTCTGGGCAGATCTCATACAGACCCTAAGAGAACTCAAATGCCAGCCCAGGTTGCTATACCCAGCAAAACTCTCAATAATCATAGATGGTGAAACCAAAATATTCTATGACAACCCAAAACTTACACAGTATCTTTCCACAAACCCAGCCCTACAAAGAATAATAGATGGAAAACTCCAACTCAAGGAGGGAAACTATACCCTAGAAAAAGCAAGAAAGTAATCTTTCAACAAACTCAAAAGTAGATAGCCACACAAACATAAAAATAACATTGAAAATAACAGCAAGCAAAAATCACTATTCCTTAATGTCTCTTTACATCAATAATTCAATTCCCCAATGAAAGACATAGACTGACAGACTGGATCCATAAACAGAACCCAGCATTTTGCTGCATCCAAGAAATACACTTCCATGTTAAAGACAAACACTACCTCAGAGTAAAGGGCTGGAAAACAATTTTTCAGGAAATTGTCCCAAGACACAGGCTGGGGTAGCCATTCTAATATCAGATAAAAATAGACTTTTAACCATGAATTATCTGAAAAGATAAGGAAGGGCACTTCACACCCATCAAAGGAAAAATCTCCCAAGAAGAACTCTCAATTCTGAATATCTATGCCCTGAATGCAAGGGCACCCACATTCATAAAATTAAATCTCAAAAAGCACACATTGCACCTCACACAATAATAGTGGGAGACTTCAACACCCCACTATCATCAATGGACAGATCTTGGAAACACAAACTAAAGAGAGACACAGTGAAAGTAACAAATGTTATGAACCAAATGGATTTAACATATATCTAGAGAAGAATTCATCCTACATCATAAGAATATACCTTCCTCTCATCACCTCATGGTACCTTCTCCAAAATTGATCATATAATTGGTCACAAAAGAAACCAAAACAGATATAAGAAGATTGAAATAATCCCATGCCTCCTATCAGATCAGTATGGAATAAGGCTGGTCTTCAAAGGCAACAACAACAACAGAAAGCCCACATACACACGGAAGCTGAACAATGCTCTATTCAATGATAACTTGGTCAAGGAAGAAATAAAGAAAGAAATTATAGACTTCCTAGAATTTAATGAAAATGAAAGTACACCATACCCAAACCTATGGGACACAATGAAAGCAGTGTTAAGAGGAAAACTCATAGCTCTGAATGCCTTCAAAAAGAAACTGGAGAGAATATATACTAGCAGCTTAACAGCACACATGTAAGCTCTAGAAATAAAAGAAGCTAATACATCCAAGAGGAGTAGAAGGCAGGAAATAATCAAATTAAGGTCTGATATCAACCAAGTTGAAACTAAAAGAACTATACAAAGAATTAACAAAACCAGGAACTGGTTCTGTGAGAAAATCAACAAGATAGATAAAACATTAGCCAGATTAATCAGAGGGCACAGAGAGAGTATCCCAATTAACAAAATCAGAAATGAAAAGGGAGACAAAACAACAGATTCTAAGGAAATTCAACAAATCATCAGATCCCACTACAAAACCCTGTACTCAACAAAATTGGAAAATCTTGATGAAATGGACAAATTTCTAGAGAGATAACAAATACCAAAGTTAAGTCAGGGTCAGATAAACCATCTAAACAGTCCCATAACCCCTAAAGATATAGAAGCACTCATTAAAAGTCTCCTAACCAAGAAAAATCCCAGGACCAGATCAGTTCTGTGCAGAATTCTATCAGTCCTTCAAAGAAGACCTAATAACAATACTCTTTGATCTATTCTACAAAATATAAACAGAAGAAACGCTACCCAATTCATTCTATGAGGCTACAGTTACACTGATACTAAAACCTCACAAAGACCCAACAATAAAAGAAAACTTCAGACTAATTTCCCCCATGAATATCGAAGTAAAAATGCTCAATAGAATTCTTGCAACAGAATCCAAGAACACAACAAAACAATCATTCACCATGATCAAGTAGGTTTCATCTTAGAGATGTAGAGATGGTTCAATACCTGGAAATCCATCTATGTAATCTACTACATAAACAAACTCAAAGAAAAAAACCATGTGGTCATCTCATTAGTTGCTGAAAATGCATTTGACAAAATTCAACAACCCTTCATGATAAAAGTCTTGGAAAGATCAGGAATTCAAGACTCATACCTAAACATAGTAAAAGCAATATACAGCAAACCAGTGGCCAACATCAAATTAAATGGAGAGAAACTTGAAACAATCCCACTAAAATCAGGGACTAGGCAAGGCTGCCCTCTCTTTCACTATCTATACAATATAGTACTTGAAGTTCTATCTACAGCAATTATACACCAAAAGGAGGTCAAAGAGATACAAATTGGAATGGAAAAAAAATCAAAATATCACTATTTGCAAATGGTATGATGGTATACTTAAGTGACCCGAAAAACTCCATTAGATATCTGCTACAGCTGATAAACATCATCAGCAAAGTGGCCTGATACAAAATTAACTCAAGCAGATTAGTAGCCTTCCTATACTCGAAAGATAATCAGGCTAAAAAAGAAATTAGGGAAATGACACCCTTCACAATTGTCACAAACAATATAAAGTATCTTAGTGTGACTCTAACCACTAACAAATGAAAGATCTGTATGTCAAGAACTTCAAGTCTCTGAAGAAAGAAATCAAGGAAGACCTCAGAAGATGGAAAGATCTCCCAAGGTCGTAGGACTGGCAGGATTAATATAGTTAAAATGTCCAACCTGCCAAAAGCAATCTAGAGATTCAATGCAATCCCCACCAATATTCCAACTCAATTCTTCATAGACTTAGAAAGAGCAATTCTCAAATTCATATGGAATAACCAAAAACCCAGGATAGCAAAAACTATTCTCAACAATAAAAGGACTTCTGGGGGAATCAGCCTCCCTGATCTCAAGCTGCACCATAGAACAGTAGTGAAAAAATTCATGATATTAGTACAGCTACAGGCAGGTAGATCAATGGAATAGAATTGAAGACCCAGAAATAAACCCACACCAGTATTGACACTTGATCTTTGACAAAGGAGCTAAAGCTATCCAGTGGTAAAAAGACAGAAGTTTCAACAAATGGTGCTGCTTCAACTGGCGGTCTACATGTGGAAGAATGCGAATTGATCCATTCCTATCTCCCTGTACAAAGCTCAAGTCCAAGTGGATCAAGGACTTCCATATAAAACCAGTTACACTGAATCTAATAGAAAAGAAAGTGGGGAAAAGTCTTGAACACATGGGCACAGGGGAAAAGTTCCTGAATAGAACACCAATGGCTTGTGCTCTAAGATCAAGAATCAACGAATGGGACCTCATAAAATTACATAGCTTCTGTAAGGCAAAGGACACTGTAAATAGGACAAAATGGCAACCTACATATTGGGAAAAGATCGTTACCCATCTTACATCTGATAGAGTGCAAATATCCAATGTATACAAAGAACTCAAGAAGTTAGACTTCCAAATAACCCCATCATAGAGCTAAACAGGAAATTCTCAACTGAGGAAACTCAAAAGGCTGAGGAGCACCTAAACAAATGTTCAACATCCTTAGTCATCAGGGAAATGCAAATCAAAACAACTCTGACATTCCACCTCATACCAGTCAGAATTGCTAAGATCAAAAGCTCAGGTGACAGCTGATGCTAGTCAGGATGTGGAGAAAGAGGACCATGCCTCCATTGCTGGTGGGACTGAAAGCTGATACAACCTCTCTGGGAATCAGTTTGACGGACCCTCCTAAAAATGAACATAATACTACCTGAGGACCCAGCTAGTCCACTCTTGGGCATATACCCAGAAGATGCTCCAACATGTAATAAAGACACATGCTCCATTATGTTCATAGCAGCCATATTTATAATAGCCAGGAGCTGGAAACAACCCAGATGTCCCTCCACAGAGAATGGATACAGAAAATGTGGTTCATTTACTCAATGGAATACTACTCAGCTATTAAAAACAATGACTTCATGAAATTCGCAGGCAAATGGATGGAACTTGAAAATATCATCCTGAGCAAGGTTACTAAGTCACAAAAGAATGAACACAGTATGTACTCACTGATAAGTGGTTATTAGCTCAAAAATTCGGAATACCAAAGATTCACTTTATAGCAACCATTGGGTTGAGCATGAGGTCCCATATGGAAGAGTTGGAGAAAGGACTGAAGAGCTGAGGGAGTTTTCATCCCCATGGAGGGAGCAACAGTGTCAACTGGCCTGATTCCCTGATACTCCCAGATACTGGACCACCAACCCAAGAATACACATGGAAGGACCCATGGTGCTGGCCACATATGTGGCAGAGGTGGGTCTTGTTAGCCATCAGGGGTATGGGGGGCACTTGGGCCTGAGGATGTTAGATGCCCCAGTATAGGGGAATGCCAAGGAGGGAAGAAGAGAGTGGGGTGGCAGTTGGCTGGGGGAATACCCTCATATTGGCAGGGCGAGAAGGGAGGAGATAGCAGGGCTCAAAAGGGGAGATTTAGAAAGGGGGAAACATTTGAAATGTAAATAAAGTATCAGAAAAATTGGGAAAAACTTTACCAACAATACGTGTGACAGAGGACTAATGTACTAATGTATAAGACAGTATATAAAGTACTCAATAAATTGTACTTCATCTGACAAGATAATCAAATTAAAATGGGGTACAGAACTAAAAAGAATTATCAACGGAAGTATCTCAACTTAGAAGAATTTAGAGAAGTGGTCAATGGCCTTAGTCATCAGGGAACTGTAAAAACAAAATGATTCTGAGATTCTCTATTATACTATTAAAGTGGCTAAGATTTAAAAAAAAAAAATCAAACCTCAAGAGTCTGCACATGGTGCCTAAGTTGTGGACCCAGTGTATCACTATCCATTGCTGAGAGGAGTATAAGCTTGTATAACCACCTTGGTAATAAATTTCTATGTTTCTCAGAAAATTGGGAATTGTTCTATCCTAGGACCCAGCTATACCACTCCTTGGCATACACCCAAAAGATGCCCCATTAGATCACAAACATATTTGCTCAACTATGTTAATAGCAGCTTTATCCTTAAAAGCCAGAATATGGAAACAACCTATATGACCCTCAATTGACGGAAGGATAAAGAAAATGTGGAACATCTACATAACAGATTACTATACAGATATTAAAAATACATGCCTCATGAAATTTGCAAGCAAATTGATGGAACTAGAAAATATCCTGTGTCAGGTAAACCAAACCTAGAAGGACAAGCTTTGTATGTAAACACTTATTTGTAGATATTACCAATAAAGTACAGGATATCTATGTTACAACCCATAGAACCAAAAAACTAAGTAATGAGGACAACTCATGGGAGAATGCATGAATTTCACTAGGACAGGAAACAAAATTCTCATGGGAGGTAAATGGAGGTAGGTAACTGGGTGGAAGAGACAGGGATGGAATTCAGGTTTGTGTATGTGTGTGAAGGGAAAGGACTGGAAGTGAGAATGGAAATCAATGGGGGTAACTTTTTCCAGGACGTTTTTTGGGAGGGTGTTTTGTGACCTTGTTTCTGGAATTCATGGTCTGTTCCTGGAGCTGTTCACCTATGACCTAGTTCTTGGGACTTGTGGTTTTCTTTTTTCAAATCAGTCCTGGTTCTAAAATGGAGACAAATGAGGTTTATGTCATCCTTTCAGTATGAACTCACAGGGACTAAGGCAGCAAATACAACATCTTGCAAGTCCAAGAAAGACTCCATCTATGTGGTCAACCAATATGAAGATAAGACACACAATTCCACCACTGGTATTAGTGAATGGAATTTGTATCTCCTGAGAGAGAAAAACACAAAATTATTTCTGCATTTTTATTTTTTTAATGAGAGTTCATACCCTGATAAGTTGATCCTACTTCATGGGAAGGTCAATTGTTCCATGAAAATATGGCAATAATATGTAGTCTTGAAGGGCTTAAAAAATAAAGGACTCACAGTTGGCTGGGTAGTGAATGTGGGAGTAGAATGAGGGAAGAAGGTGACTGTGATCAAAATGTCTTATAAAACTAAAGAGCATCAAAGAAATAAACAGGGAAGCATTAAGTTTTTATGACTGTCATGCCAATGAAATGTTCACAGCAACAACAACAACAAAAAAACCTAAAGCAACTGACTGACAACAAAACATACACTTTTGAAATTACCTTCTAATAAATGATACCTAACATAAACATGATCATTGATTTACTTGGCCAGCCACATACAATGAGGTTTGTTTTCGTTCTTGGATGGTGAGATTTTTCCCTCTTGGAAGAGATACTTTTTCCTATGTAATATCTATGCATATCCATCATAAAACCTTCCATAATAGAGATCACCACAAAAGAGGAATATCAAAGAATGTCTAGAACTGACTTTAAATTGTACCTCAAACTGAAGATAATTCACGACATCTGTGCATTGTAATGGTGCATCGTTATGAAAATAGCTCTTACTCTAATGGAAGTAGTCCGGTTTCTTATTCCATATCATCATTAAGGTTAATCAACCTTGAAGTCACTTAAGAGAGTGCACAGTATACTCTGCTTACTAGCTTATTATTTAAACTGCCCTTTAATGAACAATGAGATAAAAATATTAGTTGCATTGGATATCCCTATCCCATGTAATCAGCTTTTGTATAACTTTAATTTCAAATTATATATTTCTCCAGGACCCTGACCAAAACATAATTCAATTTAGAGTTATAAATGTAACAATCAGAAATCGGACAGAAAGAACCCTTTGAAATTAATGTCTACAAGTGTTGAAGACACATTCAAGTATTGCTTGCTATTATTAATCATTTTATATTTAGGTAAATTAGATTCAGTTGATGTTATTGACATAATTCTCATTTAGAATGTTTTGTGTAATCCAAATAAAATATTTAAAATGATTATCAGAAAACTGGTTTGATGAACTATGCTTCTTAGGAAAATTTTCCAGTAGGAATCATGTCTGGAGCCTTCATGTCTACTTACATGAATGTAATCATAAGATATACAGAGAAGGATAATAATGACGAAAGTAATTACTCCTTATTTGTCACCTGGACACCTATGGTCTCAGATGCAGACCCCCAGGCCAGAGAGAGCTTCAGAATCCTCCAGAGGCAAAGTGTGAACTGAAAATTGAAGTGCTGAGAGAAGTACATGTGTTCCTTAGCAGTAACTCCAGCAATAAAACACGACAGCTGGATGTGTTAGTGCAAAAATGATACATGAGATTCTCCCTTCCTGACTCTTCATGCTGCACTTTGTTCAGGCATGTATATTGGGGATGTGCCAAAGATGTTCTCTTTGATCATTGACTTCTTGGTTCTGAAGCTTTCTTTCTTTCTTTGTTTGTTTCTTTTTTTTTTTTTTTTTTTTTTTGCCTTTTGAGTGACCCCAGGTGCTTTTGGAGAATAAAAGACACAGATAAAGACTCCTTTATCTAGGAGATAAAGATGCTGATTGTTTATTTTCCATTTATACAAAGCGTGGTTATGTGAAGAATGATTATTTCAGCAGGAATCTAGACAAGCAGTAAGTACACCTTCCATTTGCACAAAAATGTAAATAAATCATTCTAAGGATGCTAAATGATAGATATGATTCTATGTGCATACTGACTGTCCTCTAGGACAGCTAAAATTAATTTTATGTTTTATTACTGGCTACTTTCCTTTTAATGGTAATTTTATGGGGTAGCTTGTTTTTGTCAATTTTGAGTCACAATTTCCAGGTAGACACTGAATGAATGAGTCACACTGATGATCGTGCTCTTCTGGTAATATGTGATGTCCCTGAGAATAATAACAAACAGTCTTTTAGATTTATTTCATAGAGGTTCCAATAAAGTGGTCTTTAATTGGTCAGCTAATGTTTCTTCCAACAGCATGGATGCCCAGTTCCTGCATATCAGATGTCAGTATATCTGCCCTCACCTTCAGTCACAAAAGATACATAGATTCTGGTCAAATAATCTATATGTCATAATTTTAAAATTATTGTCATCTGTGAATTCTGCTGCTAAAATCAGGATTGGGGACACATTGTCTCTTCACAATAAAGAATTTTATTTTATTTTTTCATTCTGTTTTAAATACATAGCCACATGTTTGCTGTAATAACATAATCAGGATTTTATTCAAAGGTCTAAATTAGAAACTTATGAAGCATCTACCTTTTCCAAAAGATAGTTTGTCAATTTGTTAGAAAAGAATATGTTGTATAAAGTATTTAATCTCAATCTGGGGTTTCTATCCCTCCTTGATCATTCAGTTCCCAGATAAAAGACACAAAAACTTTATGTTTATAATAAGCCTTAAATAGCTATAGAACTGGGCAGGTATATATCCTCTATGCTATTTGTATCTTAGTCCCCATCAATATTCCCAAGTTATAATTTGCCATATGCCATTTAGACTTCCTATCAAAAACTGCATGAAAGATGCTAATGGCCAATAGCTGGGCAGAAGAGACATAGACTGGTTTGGGGATCCTGGCTCTGGTTTCAGGACAGAGGAGAACTAAGAAGATGGGGTTAGGAGTAGAGAGAAGTGGATGCTGCCAAGTAGAGAGAGGTGAATCATGAAAACACAGCCATGAGGGCTAGCCAATTGGAGTTAAGAGGTGCCCAGAAGGAACATGAAAAAATTATAACTTGGTTTTATTAATAGGTAAGAAGATCCTAATAGCATAAATGGTAGGTATCTGCCCTACTCTAGTGCTGATTAAAGCTCATTTTAAATATATAGGTTGTGTGTTTTTTATTTGTGAACTGAACAATCAAAGATTGGGTAGAAACCAGGATTGAGATTAAATACTTCCTATAAGAGGATATCCGTGTAATCCATGTCTTACTATTTTCTTTTTAGGTGCTGTAGTAACAGATGTTGCCTATAGAATAGTACCTGCTAACAGTTGAGAGAGGAGTAACAAGGTTACATATTTGTTGATGTTTTCCCCAGAAGAAATGTCATCCACAGAATTCAAATTTCCATGTCTTATTTTTACTGCATATTTTTCATGTATTATAATCATTCCACATTTAAATCTCTTTCTCCTCATTTCCTAACTATTAATGAATGGGGTTACCTTATTTCAGATTTCAGTTGAAGAAATTGTGACAATTTATTTTTTTTGTAATACACTAGGGAAAATGTCAAAAACAATATTCTAACTTGTCAAGTAAAAACTTCAAGAGAGTATATATATATATATGTAATAAAATTTTATTTATTGTCATTTTGCTAGGGCCTTGCTCTGAAGTTCAAGCTTCTTGGAACTCACTATATACCCCAGGCTGATATGAAACTTAAAGCAATCTTCCAGCCTCAGACCTCTAAATACAGAAGCTACAGAGTGCATTACCACACTCATGTGCAATACAATTTAATACATTAAAAACTTCTCAGGTGATCTGAAGTTTTATATTTTAGAAATGAAAACAAACTATAAAGTATATGTATATAAAATAGAAATTATATATATTTCTACAAAATATGCATATTTAAAATATATAAATAGTATGATATGCACTGTATCTTTGCTTGGTTTCTTTCATTTAGTATAGATTTAATTTTCAGATGGTGAAAAATTGAAGTAAAGCATGGTAGTGAGGAATTGTGGAATAAAGGAAAGATCCATCAAGACTCTAGGAAAGATGGAAGCAGATTGCTGGTGTTTCACCTTGTTTGGAGGGCATGGAGTTTCTTTGCTTTATTTGTTTTACATAGGGTTTCTCTTTTTAACCCAAGTTGCCTTGAAACTTACTGTGTACCTCATGTTGCCCTCAAATTCATAGTAATCCTTCTGCCTCAACCTGCTAAGTGATACAATCATAAATGTGAGCCAACACATCCAGAAAACATACAGATTTTAAATCATAGACAGAAATAAGGAAAGGGAGATTGAAAGAATTCCATCTTGAAGTTGTATAAGGCTGTGTGTAAGGAGAGTAACTAGAGCTAGAAAACAGTAGACATTGCAAACGCCTATGTAGGTAATCATTTCACATCAAGAAATAGGGCAATGTCTAGCTCTGCAACATTCTAGCCATTATCACTTCTGTGCTCTGAACATATTTTCACAATTCTTCTCAAACTGAAGCTTTATTTTATCCTGTTATTTCTACTCTATTTCCTCTGTTTTTTTTAATTAAAAATATTAATCACTTTACATCACCTCAAGGTCCCCTCCTCCTCACCCCTTCCCATAGTACTTCTCCCCATCACACTGCATCCTCCCATTCTCCTCTAAGCATGTGAGGAGACCCCATAGGCATGTGCCAATTCTGGCACATCAAATCTCTGCAGGGCTAGGCACATCCTCTTCCACTGAAGCCAGACAAGGCAGCCCAGGTAGAAGAATCTACCAAGAGAGATGTAACAGATTTGGGATAGTCCTCATTTCAGTTGTTCAGGACTCACATGGATAAAAGCTGCATATCTGCTGTATGTGTGCAGAGAGGCCTAGGTTCAGTTCATGTATGCTCTTTGGTTGGATCTTCAGTCTCTGAGAATCCCAAAGTTCCAGGTTAGTTAACACGGTTGGTCTTCCTGTAGAGTTCCTATCCTTTGGGGGTCCACAATAATTCCCCCTATTCTTCCATAAGAGCTCCCAAGCTCATTCTACTCTTTAGTTGTAGGTGTCTGCAGCAGTCTGAGTAAGCTTCTGGGTGAAACTTCTCCTTCTCAGAGGATAGCAAATCTTGACGCTTTTCTGCAATCATAAGAGAATATCACTAATAATGTCAAGCATTGGCACTGGCTCATGGGATGGGTCTCAAATTGTGCCTGTTGTTGGTTGGCCATTCCCTCAGTCTCTACTCCACCCCCTGTTTCTGGATTTCTTGTTGACAGGATAAATTTAGGGTCAAAAGTTTTGTAGGTCGGTTGGGGTCCCTATTACTCCTCAGGGGTTCTTGCTTGGCTACAGGAGGCAGCCTCTTTGGGTTCCATATTGAATTTCTGTGAGTCACAGTTAGCATCACTCCCCAGTAATTATTGGGCACCTCCTTTATCCCAAGTGGCTGTCATGTATAGCTGTCATGTATAGGAGATGTTCTAATGTACCAGTCCACCAGTACTAAGTTGAATAGTCCTCTGAAGGGGGGGGGGAGATGAAGGTGATTATAGGAAAGAACAAAAAGAAGACAAAAGTGAGAAATCAAGAGGGCTGTCCAGTGAATACTGTGGCAGCCTTGAGTTTAATTCTCTTGGGTCTATAGAGTGTGGTATGTGTATCCTGTAATTTATTACTAATATCCACTTATAAGTGAGTATACATAATGCATGCCCTTTGAGGACAGGGTTATCTCACCCAGGATGATATTTTTGAGTTCCATTCATTTTACTGCAAAATTTATCATGTTCTCATTTTTAATAGCTGAATAGTATTCCATTGTATAGATATATCACATTTTCCTTATCTATTCTTCAATTGAGGGACATCTAGATTGTTTCTAGTTTCTGGCTATTACAAATAATGCTGCTATGAGCATAGTTGATCTTGTGTCCTTTTGGAATGGTGGAGCATCTTATTGGTACATGCCCAGGCATGGTGTAACAGGGTCATGAAATAGAAGTATTCCCAGTTTTTGGAGAAACCATCAAATTGATTTCCAAAGTGGTTGTACAAGTCTACACACCACCACCATGTGAAAGTGTTCCCCCTTTTCACATCCTTGTCACCATGTGCTATTACTTGAGTTTTTGATCTTAGACATTCTAATGGGTATGAGATGGAAATTTATAGTTGTTTTGACTGATATTTTCGTGATGTCTATGAATATTAACCATATATTTAAGTGCTTCCTGGCCATTGAAGATTCTTCTTTTGCAATTCTTTGTTTATCTCTGTTCCCCATTTTTGAATGGGGTTATTTGGGTTGTTTTTCTCTAACTTCTTATATTTTTTATATATTTGGGATATTAGCCATCTGTCAGATAGATGGTTTGCCAATTTATTAACTATTGTTCTTAGAGCATGAACCATTGGTATATTATTCAGAAAACTGGTTCCTGCACCAAGGTTATCCCTCCCCCCATTATATTTTTTGATATTTAGTGTATCCAGTTTAATCTTGATGTCCTTGATTCACTTGGACTTGAGTTTTGTGCATGGTGGTAAATATGGATCTATTTGGATTCTTCTACATGTAGATATCCAGTTAGACCAGCACCATTTGGGGAAGATGTCTTCCATTCTTTATCCACTGCATGTTTTTGGCTTCTTTGTGAAAATTCAAGTGTCTATAGGTATATGGGAGTGTCCATGAGTGATACATGTTATAACTTATACAATGCTCTGTATGCTGTGGCCCCCTCACTCCATGAGATGCTTCTGCAATGAGTAGACACTCTGTCACAGAATACTGGGAAGGAACTGGAATTTGACTCCTGGAAGATACTGAATGGTGTGTATATCATAAAAATGGCATTGTTAAAGGGAATCATGAAGTCAAAATCAATGTAAAGAAGAACCTCTATCTGTGCATTGTAGGGAGAGCACCCTCATAGAGGCAAAGGGGAGGGGGGAGAATGTGGAAATTGGAGGGAGGGTTTGTAGAGGAGTAACCAGGAAGAGGGATATCATTTGAGATGCAAATAATTAGAATAATTAATAATAAAAAAGAATATCATATTTTAATACATGTTATAAAAAACCGAATTTTTTATGAAAATATTAAATGAATGTAAGAAGGTTACTTGTATTTTTTATGATCAAAAAGTTGTTGATCTCAAATAATATTCAAGTACTTTTGTCATATTTTGACATATTAAGGATTTAAATTCCCTAGCTTATGATCAAATAACACTGTAGGCAGAAAAAAATTAGAAAACATATCTCAATTCTCCAAGTATAAATTCAGGTGTGCATATGTTTGGGAGTCAAATCCAGTGAGAAAATGTTGTTTGTAAAGCATAATGAAACTTTACATGTACACAGAACTTATTTTCTGTTTTAGTACTGAATACTTGTGATAAATGTCGAGTTTTAAGAGTGGCTAATTGACATTAGGGATATTCTAAACTTTATAATTTCTGTGCTAATGTGAAGACCTAGTTGAAACTAAAATGACAAATATGTTTTAGATGTTCTCTTTTCTGAGGACTATACAATTTGTAACTCCTGCTGGAGGCATGGTAAACATGAACCTGAGTAGAAAACTGGATACAGAGTATGATATTTTCTATATCAAGGATTTTCTAAAACCATATGGACTTAAAATGAAAATAGGAAGTTTCTTCTGGTCATTTTCCCAATGGTCAACAAATGTGTGTGTCTGATGAAATGATAGAGTGAGCTATAAATATCGATCAGGTAATTTGTAATTTAGTTTTGCTTTTAATGCTTGGTATGTAGCATGGTTAATTAAAATCTTGTCTACTTTTGTTTTGTCATGGGATAAAATGTTTAATATTTCCTCATTTACTGACTTTCCACTTTCCTAAATTTATTCTCTCTCTCTCTCTCTCTCTCTCTCTCTCTCTCTTTCTCTCTCTCTCTCTCTCTCTCTCTCTCTCTCTCTCATGCTTTGGTCTTTTGCTATGCTAAATTCTGCTTGCTCCCATATACCTCACAAAGACCCAAGTAGCAGTATGGACCTTGCCCCCCCCACGTTATCCCTGATTGGTAAACCAATGTCTTGACAACCAATAGCTGGTCAAAAGAGACATAGACAGAGGGCTTAGGTTAATCAGGCTCGTGGTTGGAGGAAAGAGAGAAGAGAAGAGAACAGAAGAGAACAGAAGAGAAGAGAAGAGAGAGACTCCATGAGTTAGGAGTTAAAGCATACGCATGAGGACTGGCCTATTGGACTTAAGGGCATATCAAATGAAACATACTATGTATTCACTTGATGTTATAGATAGCAAATAGATTCTAATACCATGAAAGGTAGATATCTGTCCAGTTCTAGTAATGAAAAGTTTTACTGTAAATATAAAGGTTGTGTGTCTTTTATCCAGGAACTAAATGGTCAAAGGTGGGGTAGAAACCCCAAATTGAGATTAAATATTTTCTGCCACAGTCTCTCTCTGTCTTCTGTCTCTTTCTCTCTCTCTATCTCATATGTGTTTTATATTATATAAATCACAAAATTTATATTTATAAATTTTTATCTTTAAAAAGCAAAACAATGTAATTATGTTTTAAAATGTGATTCGTGTTTCTAAAAGGAGGTCTTTCAATGGCTTTCTCTTGTGAATCACTGCAGCATTTGCCACACATGTTAAACTGCTTATTTCTATAATGTATCCAATTTTCCTCAGGCTCTACCCTCCCTATGTAGTGTGCCTCCCCTCAGGAAGGGAAGGCTGTCTTCTGTTTTGATTGTAGCCCCTGCCCAGAAAATGAAATTTCCAACATGACAAGTATGGATATGTTTTCTCAAAATAATAAAATTGCTTATTTCTCCCATATTAGCATAGTTTTCATAAGTCCTTTGGGGAAAGTAAAAGATAAATATCATTTCAAGTGAAAAAGATTAGTAGCATTGTGGTTTGAAATCATAAACTCTCTATTTCTTGAAATATATTTTGTCTGATAATTCTAGAATCAATGAAAATAATATTTCTTTATAGTACTAAAGATTACTGAATTATTTTATATTTGTTTATTTAAAATGTACTAAAGATATAGGTGCTATGTATAATGTATTTCAGTTGATCCATAGTAGAGGCTGGATGTATGGGAATTTTGTTCTTTGCTTTCCCTTTCCTCTAGAATTTTCAGAGATTGTATTGCTTAGTGTTGCCTGCTTTCCTGGTCAGCCCAGGCAATATGTTCATGGGCAAGACTTGAGTAGTTGATAAAATGGAGGCCAGGTGTGATGATCTGAGAGATCAACAGGGGACATGGGCAGGGGCTGAAGTAAAGTTGCTCTTGTAATTCTGTTGCAATACTAGGGGAAAGCCTGAGAACTATGAGATAATAGAGATAGGAGGAAAAGTCTATTATTCTTCCTATGGATTGCCACCCACTTCAGCTCCTTCGATCCTTTCCCTTACACTTCCAGAGGAGTCCCCGACTTCAAACCAATGGTTGGCTACAACTATCACTATTTACAGATGAAATGATAGCAACATAAGAGACCCCCCCCCAATTCTACCATAGAACTCCAACAGTTGATAAACATCTTCAGAAAAGTGACTGCATGTAAAATTAACGCAAACAAATCTATAGCCTTCCATTGCACAAATGAGAAATAGGAGAAAGAAATTAGGGAAATAAATCCCTCTACAACAGTCACAAATAATATAAAATTTCTTGGTGTAACTCTAACAAAGCAAGTTAAATACTTATATAATAAAAACTTCAAGTACTTGAAGAAAGAAATTGAAGAAGACCACAGACAATAGAACGGTCTCCCATTCCCATGGATCAATAGGATTAGTATAGTGAAAATGGCCATCCTATCATAAGCAATCTACACATTCAATGCAACCCTCATTAAAATTTCAACACAACTTTTCACAGACATAGAACAAACAATTCTCAACATCATATGGAAAAACAAAATGGCCAGGATAGAAAACTCAATTCTCACCAATAAAAGAAATTCTTGAAAAATCTCCATCAAGCTAATCTAGAGAGCAATAATGATAAAAACTGCATGGTATTGGTACAGAGACAGTTCAATTAGTGAAATAGAATTGAAGACCCAGAAATAAACCCACACACTTGTGGACATTTGATCTTTGACAAAGATGCCAAAACTACACAATTGAAAAAAGAATGCATCTTCAACAAATGGTACTGGTCCAACTGGCAGTCTGCATGTAGAAGAATGAAAATAGATTCATATTTATCACTCTGCACAAAGTTCAAGTCCAAATAGATCAAGGACTTCATCATAAAACTGTGAAAACTATATTTAATAGAAGAGAAAGTAGGAAATAGACTTGAACATGTTGGCACAAGGGAAAATTTCCAGAGCAGAACACTAATGGCTCAGGCTCTCAAATCAACAATTGAAAAATAGGACCACAAGAAACTGCAAAGCTTCTGTAAGGCAAAGGGCACTGTCAATAGGATAATACAGCAACCTACAGACTGGGAAAAGTTCTTCACTAACCTCCATCTGATAGAGGACTAATATTCAAAATATATTTAAAAACTCAAGAAGATAGACTACAAAAAACAAAGAACCCAATTAAAAAATGGAGTAAAGAGCTAAACAGAAAATTCTCAGCTGAGGCATCTCAAATGACCAAGAAGCCCTTAAAGAAATGTTCAAAATCCTTACTCATCAGGGAAATGCAATTTAAAAGAACTCTGTGATTCTACCTCACACCAATAAGAATGGCTACATCCAAAAACAGAATGCACATGATGGCTAGGAGGTGGATCAAGAACAGATCTTCATTGCTGGTAGGATTGCAAACTGATGCAACCCTTCTGAGAATCAAGCTTGTGGTTCCTCATATAATTTCAAATACTTCCACCTGAAGGCTCAGGTATACCACTTCTGAGCACATACCTAAAAGTTGCTGGCTGCACCATATCACATGGACATGTGCTCCTCTATGTTCATAGCAGCCATATTTGTAGTAGCTAGACTCTGGAAACAATACAGATATCCTTCATCTAAAGAATGGATACAGAAAATGCGGTTCATTTACACAAGGGATTACTATTCAGCTATTGAAAACGAAGACAGCATGAATTTTGCAGGAAAATGGATGGAACTAGAAAATATCATCCCGAGTCAGGTAACCCAGACCCAAAGGGACATGCATGGTATGTACTCACTGATAAGTGAATATTAGCCAAAAAGTACAGAATACCCATGATACAACTCATTAGCCATGTGATATTAAGCAAGAAGTTATGCCCAAATGAGGATGTTTCAATCCTACCTAGAAAGGGGAAAAATAATAATAGGAAGCAGATGGAGAGAGGGCCCTAGGTGAGGGAGATGAGAGAGAGGTGAAAAGGCAGGCAGAATCAGGAATTTGGGGAGGCAGGAGAGAAGTCCAGAAGGCCAGGAGAATGTATGGAAATATGCAACTGAGGAAGGTGGGGGCGTGGGGAAAACTAGAAAGTCCCAGAGATGTGGGATATGAGAACTCCCAAGACTCAATGGATATGATCTTATCTGGGATGCAAAGCATTAAAGAGATGGAACTTAAGGAAACTACCCTCTGTATACACACAGGGCCCCCAGGGGAGGGATAAGGCCAAAATTTGGACCCAGAATTGTTACTGTCTAAAAGAAATGCAGGGAAGAAAATGAGCAGATACTGAAGGAAAGACCATTCAGTGACTGGCCTAACTTGAGATCCATTCCATGGGCAGGCACCAAACACTGACACTATTGTGGATGCCATGCTGTGCTTGCAGACAGGATCCTAGGATGGCTGGTTTCTGAGAGGCTGTACTAGCAACTGACTGAGAAAAATTAAATTTAATAATTTTTCTTTTTCTATACTAGACATAGATCAATGTGTGAAGTGCCCAGAGGATGATTATTCAAACATTGGCTAAACTAACTGCCTTAAAAAAGATGTGACCTTTCTGGATTATGAGTACCCCTTGGGACAGGCTCTGGCTACCTTGGCTCTGTGCTTCTCTGTTCTTACAGCTACTGTACTCTATGTCTTTTTGAAACACCGAGACACTCCCATAGTCAAGGCCAATAATGAAACTCTCAGCTATGTCCTACTCATCTCCCTCATATTTTGTTTTATTTGTTCTTTGCTCTACATTGGTTATCCCAGTATGGCCAGCTGCATCCTTCAGCAGACCACATTTGCCATTGTGTTCACTGTGGCTGCCTATAGTGTCTTAGCCAAGACAATTACTGTAGTACTAGCATTTAAGATCACTGTTCCAGGAAGAAGACTGAAGTGGCTGCTGGTGTCAGGGGCACCTAAATTCATCATCCCCATATGTATCACGATCCAAATCATTCTTTGTGGAATTTGGCTGAGAATTTCTCCTCCATTTGTTGATGCTGATCTACACATGGTACATGGCCACGTCATCATTGTTTGTAACAAAGGTTCAGTGATTGCCTTCTACTGTGTCTTGGGATACATGGGTTATCTTGCTCTCTTAAGTTTCAGTGTCGCTTTCCTGGCCAGGGATCTGCCTGACACATTCAATAAAGCCAAGTTCCTGACATTCAGCGTGTTGGTGTTCTGCAGTGTCTGGATCACCTTCCTTCCTGTCTACCACAGCACTGAGGGCAAGGCTATGGTTGCTGTGGAGGTCTTCTGTATCTTGGCCTCCAGTGCAGGAATGCTTCTTTGCATATTTGTCCCAAAGTGTTTTATTATTTTGTTGAGACCACAAATAAATTCTTTTCATGAGTTTAGGAAAACACATGGTAAAGCTAAACTATGAACTGAATTTCAATGCTTATTTAGTACATCAAATGTATCTACATGATCTTTCTATGTATTATATCATTATATGAGTTTTTACCATTAAAAAAATTTAGAAAACAAGTTGGAAAATAAATATCTAACATAACCTGTACATCAGTCTATTGGATAGAACCATATAATCAAGCACTTTTATACCTTTAATGCTGGTATGTTTTTATCATTGAAATGTCTGATATCAGAAATTGTTATTTGGCTGTACAAATTATTTCATTTGATACTTATTTTCCAGTACAAAATTGTGTACTGGAATTTTTAGATTTCAGAAAAAATATTTCCACATAGATTGAATATATTGATAGCATTTAATAAGGAAAAAGTATATAATGACCTAGAACTGCAAAGAAATTTATAAAACATAAGCAAATAATTTTCTATATGAGGTGTTATCTCAGTACTTGAGATGATAAGAATAACAAGGAAGGCACAAAGGATAATGCTCAAATCTCACTCAGATTAAGAAATAGAATAAACATTGAATGTGGATAGAAGGAGGGAATTGGGTGAGAGAGAGGATTGGGTGGTGATCATAGGGATAAAGTATAGGAAAAGCCAGAGAGAAAGGGTCAGATCAGTAAACAAAAAATAGCAGTAGGAGTGGGAGTAGGCATCTCAATGATGTGTCAGAGACCTGGCATGAGGGAGGCTCCAAGGATTCTAGGAGGGTGATTCTAAGTGAGACTCCTGGCAGTGGGTGGTTTAGAGCCAGTAATGTCTACCTCATGAAGAGAAGCAGGATTCCCAGGAGAGGGATAGGACCCAGCCTCACAGTTTTCAACCCGTAATTTGTCCTGCAGACCCCATTGAAGTGCAGGCACAATGATGGTTCAGAGACTCAGACAATAAATAGCTAACCAATGATTGGACCCACTTAAGACTTGCCCCATGAGTAAGAACCAATCCCTGAAACTATTTAAGCTTTTCTAATATGCTTGCTGTCAGGAACCTTGTATAGTTATCATCTGAGATGCACCACTCAGCAGCTGACAGAAACAAATGCATAGAACCATAGCTAAACATTGGACACAACTCAGGGAGTCATCTGAAAGAATGGAGGGATAAATGATTGAGAGAGCCAAAGGTATTATGGCCTTCAGAAGAAGTCCATCAGGGACAACTAACCTGGATACTTGGGAGCTCCCAAGTATTCATGTAGGTCTGCTAAAATGTGGAGCAGCGGCTGTCCCTGACTATATTACCTGCCTAAGCAACCTGTTTTCACTACTGGGCACCTTGTCTGGCCTTAGTGGGAGAAGATGTGCCTAGTCATGAAGTGACTTGATGCCTCAATGTGGGTCAGTACCCGGGGGGATATCTTTCCTTCTCAGGAAGAAAGAGGAATGGAGAAAATGGGGAGGAGAAATGTGAGGTAACTAGTCAGGGGAGAGGCTGTGAGCAAGATGTAAATAAAATGAATGCATTAATGGAAAAAATGAATGATTCACCTGAACTTTTATTTTCATGAAGAAAACATAAAAATTAAAATTCAAGCAAAGGAAAACCCAATAAAGAACATTCCTGCACCTAAAACCAGATATCATAACATTGTATGCTTATGTTCTTTAAAATCTCCTTATGTAATAATAATATAATAATCTAATAAATCAAATAAGTTTCTAAGGATTTATTTGAAAGTTCTTGAAAATAAGAATAATGTTGTTGTGACATTACTGTTTACTATTTTAATATGAAGACTTCCTAAAGTGAAGGTATTTTATGACTTATATTGTAATGCTGTTGAAAACCTCATGGCTGAGGATGTAAATGAGCATATATTGTATCATTGTGTTGTACTTTTGCTGAGTGTTCATAGTGTCATATGCCTTTCTATGTAACTATGTTTTTATCTAAAGACAAATTTCTACCAAGCTTAGTCATAAAAACTTATTTATATGCTATACTGCAGTTTATTGAGTGATGCACAATGGTTTTATGAGAAAAACAGACTAGGTGATCCAACTTAAATCAAATAGGTAACAAAATCCCCTCACTACAAGGCTTAGGAAGAAATTAAGAGTCAGTGACTAAGGAGAGCTGTAAAATGCTGTCTTTATACTATGATGTTGCACTTGACGTTCTGATTACTAAACAAAATCTACACAAGATTTAAAAGTGGAAATCCTAGCATACCCTCAGGAGATCTTCTTTAGGACCCTCCAGCGTACTATAAGCTATAGGTAGTAAATAATGTCTATGGGAGGAAAACTCATTCTTTTTTGAGTACATTGATTATGATAGGATCCTTCTCTCTAGCAACTGGGCATAAACCTTTCCAGTTTGGCATCACTAGTTGAACATAGTAATTTACCAAAAACCAAAGCCTTGTTGGTTCTGGTGGATCTGAGTTCATAATTCCATTTCCATTAGCACCATGATTCAATGGATTCTATATGGAATTTGTGTTGGAACTTCTTCTTTTATTGATGTTGATATACACAATATACATGGCCAGATCATTGTTGTTTGGAACAAAGGTTCAGTAATTTCTTCAACTTTGTTCTGGGATAATTGGGCTCTCTTTCTCTAGCAAGATTCACTATAGTTTTTCTAGCCAGGAATCTGCCTAACACATTCAGTGAAGCGAAGTTCATGCTGGTGTTCTTTTGTGTTTGGATTATCTTCATTGTTGTTGACAAAAGTGCCAAAGGCAAAGTTAGGTTGGCCTTGGAGGTGTTCTGTATCTTGGTTTAAACTGTAGGGTTGGTTTTTTGAATCTTTGCCCCAAAATGCTACATTGTTTTGTCAATCTCTTTCTTCAAAGATTTGAAGTTTTCATTGTAGAGTTGTAGAGGGAGGAGCTGGTAACCAAAATCTAGTTCCCTAATTATTTCTTCATTGGGTCAATAAAGATGGAAGGAGCTGTGAAGCAAATAGGAAATTACAAACATGTAGATATCTCAGGGCACTGACAGTTTGTAGTCTCCTCAGGAGCCTGAGGATGCTAAGGATGATGGGGCAGGATATTCTTAGCCTAACCTTTAAATTATCTGGTCAGTTTTGAAATATAAAAGTGTCTAGTGTTTCCTGCTCTAACTGAAGAGACTTCACTGGGCACCATTTGGCTAGCTGTTTCTCTGAAGTCACTTTTTTTGTCAAATATCAGTCTTTTCAGCTTAGGTTCCTCAGATTCCACAGCATATTCATCTAGATGTTTATTTTTAACAGGGCTCGGTGAGGAAACTTCTGATTCAGATGCTGAAGTATCACTGTGGACTTTCTCTTCACTTAGCTGCAAGTCTGAATTTTTGTTAAATATGCTCTTAGGCAAATTATTTGTTGTCAACGGGGCTGAAAAAGAAAGCTTTGGTCGATTAAGTGGCCTGGATATTCCAGGCCCATTTATATTAGACCTGTCAGTATAGTTTGGTGAGTTTCCAGGAAGCATAACACCATTCATTCTTTTTAAACTACTAGAATTGTTTTTCTGTGAAGGACAAACACAGCTAGCAACAATCACATTCTATTCTACTCATCTGAGAAATTTGTCTGTTTCTGTATAATTTCTTCTTGGATCTGTTAGCAATTCACGTAGTCATTGAATAGTAAAAGGGATACCATTAAATCCATTGACAATTTTCAGTATCCTTTCCTTCATTTCATCAAAGGGAATATATTCAACATTAGGATTAGGAGGACCTCTTGGTTCGGCAAGTGAAATTCTGAAATCATCCGTCATTTTCTCCAGTTTGAAAATTGGGACTACTGAATCATTGTTTCTCCAGTTTTGGCTACATGACAGAGAAACTGATCCAGTACAGCACAAACATCTTTTTTCCCTCTCTTCTCAAAATCTCTACATTGCTCTTTTCCACCAGCAGTGCGAACTCTCCTAAAGAGGGCACTCCATCCTTCAGTCTTCCTTCCCTTATGATGCATTGCCTGGATTTGATTTGATTTTTAAGTATTCTAGGCATAAGACAGCTTTAGCCCCCAATCCAGGCATCAAGCTGGGATGAACTGAAGAGGACATCTCAGGAACCTTGGAAAATTCTACCAAACCCCCTCCCCTCCTGGAAGAGAATGGTCATAAAGCACATAGGCACCCCTCCCCTCCAGAAGGGAGAGGTTAATTACATTCCTCAGACTACAGGGGGAACAGACCTTCAGACAAGGGAAACCCAAAGCATGTGGACACATTCCTCAGGACAGATGGATCATTCCTCCCCCCACACCCCCAAAACAAGGAAAGTCCTTGCCACCTCATTCCCTAAAGACCAATCAGTTTAAAAGTCACACTGTTCTGCCAACCACATTGTGCCTAATGGCTGCTGATCTGAAAACTGTATAAAAACTTGCTGAATAGGCTGTGCTGGGTCTTTCTCTCTCTCACCTTCATGTGCAGGACAACCCCAGCATTCTGGAACAAAAATCTCCTCTTATGTTGGCATCAATCTCCAACCTTGAGTTGTTCACTCAGGGGTTTCCAGTAAGCTAAGACTCACAAGAGTCTTACAGAACAAAGGACTGCCCTCTGCTCTGCCTCAACTCATTTAAAAACACCACCAACAACAACTGTCTCTTTGCCCATTGTCAGGGGTGGGGTTGGGCCAAGATTTAAGGTTTAATAGTGTTTCTTTTACAAATATGAGTGCTCTTTCATTTGGAATATAGATGTTCAGAATTGAAATGACACCTTTGGGGATTTTTCATTTTTATGAACATGAAATGTTCTTCCCCATATCTTTTGATTAATTTTATTTGGAAGTCTATTTTGTGGTTTGCTGATGTGTACTTTCTTGAATTCTTTATGTAGTTTGGCTATAATGCCTCTGTCAAAAGTGTAGTTGGGGAAAATATTTTCCCACTCAGTAGGATGCTAGTTTGTCCAACTGACAGTGTCCTTTGCCTTATAGTTTAATGGGTTTTCATTTATTAATTTTCAATCTGTATGCCTGTACAATTGGTTTTCTGTTCAGAAAGATGTTTTCTGTGCCAGTATTTTCAACTCCAGTCCCCATTTCTATTTTCTATTAGGCTAGGTGTATCTGATTTTATTTTGAGGTCTTTGATCCACTTGGGGGTTCAGTTTTGTGATAAATAAGGATCTAATTGCATTCTCCTATGTGTAGATATCCACTTTGAACAGCGTATTCATTGACAATGCTTCCCTTTTCCAGTGTACTTTTCTAGCTTCTTTATCAAAAATCAGTTATAAATATGTATGTGAATCTTTCTGAGACTTCAACTCAAGTCAATTGATCAACATGTATCTTTATTACAATAACATGCAGTCTTTTACATCTCTGTATTTCAATTTAAAATCAGAAATGGTGATAGGTCTAGAAGTTCATTTATTATTCAGGATTGATTTATCTACTCTGACATTTTTATTTCTAATTTTTTTCTATATGAAGTTGAGAATTTTCCTTTCAAGGTTGATAAATAACTGTTGGAATTTTGATGGAAATAACACTGAAAATTTAAGTAATAGTATAGGCATGTTCACACTGTCAATTCTACTGATCTATAAGCTTAGGAGACTTTTAATTTTTTTCATCTTCAATTTGTATCTTAAAAGTCTTGAAGTTCTATCATACAATTCTTCCACTTCCTTTGTTAGAGTTACCCCAACATATTTTATATTATTCAAGGCTATTTATTTATCTACTTATTTGTTTATTAGTCTTATATTTTTTCTCAGCATTGCTTTCACTGTTTCCCATAAATTTGGCTATGTTATGTGTGAATTTTCATTGAATTTTAGAAAGTCTTTAATTTGTTTCTTTATATCAGTCTTGACCCACTTTTATTTAATAAAGCATTGTTCAGTTTCCATGAGTTTGTAACTTTTATGTTGCTTCTGGTTTTGGTACCCATCTTTAATCCATGGTCCTATGATAGGATGCAGCAAGTTATTTCAAATTTCTTATATCTGTAGAGTCTGGTTTTCTGTTCATGTACATAGTAAATTTTAGAGAAAGTTCCATGAGATTTTGAATACACACACACACACACACACACACACTCACACACACACACACACACACATATATATATATATATGTACATTTTTGTGTTTGAAGGTAATGTTATATTAATACCTGTTATGATTACTTGGGTTTTAATGTCAATTAACTCCAACATTTCTCATTTTAATTTGTCTGCATGGGCTATGCATTAGTAGAGTGGTGTATGGAAGTGTCCCATTATCATTGTATGTGGTTTAGTATGTTATTTAAACTAGAGTAGTGTTTCTGTTTCAAAACTGAGTGTTTAATGAACAAATGTTAATAACTGATATTTCAACTTTTTGGTCTTGGTGATTTTTTTTCCTTCGATAAATATATTTTGTCCTTGCTCATACCTTTTAAATATTTTGTGTTGTAAGTCTATTTTTTTAGATACCATTTTGTTGCATAGGACCATTTGAATGGAATATAGTTTTGAACCCTTTCCTGTGAGGTAATATCTATTCTTGATATTGAAATGTGTTTGTTGTATGCAGTGGAGGATGGATCCGGATTTCACATCCAACCCATTAGTCTGTGTCTGTTGATTGTAAAATTGATGCCATTGTTGTTGAAAGATATCAGTGCCCAGTACCCACTGACTGTTAATTTCTACTATTTTTTGTTGTTGTTCATGGTGGTAGTGTTGTGGGGTTTGCATGTGTATATGTAGGGTTTTTTTTTTCTTTTGGTTTTTCTTATGTGCAGTTATTTATTTGCTGTAATTTTTTATTGCATTGTTAACACCCTTATTATGACTTTTCTCTAGCATTTTCTGTGGGCCAGAATTTCTAGATAGACATGATGTACAGGGGGCCTTCCTAGGGGGACTTATATAATTGAGGCTCTTAAGGTTGTTTTTGCCAGGGTGGCTAGAGAGGAGATAAGGAGTCAGAGAAGGGAGAAAATAAGTCAGGTGATTGTCAAATGAATTTAGCAACTTTGAGTCACCAGTAATCAGGCTACTTCTGAGCTCCTGACTAACTATCAAACAGGTACTTCTTTTTGTTTTTTTTTTTCCTTGAAAAGAGAAAATTATTTTTAATATCAAAGGTTATAAAAACTCATTACTCTTACATTCATAAAAGCTCCAATAGCTACAGAGAAATCTGCAAGCCTACATACTTTCTAACAATTCCTAATTAGCCACTAAGAAATCCAGATTATCCAGAGTAAGAAAAAAGAATCCCTCCATATATGACATAGTACATGCTACAGGTATAGAAAGGGACAGAAAATGTCATTTGCAACCATCTAGATAGAAAGAAGCCTTGTTTCCTCTGCCCACCTCCATTTTTCCTAAGAAAGCCAAGTGTGATGGCATACATCCTTGATCCCAGCAGGGAGGTGTGAGACATAGTTTTACAGAGGGTATTTGCAGAGGGGAAACTGTGGAGGGGGATAATATTTGAAATGTAAATAAATAAAATCATGACTTTTTTAAAAAAGAAAACATATTAAGGGACAAAAAATGGAATAGAGACTGAAGGAAAGTCCATCCAGAGACTGCCCCAACCCAACCTCAGACACCAAACACCCACACCATTGCTGATGCCAAGAAATGCTTGTTGACAGAAGCCTGGTATGACTGTTCCCTGACTGGTTCTACTAGCACTTGAACAATACATCTGCAGATACTTACAGCCAACAATCAGACTGAGACTTGGGTCCTCAATGGAACAGCTAGGGGACAGATCGAAGGAGATGAAGGGATTCCAGTACCATAGGAAGAATAATATCAACTAACTGGAGAACCCAGAGCTTTCAGGAACTAATCCACCAACCAAAGAGTATAAATAGAGAGAGCCATGGATGCAGATACATTTGTAGTAGAGGATGGCCTTAGCTGACATCAATGGGAGGGAGGCTCTTGGGCCTGTGGAGGCTGGATGTCCCATCATAGAGGGATGCTAGAGTAGTGAAGCAGGAGCGGGTGGTGGAATACCCTCATAGAACCAAAGGGAGGTTGTATAGGGGGTTGGTATAGGTGGTTGTGGAGGGGTATCCAGGAAGGGGAATATCATTTAAAATGTAAATGAATAAAATTATAAATTAAAAAAAGCATTGAAAAAAGGCCAGGTAACATAAAAAGGCAGACCTGTCAAAATTTCACCTGATTTTTCAACAAAGACTCTACAAGATAGAAGGACCTAGTCAGATTTCTTACAACCTCTAAAAAAATCTACAGATGCTAACCTAGGATACTAAGAACAGATGGAGGAAACAAGATATTTCAAAAGATGTCTAAAATCAAATAATATTTATCCAGAAATCCAGTCTTATACAAAATATTTATATAAAAACTCCAACCCAAGGAGGATAACAACATCTAAGAAAACACATGAAATAAATAAATCCTATACCAGCAGAAATAAGTGAACCACACACAAATACACACACACACACACACACACACACACACACACACACACACACAAACCAATCATTAGTCATGAATATCTCAACACTAATGGACTTAATTGCCCAGTAAAAAGACACAGGCTAACAGAATGGATACAAAACCAGGATACAGGATCTGTCATTCTGCAAAGAAACACATAACAATAAAGAAAGACAATAGTTCAGAGTTAAGGCCTAGAAAGAAAGTTTTTCAAGGAAATGGGCTGAAAAAGCAAGTTGGAATGGTCATTCTAATATATAATAAAATAGACTTGTGTTTGCATGTATATTTCATGCATTTATGCTTGTGCACATATCTAGATATAACTGTAGAGACCAGGGACCAATGTTCAGTGAGTTCCTCAATGACTCTACTATACTACTGACACTTTTTCCTTCACAGAAGTTAAGGATTGTTCATGATTTTAGGATGAGTCACTAATGAGTTCCAGAGTTTTGATTGTCTTTTTCACCAAAAGGAAAGGTTTTTCATGTACCCTTAAACACACAATATCTTTGTAGAAGAAGAATGAGAAAGATTGTAATAATCAGAGGATCATCCAGTTGGTTTTGAGATTGTATCTGCTGATATTGTTAGAAGCTGTACCCAGAAACATGGCTTACAAACATGAATGCTTAAACATGGGCTGAAAAACAGGGCCAAAAAGGCTTCGATGCTACATAAACACCCACAGTCTTCTGAGAATGCTG
Source organism: Rhynchomys soricoides (assembly GCA_019843965.1). NCBI lineage: Eukaryota > Metazoa > Chordata > Mammalia > Rodentia > Muridae > Rhynchomys > Rhynchomys soricoides. Next base: position 5,739,132 of record JADRCH010000148.1, on the reverse strand, counting down.
AGAGCAGGAGAAATAGTTCTATCCAAGGGAAGTAATTAAATTTGTTTTATCCAATAAAATGGACATCTCTATAATCATATATACATGTAACTACTGTATATGGATTGAACAAATTACATTGGTATATTTAGGAATATATGTATATATATATATATGTAAAATATGTTTTTAAAATGATGCCATTAATATAAAAGACAACACATTGATATGTGGAGAAGTCATTGCAAGAAGGAAAGGGAATGGGAAAAAGGTGAAATTCTTTTGTAATCTCAAAATTAAGAATGTTAATATATATTAAATCTTGAAAATTCAAGCATTAATTTTTGTCATATTCAAATATTCTCTAGTTCCTTCAACTTCTGCTATTTACATGTTTGCAGAACTTTGTATCATCATTTCTTTTAAACAGTCAAGTTGTATTAATGTTACTCTATATAATTTATTCTATTAAAATTAAGGCAAAAATATAGTTAAGGAAACTGACTCTTCAATTAGTAGTTATTACAAGAAGATTCTTAGCTATTGGTGGCTTTGTGTCTAAATCAACCTACAAATTATATTTTGTATGGCTTCTTCTTGAAAAGGTCTTGTGTGTAGTTTTGAGTTCATACATGTCACAATCTAAATTCAGTGAGGTCATCTAAAATGTTTATTCTTATGGACTATCTGCTACCTATTTCACGGTGATTACTGAACCTTCTGCAGTAGTTTGAATGAGATTTAGGAGACCAGTTTGGGTATGAGAACTCACAGGTATTTTATTCCTTGCTCCATGACTGATTTTGAGTATGTGTAGTTTTAGCTATCACTAAAAAAGAAATTCTATTTCTGACTAATTCATACTGTGCCTAAAATTGCAAATATGGGTCCTTGTGCTTGTGTGGCAAGCACTTTATATGATAAGACATCTCTCCAGTCCTAAAGAATTAATTTAAACTAGGAGATTTTTCAAGGGATTTTAAATCTATATAAGGAACATGGGTAGTTGTAATAGAGTTGGCACAAGCCTACCTAAATCTATGCATAAGTCACTAATTTAATAGTTTAATATGTTTAAAGAGGTGACAGACAGAGTTTATTAGGTTTATTTTGGACCATTACAGTGATAGTTTTATCCATTCTCTGAGCGCAGCATGCTTACAAGCCTTGTTTTAAATTTAAAATATCTCAGTATATCTACTGACAAAGAATTCTCCCATCACTATTTGTATGGCTATAACCTCAGTTATTAAAGCTCACTTATTAAACAAAAATGGCCAGTGGTAGGGCCTCAGAAAATGATTCATTTACTGAGATGCTTATCTTTCAAGAATGAGGATTTCACATATGGAATACAGGTTCATTGAATAGATAGGGGAGTATAATTGGAGTAAGCGTCACATATGAATGACTGATTTCAGCATGCATGTGCTAATATATACAAAGACACAGAATGCATACAGTTATGATGGTTTTTTTGTACAAAATGAAGATCAATAGAAATAATATGGAGCATTATTGAGCATTCATATGTGCAACAAATATTTGAGCTTTATTTTTCTTTTTTTTCTTCATTTTTTATTGGATTTTTTTTATTTACATTTCAAATGTTATCTCCTTTCCTGGTTTCCCCCTTCCCAGAAATCCCCTACCCTATCCCCTTCCCCTGCTTCTATGAGGGTGTTCGCTCTTCTACCCATTCCCGCCTCCCCACTCTCAATTCTCCTACACTGGGGCATCTATCAAGCCTTCATAGGACCAGAGACCTCTCCTCCCATTGATACCTGACAAGGCCATCTTATGCTATATATGCAGCTGGAAATATGTGTACTCCTTGGCTGGTGGCTTAGTCGCTGAGAGCTCTGGGAGGTCTGGTTGGTTGATAATTGTTGTTCTTCCTATGTGGTTGCAAACCCCTTCAGCTCCTTCAGTCCTTTCTCTAACTCCTCCATTGGGGACCCTGAGGTTAGATCAATGGTTGGCTGTGAACATCCACCTCTGTAGGGCTCTGGCAGGGCCTCTCAGGAGACAGCTATGTCAGGCTCCTTTCAGCAAGCATTACTTGGCATCCACAATAGTGTCAGGGTTTGGTGACTGTATATGGTTTGAATCCCCAGGCAGGACTGTCACTGGATTGCTTTTCCTTCAGTCTCTGCAGTACATTTTGTCTTCATATTTGCTACCATGAGTGTTTTTTTCCTTTTTCTAAGAAAGACCAAAGTACCCACACTTTGGTCTTCCTTCTTCATGTGGTCTGTGAATTGTATCTTGGGTATTCTGAGCTTTTGGGCTAATATCCACTTATCAATGAGTGCATATCATTCAAGTCAGTTTCAGGATAGAAAAAGGATTGGCAGTAGAAGAAAACCCAGCAGCTATTATGCAACTAAGTCCTTATATATTTAAACAATTTCAAATTTCTTTGGGTTTTTCTTTTTTTCTTTTTCTTTTTTTTTTTTTGGTTTTTTGAGACAGGGTTTTTTCTGTGTAGCCCTGGCTGTCCTGGAAATCACTCTGTAGACCAGGTTGGCCTCAAACTCAGAAATTTGCCTGCCTCTGCCTCCCAAGTGCTAGGATTAAAGGTGTGCGCCACCACTGCCCTGCCAAATTTCTTAAAGTATATGCATCATGCAAATGAGCTATCAACACACATCTGCCAATCTTCTGTATATGACTATTTGATTTTTTATATGATTATTAGCACAGAAATGCATGGGAAGAAGGGAGAAAATTGGAAACTGCAAGCTATATATGTGAGACTGAAGGGGCGATATTTAATCCATGTTCCTCAGACATAAGAATTTAGTGCAGTAATTTGAACAGACTGAATGTAAGTGCCAGAAGTGGTAGATGACTAGAATAAAACATAATGTTCTGAACACAGCAGAGCAGGTATCAACTCCCAGGGCCTGAGGCAGCAAACACAACTTTTTGCCAGCTCAATAGAAATTACATACAAATAAGGAGATGAGACATGGACAAACAATTCCCCCATTTGTCTTGGTGAATGGAAATTTTAGCTCCTGGAAAAGAAAGAAAAAACTTTTTTTAAAAAAAAGGAGAGCCCATACCATGACAAGTTCATCATACTTCTTTGGAAAATCAATTGTTCCAAAATGATTTTAAGCAAAAAGTAGCCTTGAAGGGCTGAAAAAATAAAGGACACACAGTTGAATGGATAGTGAAGGTAGGAATAAAAGAATTAGAGAATACTGTGGATATGATCAAAATGACTTGTAAAACTAAAGACTGTCAAAGAACTAAACTGCAGAATATAAAAGTTTTTAACATATGACATATCTGACCATGCAATGTAATTCAATAGCTATAAACAAAACTAAAGCAACTGAATGGCAGCAAACTCCTACTTTTGAAAATGAAGTTTTACAAATGATATTAATAATAAGCATGGTCACTGAGTTATATGCAACTTCAGAAAACTCTGAAGGTTTTCCTTGACTTTGTTTATCCATCGGAAAACTTTCCATAAAGGAAATCACCACAGATGACAAATAATAAAGAATGTATGTATAGAACTGACTTTAAATTGTAAGTCAAAATAAAAATAAACCAAGACATTTGTGCATTGTAATGATGCATTGTTATGGAAATTACTCTTGCATATTAATAGACTTGATTTCTTATTCAACATCACAACTATGGTTAATATACCTTGGGGTCACTTAAGATAGTGCATAGTATACTCTGTGCACTTAGCTGGTTATTTAATGTGTCCTTTAATTTTATTCAACAATGAAATAAAAAACTTGCTTGCTTGGATTTCCCATGTGATCAGCTTTTGTTAACAGCTTATGAATAAAATTAATTTCAAATTATGTATTTGTACATGACCCTGACCTAATATAATTTCATTCATAATTATATATGAAAGAAACAAGAATCAGACAGAAAGTAACCATATAAAACAAATGTCAATGTCTATAAGTGTTGAAGACACATAAAGGTATTGCTTACATTTATTAATCTTTTTATTACTGAGGTTAATTGGGTTCAAATGGATTCATTGACATAATTTCTTGTTAAACTCATTGGGATAACCTATGTAATCAATTATTGGAAATGATTTCAGAAAACTGGTTTGATGAACTAAGCTTGTGAAATAATATTCCCAAAGGAATCATGTCTTGAACCTTTATGTCTATTTACATGAATACAATCATAAGAGATATGAGAAGTATAATCATGACCAAAATTATTACCCCTACTTTTACCTGAACATAGGATCTCAGATGTAGAGCCCCAGGCTAGAGAGTGTTTAAGAATCCTCCAGAGGCAAAAAGTGAACTGAAAAGTAAATTCTGAGAGAAGTACATGTGTTCTTTAATAGTAACTACAAGAATAAAAAGTGATACCTGGTCGTGTTCATGAAAATTTGATATGTGAGATTCTGCAGGCCTGATACCTCATGCTGCATTTTGCTAAGGAACCAATCTTGGTGACATTGCAAAGATGTTCTCTTTGACTGTTTTCTTCTTGGTTCTGAAGCTTTCCTTTACTTTTTGCCATTTGAGTGACCCCATGTGCTATTGGAGAATAAAAGACAAAGAAAATTATCTAGGAGATAAAGATGCTGATTGTTTCTTTTCCATTTATACAAAGCATGGTTATGTGAAGAATGATTACTTCAGTGAGAATCTAGACAAACAGTAAGTGCATCTTTCATTTTTGTGTAAATGCACATAAAGCATTCCAGGGACACTGAGTGATAAATAAGATCCTACGTGCTTTCTGGCTCTCCTTCTCTAGGACATAACTAAAATTTATTTTATGTTTCACGACTCATCAATTTGCTCTTTCATTTATACATAAATCCACATAAAGCATTCCAAGGTTGCTGAGTGATAGATAAGATCCTATGTGCCTTCTGGCTGTCCTACTCCAGGACATAACTAAAATTTATTTTATGTTGTATGGCTGGCCATTTCCCTAATTATGTTGGTTTTATGGTGTAGCTTGCTTTTTGTCATTTTTGAATCACCATCCAGGTAGATGCTGAATGAATGAATCACTCCATTGACCTTACTCTGAGAGAAATTTCTTTAATAAGACAGTTTCCACACTAAGGTTTCATGTTATGTTCCTAAGAAAAGTAATAAAAACACTGATTTTGGTTTATTTCATAAAGCCTAGCAGAAAGTGGCCTTTTATTGGTTTGCTAATGTTTCTTCCATTGGTCTGAATGCCCAATGCCTGCACATCAAACATTAATATATCTAGTCTGACTTTTACTTACATGTATTGAAAAGATAGACCAACTTAGGTCGTGTGTGTGTGTGTGTGTGTGTGTGTGTGTGTGTGAGATAATTTCAAAATTATTGTTGCCTATGAATCCTGTAGTTGAAATCACAAAAATCTCAGAAGAAATGGGAAATTGCAGTAGAACTACAGGTTGATATGATAATGAAAGTGATTATTTATTAGTAAAAAATACCTATTTGTGGTAAAAATATAGCATGGAGAAGAAGATCCAGTAGTCCTAATGAACTGATATAGATGAGAAAATTCAGGAGCAGTTAAGTAGTTTGAACAAGAAAATCTTCAGAAATAAATGTGTTATCACTCTCATAACTTAGACTCATTATAGATTGGCCTTGAATTAGAAGTCAATGGGAAGGTGCTTATAATTTATATTTCTTTTTTTTTTTCATTTTATGTTCCACATTTTGGGATTCCTAAGTTGAGAAATATTTGTTTAGCCCTCATTTTAAACAGGGTTCTTTGCTTCCATTGAGTCTAACTTCTTGAGTTCTTTATATATATTGGATATTAACCCTCTATCGGATGTAGGATTGGTAAAGATCTTTTCTCAATCTGTAGGTTGTTGTTTTGTCCTATTGACAGTGTCCTTTGCCTTACAGTAGCTTTTCAATTTTGCCAGATACCATTTGTCATTAGTTGATCTTAGAGCCTGAGCCATTAGTGTTCTGTTCAGGAAATTTTCCCCTGTGCCAATATGTTCAAGGCTCTTTCCCATTTTCTCTTCTATTGGATTTAGTGTATTTGGTTTTATCTGGAGGTCTGAAACATTTTAGGGTTGAAAGTGCAAATACTACTGATATTTGTTGTTTATAAAACTAAATTTGAAATACTCTGATGTCCATGGTGACAGACCTATTCAGAATTTCTCTGTTGCTAAGCAAGTGTTTTACCCATGTAGTTTCTGTTATTGTTTCTAACTTGGAGTTTTTCTGGTAGAAAAAAAGAAAAGGAGCTCATTGTATTTATTTACCCTCTCTACATCTCTTTCTATATAAAAAGTATACCCAAATGTACTTGTATAGTGCATTATTGATCTTAAATGTGGTAATGTCTGACATACTGCTTCCAAGAGGAAGTTTAAGTTATTTGTTTGTGCATCACTGGGATTGGGATCCTGATTATCCCAATATGTTTTTAAATGTTTCGCTAAGCCATGATGTCAACTGATCAGGAACCAAAGCAACAAAATATTCCTCCAGTATAAGTGTAATATCCAAAACCTTTCCACAATGAATCTTATTGACTAGACTATATTTTTTTAGTTCTTTGTGTGTCATACATGATTATTTCGATCTTTTTCCTTAAGTAATTCTTTGTACAAACTCCCTTGCCTACTCACCCAGTTTTTGTTTTTAATCTTCAACCTTTCAAGAGTAATCAATGATACCTATGTATTTTCAGTTGCAAGATTTTCCACAAGATTCTGGCTAACATAAATTTTAGAGAAAACTATATGTCCCTTTCCTCTTATTTAAAACCTGCACCTAAGGGTGTGATTTTTCTATTGAATTCCACTTCAATGCCAATGTTCAGTTTGACTTGTCCTTGAACTGCTTTAGGGAGAATATATATATATATATATATATATATATATATATATATATATTTCCATATCCAGAAGATAACTATTTCTTGTAATCAACTTTCACCTTAATCTCTTACAAGATTTACTTGTTTCCAACAATCCCTGATGTTTGGAAGGGAATAAAGTTTACATGTTCCCCATAGTCCTAATCATTTGTTCATTTGTTAGTATCTGGTTCTCCATAATAGTTTGTTCTGCTTACCAGGGAAATAATGACCTTTTTGTGTATGGCCAACCTATTTGTTATCCACAAGTCTGTTGGTAGTAATTAAAATCAATTCATTTTCCATAAAAATTTTAGCATTAATAGTTATCAAAAATATGCATGCTTTTTAAAATTATTTTAATTTTATTCATTTAAATTCTTTTCAAAATCCCAACTCAATTTTTCATAGACCTAGAAAGAGCAATTCTCAAATTCATATGGAATAACAAAAAACCCAGGATAGCAAGAACTATTCTCAACAATAAAAGGACTTCTGGGGGAATCAGCTTCCCTGACTTCAATCTATACTACAGAGCAGTAGTGATAAAAACTGCATGATATTGGTACAGTGACAGGCAGGTAGATAAATGGAATAGAATTGAAAACCCAGAAATTAACCCACACCCCTATGGTCACTTGCCCTTGACAAAAGAGCTAAAATCATCCTGTGAAAAAGAGGCTACATTTTCAACAAATGGTGTTGGTTCAACTGGCAGTCTACATGTAGAAGATTGTGAATTGATCCATTCTTATCTCCCTGTACAAAGCTCAAGTCCAAGTGGATCAAGGACCTTCACATAAAACCAGATACACTGAATCTAATAGAAGAGAAAGTGGGGAAGAGTCTCGAACTCTTGGGCACAGGGGAAATGTTCTTGAACAGACCACCAATGGCTTGTGTTCTAAGATCAAGAATTGACAGATGGGACCTCATAAAATTACAAAGCTTCTGTAAGGCAAAGAACACTATAAATAGGACAAAACGGCAACCTACAGATTGGGAAAAGATCTTTACCAATCCTACATCTGATAGAGAGCTAATAGCCAATGTATACAAAGAACTCAAGAAGCTAGACTCCGGAGATTCAAATAACCCTATCAAAAAATGGAGAAGAGAGCTGAACAGAGAATTCTCAACTGAGGAAACTCGAATGGCCGAAAAGCACCTAAAGAAATGTTCAACATCCTTACTCATTAGGGAAATGCAAATCAAAACAACCCTGAGATTCCACCTCACATCAGTCAGAATGGCTAAGATGAAAAACTCAGGTGACAGCAGATGTTGGTGAGGATGTGGAGAAAGAGGAACACTCCTCCATTGCTGGTGGGAATGCAAATTGATACAACCTCTCTGGAAATCAGTTTGGTGGACCTTCAGAAAAATGAACATAATACTACCTGAGGACCCAGCTATTCCACTCCTGGGCATATACTCAGAAGATGCTCCAACATGTAATAAAGACATATGTTCCACTATGTTCATAGTAGCCATATTTAGAATAGCCAGAAGCTGGAAACAACCCAGATGTCCCTCCACAGAGGAATGGATACAGAAAATGTGGTACATTTACACGATGGAATACTACTCAGCTATTAAAAACAATGACTTCATGAAATTCGCAGGCAAATGGATGGATCTTGAAAATATCATCCTGAGCGAGGTAATGCAGACACAAAAGAATGAACATGGTATGTACTCACTGTTAAGAGGTTATTAGCCCAAAAGTTTGAAATACCCAAGAGTCATTTCGCAGCAACATTAGGGCTGAGTGTGAGGTCCCAGATGGAGGACTTGGAGAAAGGACTGAAGGAGCTGAGGGAGTGTGCAGCCCCAGGGAGCTAGCAACAGTGGCAACTGGCCTGACCCCGATACTCCTGGAGACTGATCCACCAACCAAAGAATACACATGGAGAGACCCATGGTGCTGGCCACAAATGTGGCAGAGGAGGGTCTTGTTATCCATCAGGGGGAGGAGAGGCCCTTGCGCCTGAGGGTGTTAGATCTCCCAGTATAGGAGAATGACAAGGAGGAAAGATGAGAGTGGGTGGGTGGGTGGGTGGGTGGTTGGGTTGGAGGATATCCCCATAGTGGCAGGGGGAGGGCGGAGGGAATGGGGAGGTTCCAAAGGGGAGATCTGGAAAGGGGGAAACATTTGAAATGTAAATAAAATATGAAAAAAAATTCTTTTCCATGTGTTCTAACATATTCTTTTCATTTAAAAAATTATCTTTAATCTTTTTTTACAGTACAATAGTTATTCCCCCTCCTGGTCAGCCCTAAGACAGTTTCTTATTCCATTTTTCCTCTCCCTTCTCCAAGAGGATGTCCCCACCCCTTCCCCACCTGACCCTGCCAGGCCTTCGCACTCTCTGGACCTCATGTCTTTCCAGGGTTAGGTGCATCTTCTCTCACTGAGGCCAGACCAGGGAATCTTGTGCTGTATATGTGTCAAGGGCCTTGAAACAGCTAGAGTTTGCTGCTTCCTTGGTGGTACAGTGTCTGAGAAATCTCAGGGGTCTAGGTTAGTTGAGAATGCTGGTCGTCCTATGGGGTCACTCTCCTCCAGAACTTCTTCCAGCCATTCCCTAATTCAATCCCTTGGTTGAGTGTAAGTATCTGCATCTGTCTCAAATCAGCGGTTTATTGGGCCTCTTGGAGTGCAGCCATGCTAGGCTCCTGTCTATAAGCATACCATAGCATCAGTAATATTGTCAGGCCTTGAACCTCTTAAGATGAATCCCACGTTATGCTGGTCACTGGACCTCCTTTACTTCTGTATTTTTTCCATTTTTGTCCCAGCAGTTCTTTCAGACAGGAACAATATTGGCTAAGAGTTTTTGACTGTGGTGTTACAACCCCAACCCTCCACTTGATTCCCTGTCTTTCTACTGGAGGTGGACTCTGCTTTTAAAATGAAGCTTCCTATAGTATTAATAAAAATTAGACCTGCTCCATAAGATAGTTATTTTTTGATGCACATCTACACAGTTATTTACAATACTTCGGAGAATAATTCAAGTGGCATTCTTTGAACAATGCAGAAATATTTTCCTATTTTTCTTCCACAAGTACCCTTGGTTGTATTACCTTTTTAAAAAAAAATAAAAGAAAAGAAATTACCTATCTGAGAATAGCATAGAATGCATTATTGTCATATTTAATCCCTTCCAATAATTCTTCCAGATTTATGTATTCCCTTATACTGATTTGTGCAATGTTTTAAAAAACAAAACATCAAGTTTAATTTTCATTGCAGATATCCTCTTAGATTTATGACTTTCCATTGTATGAGGTTTAACTACCAAGGGGATATAGTTTTAAAGATTACTGATTCTCTCTCATTCAGTATTTTTCCTCAATCAACATCTATCCATTGCCTATATTAATCCATGTTCTAATCATTTTCTATGCACAGATAGATATGGACTGTGACCTTTCTCATATGTGTATGTAGTGGGTATATATGGACTAATAAGAGGCAAATGACAAAACAGAGCTTTCAAGTTTGAAAATTCACAATGTCACTTCACTTTCATGCTTAGAAGTAGAAGACGTTGTGGTGAATTGAACAGGAAATAACTCATCAGATACACTCCAGCCTTTCTACAGCTTAAAGAGAAATATCACAACTGATAGTAATCAAGACACTAATCAAGCAGATGAGAAAATGTGGCATCATTGATGATGGCAGAATGAAAACAACAATATTTTAAATATGTAAAGCACTAAATATTTTACGTAGAAACCAGTAACTATAACACGATTGTATAATATAAATGTGAATGTAAATTAAGTATATGATTTGGAAAACTTAAACATAAATTTTATTAAAGCTAATTTAATTAAAATGGTCATTTTTTTAAATTTAGGTTTTGCAGATATAAAATTTATGATCTATGTTTTTAAAGTTGAATGAAACATATATAGATTTGTGTGTCCAACACCACAGTCAAGCTTAAAATATTTAGAAGATTTCATTGGGAATCTTGAATGCTGTATCCTTCACCTCTTATCTTTTTATAACCTCATGCCTACCCTATTTCCAAATCTACTTTCTGTTCCATACTTGTACATTTGAATGTTTAATATAAATTAGATTATATGCTTCATGCCTTATTATGCTTTTATTAACTAAGCAAACTATTTTCCAGGTCCATCTAAATTTATAACATAAATCAAATTTATATTCCCTTCATTGTTTATAAAAAATATAATTTTAGTACAATATACTTGAATTCTGAATTTTACTATCTCAACCCTTGTAAGATCATTTCCTAATTGCCTCCTATTTGGGCCCATCCATACATTCACTCATTAAAACTTGCCATATAAAGAATAGTAATAAGATAGGAAAAGCAACATTTTTTGAATAAAAAAAAAAAAAAAAAACAAAGATTCAAGCAAGCAGAAAAGTGTCCCCTGAAAAAATAAAAACATGAGCAAAACAGTTATATACAAATTAAAAAATACAGACATATATATCAAGTAGCCCATGAAAAGAAATTTTGGAAGCTAAAAAAAAAAGAAAGAAAGAATAAAACCAGAAAAACTGTCATCTTCAAAAGTTAATCTCCTGAGAAAGTACAATAAGGCAAAGAATTTCTAAAATGTTACTGAATTTATCTTCTGTTTTTCATCCAAATGGCATTCAATATTCCCTTGAAAATGTATCACTAGTGGGTTTTTGTATCCCCAGTGTGGATACAAAACTTAGAGTTGGGTTTTCTTCACTGTTATAGGCATAAGTATATTTTTATTCTTCTCCATGAAGACACAGAGTTGGGCCAATACCATTATTGAAGACAGTTTATTTCAGTGTGGTTTTCTTGACTTCATTATCAAAAAAAAAATAATAATCATGTGTCCAAAGGTGTGTGTTTATTTCTAGATCTTCAGTTGCATTCTATCGATCAACACCCATTTCCTTTTTGGCCAATTTTGTATGTAGTACAAAGTGAGATCAGTAATGGTGACAGTACTACTATTCATTTCATTATTTAGGGGTTGTTTTAGCTATTCTATTTTTTTCAATTCTAAGCTGCAGTTTTTAGAGAAATGTCTATATTACTTGACATATCTGGATAAATCTGAACAAAATAGAACCCAAGGCAAGTTATGTGACAGCCAGTAATTATAGAAAAAGAATGAATTAGAGTACCAAACTAATGGTAAACTTGAAGTGAGAGGATCTCAATCCCAACAGAGAAATGTTATAGTTATAACCAATCTGATCTCACTCAATTTTGTACAGTCTCAAATAAAAAATGAAAAGCGATGAACCGTGTGGAATAAAGCAAAATGTGTAAGAACTGCATCACCTATCAATTAATTAGACTTTTGCAATTGTTGACACAGACAAATATGGCTAGCTATTCTTCATATATTTCTGAAGGGTCATGACATTTATAGTGCTGATTCTGTAAAGTATATACCATTCTAGACAGCAGATAATTCTCATTTCTTTTCCACACATTAGGTATTATAAATATAATATGAAAGCATGGGCAGATTCAATGTTGGCTCAGAAATCTTTTCTTATTCATTTATTTTACCGTTTTCAAGACTAATGAGAACTGTAGAAGAGTTCAAAAATGACATAATCCTGTTAATATAAAGTTTATATTTTAAAAAATGTATTAAAAATCAAAATAAAAATGCACATGGTGTCTAATTTCAGAACACAGTTAACGAAGTCAAAAGAAGAAGATATAGACAACACTGTAAATGCTTAATACAATTGTATATATTAAATACATGAGTTTAAAAGAGAAGTAGTAAAGTACAATTCATCTAGTTCAAAAAAAACTTTAAAACTGCTAAAATATTTTGCGGGTCTCACATCCTAATACATCACAATAAGTTACTGGATGACGATATCAATGGGTCAAAATATCCAAGAATTCTATGTTTAACTCACATGAAGTTTTGTTTAAGATTACTACCATTAGAACCCATATCCCCTAAGATTGGTGTGCTCCGTTTTCAGGGTGACACCTAAGACCATCCACTTGATTTCCTGTGTTTATTTTGCCATTGAAGAAATCAATAGGGACATTCATATTTTACCCAACATTTCCCTACTAGTTAAGATTGAATGTAACTTAATGCAGAATCATATGAAAGGAGGTTTGTCTTTGAAAAAAAAGAAAATTATTCCAAATTACTACTGTAAAAATCACAGAAGATATTTAGTTGTACTTACAGGACCTCTATGGATAACATCCTACAAATTTGTATCAATCCTGTACTTCTCCAGAACTCCAGAGGTAAGTCATAAATGGTTACCTTTAATGAAATACTATTTTAGCACAGGCTGAGTTTCTGAGTATAAAGGTTGACTAAATGGCAGAGAATTCATTTATATCTATTCTGATTGATCAGTGGGAGAGACAGCATAGTGTAACATAATTTACCAGAAGGATTAGTTTATCTGTACTTCTATAGCAATTCACAAGAAGTTGAATATGATTTTAATAATAAGATGAAGAATCCACACTTTCTCAGACTTCTAGCATGTGATCTAGCACCCTTAGGTCTTAGACTGAGCCCTATGTATTCCACCTTCTTCATAGTGATGCTTGTGGTCAATATCTTTCAGATTTACTGTGGTTATTTTCATTTCGTAAATAACAAGGAACAGTTTCCTCATCTCTACCAGATGTCTCCCAAAGACACATCTCTACCACTAGCCATGGTGTCCCTAGTAGTTCACTTCAGATGGAACTGGATAGGAGTGATCGTTACTGATGATGACCATGGAATTCAATTCCTTTCTGAATTGAGAATAGAAATGGAAAGAAACACTGTCTGCTTAGCATTTGTCACTCTTATCACATATGATCAGATATTATACCTTAAAATGATTCATAAATATTATCACCAAATCATAATGTCATCAGCAAAAGTTGTGATTGTCTATGGGGATAAAGAATCTCCTGTACAATTTAACTTCATACTATGGGAATCTAAAAACATTCAGAGACTCTGGGTCAGTGTGTCACAATTTGATATAATCACAATGACAGGAGATTTCATGCTCAACTCCGTGCATGGGACTCTGATTTTTTCACATCAGCAGTCTGAGATGTCTGGTTTTAAACAGTTTATGCAGACAATGCACCCTTCTAACTACAGCAATGACATGTCTTTTGCTAAGCTGTGGTGGACTTACTTTAAGTGTTCTTTACCAACACCAAATTGTACACCACTGAAGAATTGTCCAATCAAAACCCTATCTAAATGGTTTTTTGTGCCACCACTTGGAATGTCTATGAGTGAAACATGTTTCAGCTTTTACAATGCTGTGTATGCTGTGGCCCACTCACTTCATGAGATGCTCCTGCAACAAGTAGACATACTCTCAGAGAATGATGGAAAGGAACTGGAATTCAATTCCTGGAAGGTAATTAATCTTACACTGAATGGCATATCTATCATAGAGGTGGCATTCATAGAGGGAATCATTAAGTCAAAATCCATATAAATAAGTAACATTTATCTGAAATGCATGTCTTTCTGTACTCTACCACTGTATAAGAGGCATATCATGTTAACTGTCATAATTTATGACACAACCAACCTTGACACCCAAGTCAGCATTTCATAATTTTAGTCATATTTCATCTGATATTTCTATTATATATACATCTCATGACTTTATCATTTGAAATTTTTTCTCTTGAAATTTGTGAATGAAATTAAGAAAATAACTTGTCTTTTACTTGACCAAATATTTTCTAATTAATGTAATGAACATATCTGAAATAATTTCAAATACTTTTTCATATTTTGAAATATTGAGTATTTAGTTTATCTATCTTATGAGCAAATAACACTGTAGTAGAAAAAATGGATAAGTTGTAACTACTCTCAAATCATAAAATTCATGTGGACATGTGTTAAGGCATCAAACCTAGTGGGTTAATGGTATTTATAAAGCATAGGAAAACTTTATATATATATGGATTGTATTTTTTTCAATACTGAATATTTCTAATAAAGGTAGATTTTAAAAGTAGATAATGGATATGAGTGATATTCCAAATTTTATAATTTCTGTACTAATGCGTATGCATAGTTGAAACTAAAATGCAAATATGTTTTAGATGTTCTCTTTTCTGAAGACCATAGAATTTGTAAAACCTGCTGGAGACCTGATAAACATGAACCGAAATAGAAAACTGGATACAGAATATGACATTTTCTATATCATTGACATTCTAGAACAATATGGACTCAAAATGAAAATAGGAAAGTTTTCTGGTCATTTTTCAAATGGACAGCAACTCTTTATGTCTGATGAAATTATTGAATGGGCTACAGATATCAAGAAGGTATATATATATCTATATATATATCTATATATATATCTTATCTCTATCCATTTATCTCACACTCTCATAAATATTTCACAATATAAAAATCACCATATGTTCCTAAAAGTTTTATCTATAAAAAACCCAAAACAATGTAATTTTGCTTTAGAATATGATACATGTGTGTAAAAGGAGGTCTTTCAGTGTATTTCTTTTGTGGATCACTGCAGCTTTTACCACATATGTTAAACTGTTAATTTCTATAATGTATCCAATTTTTCTCAGAGGCTACCCTCCATATGTAGTGTGCCTTGCAGACCAGGACTCAGAAAATACTTCAAGGAAGGAAAGGCAGTCTGTTGTTATGATTGTTACCCCTGCCCAGAAAACGAAATTTCCAACATGACAGGTAATGGTTTATTTTCTCAAAGTAATGAAATTGTTTATATCTCCCATATACACATTTTTTCTCAAAAGTCCTTTGTGGAAAGAGAATGATAAATAAGACTAAAAAAAAATAAGTAACACTGTGATTTGAAATAATAACTCTTTCTATTGAACTATATTTTGTCTCATAACTCTAGAACCAATGAAAACAATATTTCTTCAGAGTACTAAAGATTAATGCATTTTTATACTTGTACACTTCAAATTTATTAAAGAAGTAGATGGTATACATTTTTGGTTTTCAGAATCCACTGAGTTTTATAGCAATCACTAGATAATATTTTATGTTTTAGAAGTATGAGTTTTTGAATTTTTTTATGGTAGATCAATAGTATAATTGGAAGTTTGCATTGTCCTTGGCCATCTGGTTCATAGATGAGTTTGGAGTTTAAAAACTAAAACTCTGAATAACTGTTTTTTTCTAAGACTAATATATAGTGTGCATAGAGATATAATAATTAAATAGGTACTGCTATCTACATTGAGGTTATTGAAAGCGTTGATAATGATTTTTCACTGTTGTAGTGCTTTAGGAAGATGAAGAATAGAATTAATTCCTGTTGCAGAGGTTAGAAAAAGCCAAGCAAATAACTGAAAGTTTAAGAACCAGACCAGTATATAAATGGTTGCATATGGTTTGCATGTGAGGATTATGAAGATTAAGTACTTATTTTCAAAATTACACTAAAATATTAGCCAAATTTCATGATACAACCCAGATACTACAGTAAGAAGTGAAATCACTTAATTAGAGTAAGACATAAAAAACAAATTAATAAAATTTTATTGATTTCAAATGATATTTTAGTACATGTATCAAAATCAAATAAACAGTTAACTTTACTGACTTTTGTGTTGGTTGAATACCAGACACTAAAATAAATTTTATTAAATTTACCTTGCTACTATATGCTTTTCTTTTTTATTGTAAATATAGTCTTCTCTCATACAGTGCATCCAGGCACGGTTTCTAATCTCTCTACTCTTCTATGATTTCTCCCACATCCTTCTCTCCAAGAGGCCCCCCCCCTATATTTTATGATCAGAAAAGTGTGGGCCTCTGAAAGATAGTCAAACAGGACAAAAGATGATACAATAAGACAAGGCAAGAGTCATTATATGAAGGATGGGCAAGGCAACCCAATAGGAGAAAATGAGTCTTCAAACAGTCAGAGATATATCTGCTCCCACTGTTAGGAGTCCCACAGAAACTCAAGCTAACAGCCATCCCATCCATATATGCAGAGTACCTTATGCAGACCTACTCACGCTTCTTGCTAGATGATTTATTTTTTCTTATTCTAGTATGAGAGTCCAGCCTTGTTGAAATAGTAGAATATGTTCTTTTTTTTTTCTACTAGTTTTATATTTCAGCTAATTTTATTTGGACATCAGTGAGATGTCCCATAGAAAAGGTCTACAAAATGCAGTGCTGTATGACCATAATCACATCACACACACAAACACACACACACACACACACACACACACACACACACACACCCCAGAAATGCTTTATTGAAATACATCTCATTTTTTGGGTGCATGTCGTGTTCTGCATACCCTCTGTATTTTTCACTTTTTCCTACCTTATTCTTCTGATGGGAGGGACATGATGAAGATGTCTAATTTAGTCTCTCTCTGCATGCCTGGCTATTGGTCTATATACTCCTAACTGCTGCTTAGCAAAGTTTTTCTGCTGATTCTATGATAGGGAACTGTTCTAACAATATTGTGTTTTATATATATATATATATATATATATATATATATATATGTATGTATAATCAATTAGGACTTATTCTTATATTTTTAAAAAGAAAAGTTAAGTACTATTTGCAATTTGCTAGTTCTCTGGAATATTCATTCTCCAAATTATGACTATCCAAGCAGGTTTGGGCATCGACCCCTTCTTGTGGAGGGGGTATCAACTTAAATCAGCCATTGGTTGGTCATTTAAACAATTTATGAGCTACCATTGCCCCAGGACATCTTGCAACCTGGACATATTTTAGGTGAAGGGTTTAGTAGTTGGTGTAATGTCTATGTTTATGTTTGCATAGTCTATAGAATAAGGTTTCTCACCCATACCAAATATTACTTTCCATGTTCAATAACCAGAGTCGAAGTAGTCATCAGTAATGGGGCCACACTATCAGTTTTCAGATGGTTATCTTCTGACTAATCATCAACACATGTTGTTTACAGATTTTCTTGTCACCTGGACAATAAAACTCAACCAATTTTAATCCAGCAAACCACTTTTCTGGTTGCCAAAGATCTCAAGTTTAGCCTCTGCTCTCCAATAGTAGAAGTCTTCTCTAGGGCCATCCTCATAGATTGTACATTCTAAAATGTTTCTACTGTACTACATTTCTACATGGTTAACCAAAATACCTTCAAATTCCAGGTGTTCACTCCCTATACTCCTTCCTTAACCCATAACAGACCACTTGTTCTCCTGTTTTCTTCTGGCCTCAACAACAAAATCCCACCTATTCTATTTCCTCATCCAAGTGAGACTCATGCTCCTTTGCCCCTAGACCTCTTCATTATCTAGCCTCTCTGGGTCTGTGCATTGTTTATATTTATCATTTGTTTAACAGTGAATATTAACTTTTAGATGAATAATACTACATCTCTTTTTTAGGTATGGGTTATGTGACTCAGGATGACTTTTTCTAGTTCCATCCATTTTTTAAGAAATTTCATGGTGTCATTTTTTTAACAACTGAGTAATACTATATTGTATGAGTGTATGCTATTTTCTTTACATGCTCTTCAGTTGAAGTACATAAACTTTTTTGTGGTTTCTGACTATTTTGACTTTAGCCACAAAATCATAGTGGAACAAGTTTCCTTGCATTGTGAGAGTACTAGGCAAATATACAAGAGTGGTTTGGCATTAGATCTATTCACAGTTTTCTGAGAAATTGCTATACTTATTTCATAGTTGTTTTATAAGTTTGAATTTGTATAAGCAATGGAGAAATGTCCCCTTGTCCCCACATGCTTGCTTCCATGAGCTATTATCTGTGTTATTGAACGTAGCCATTTTCACAGACTAACATGGAATCTTAAAATGAATTTGAATTGCATTTCCATAATATCTGAGGACTATGAAACTCTCTGTAAGTGTTTCATAGCCAATTCAAACTCCTTTCTTTAGAATTCTTTGTTTAAATTGAGGATTTTCAGAGGGGAAAGCATGAAAGAAGATATCATTTGAAATGTAAATAAATAAAAGATCCAATAAAATTGTTTTTTTAAAAAAATCTGTCCTAAATATTAAAATGGGATTTTTAGTTATCTAGTTTCTTGAGATCATTCTATATTTTGAATATTAGCCCTCCTTTGAATGCAAAACTGGTAAAATGATTGACCAATTCTTAGGCAGTCATGTTTTCTAATATTTGGTGTCCTTTGCTTTAAAGACGATGGTCAGTTATATAATGCCTCTTGACAAATTGCTGGTGTTAGTCCAAGTTAGTTCCTTTGTTCAGAATGTCCTGTCTTGTGTCAAGGTATGCTTTTCACCATTCTCTTACACTCAGGTACAATGTGTCTAGTTTTTAGTTGAGGTCTTTGATCCAATTATATGGGAGAATTGTGTATGGAGTTAAATACGGATCAATTTTTATTCTTCACTCAGACATCCTGTTTAATCCACACCATTTCTTAAAGAAGGTGTTTCCCCCCAGTGTGCATTTCTTGACTCTATGCAATATCAAATGTCCATAGGTATGTGAATTTATCTCTCATCCTTAATTCCATTTCATTGATCCATGTGCCTATTTTTATACCAATATCATGCAATTTTTATTACTATAGCTCTATAGTACAACTTAAAAGCAGAAATGGCAATTCATCCAGCAGTTCTCTTAGTTTTCAGTATATCTTGGGTATCACATGACATTAGGAAATTTTCTTTCAAGGTCTATAAAAATTTAGGTTCACATTTTGATGGGATTTGATGAATCCATATGTTGAAGTTGGAATGATGGCTATGTTACTATGTTATTCAACTGATCCATGACATTGGGAGATTTTTCTATCTTATGATAGTACTTAAATTACTTCCTTCAAATGTTTTTGGTTTATGTTTTTCTTACAAGACTTCATTTGTTTATTCATAGTTTCCATAAGATATTTTACATTATTTGAGTTTATTATGAAGGGTATTGTTTCTCTAATGTCTTCTTCAGTCAATTTGTCATCTGTATACAGGAAAATTACTGATTTTGTGTTTGTGTGTATGTATGCATGTGTTTGTGTGTGTTTGTGTGTGTTAATATTGTATCCAGCCATTTTGCTGATAATTTTTATCAGCTGCAGGAGTTCTTTA
This sequence comes from Rhynchomys soricoides, assembly GCA_019843965.1. Taxonomy (NCBI): domain Eukaryota; kingdom Metazoa; phylum Chordata; class Mammalia; order Rodentia; family Muridae; genus Rhynchomys; species Rhynchomys soricoides. The sequence goes on along the minus strand of JADRCH010000148.1, from coordinate 5,719,194 downwards.
GTGGAATATTTAGAGCTACATGTGGTTAAAATCATATCATCCGTAAATGATTCTTTGACTTCATTTTCTCTATATTGAATTACTTAATATAATTCACTGTTTATCTGATTTGGTCCTTATTTTAATTAATTAACTTATTTATTTGTTTATTTATTTATTTATTTATTTATTCAACTCCAATGCTGTACTCTTCCTGGTTCCCATGGCATAGAATCTGTACCCCTAACAGCACCCCCTTCATCTTTGAGAAGTGGGTTCCCTGTGGATATCCCTCCACCCTGGCACAAGTTTCTGAAGGCCTAGGCTCATCCTCAAGGCCTCTCATAATTGCCTTGTCTGGCAAGGCAATTATGAAGATTGAGTTGCATGTCTGCTATATATTTGATATAGGCCTCTGCCCAGGTCATGTATGCTCTTTGATTGATGGCTCAGTTTCTAAATGCTCTGTTTAGCTCTGTACCCCAACTTCTAATTGGGTTATATGGTTTGTTGATGTTTAACTTACTGAGTTCTTTGTATATTATAAATAACATCTGTCTTATGTAGGGTTGGGGAAGACACCTTTACAGTCTTCAGACTGTCATTTTGGCAGTATTCTCTGTATTTCAGAAGCCTTTCAATTTTAAGGGGTCCTGTTTATCAATTGTTGATCTTTGCACGTGGGCAATTGATGTTCTGTTCAGAAAAATTTGTTTCCTTTTCCAATGAGTTTAAGGCTATTTCCTACATTCTCTTCCATTAGATTTAGTATAAACAGTTTTATGTTGAGGTCCTGGATCCATTTTGACATGAATTTTGTTCAGGGTGACAAATATAGATCCAATTAGACCAACACCATTTGCTAAAGAAGTTTTCATGCTTCCATTGTAAGGTATTGGATTCTTTGTTAAAAATCATATGTCCATAGGGCTTTGAATTTATTTCTGTGTCTTCTACACAGAATAATCTTTTTCTATACCAATATCATGCATTTAAAAATCATTATTACTCTGTAAGACAGCTTGAGAGGTGCTGATTCTTCCAGAAGTTCTTTCATGTTCAGGATTTTTAAAAAACTATCCTGTTTAGTTATTTTTTCTTCTTCTTCTTTTTTTCCTCTGTGTAAAGTTAATTGTTTTTTTAAGGTCTCTATCAAGAACTGTTAGTATTTTGATGGGAATTGCATAATTTTATTGACTCTATAAATGGCTTTTTTCAGCATGGCCTATTTTATATTAATCCTACCAATCCATGAGCATGTGAGATCTTCCCATCTTCTGATACCTTCTTCAATTTCTTTTTTCAAAGACTTTAATTTCTTGCCAAATAAGTCCTTCTATTGCTTGGTTAGTGTTTTTATTTTTTTAAATTTTTTGTCAGGATCATAAATGGTATTGTTGCCATAATTTTATTCTCAATCAATTTATGGTTTATTTAAAATGGGACTACTTTCTTTTTTTGAGGTAATTTTGTATTCAGCCACTTTGCTGGAGGTGTTTTTCAGCCACAGTCCTTCTCCAGTGTAATTTTTGAAGTCACTCATCTATACTATCATATCATTTTTGAATAGACATGCTTTGATTTATTCCATTCCAATTTATATTATCTTCATCTCCTCATATTGCTCTACCTAGAAATTCATGTTCTATGTGGATGAGATAGGGAAAGATTCAGAAGAGTTGTCTCATCACTGATTTTAGTGGAATTGCTTTAAGTTCTGTCCACTTACTGTGGTTATGTCTTTGGCTTGGTGTATTTTGATTATAATATCTTTGTGTGTAAACCTTTTTCCTCATCTCTCTAAGACTTTTATCATGAAGGTGTGTTGGATTTTGCCCCAAAGTTTTCAGTATCTAATGAGTTATTCTTGTAAATGTTTTTTCAGTTTTTGTATATGGTGGTTTAGGTTGATGGAATTTTTCAATATGGACCATCCCTGAATCTCTGACCTGAAGCCCACTTGATTATGGTGGATGATGAGTTTTATGTGTTATTTTGATTCTCAAAAAACAAACTCATAACAATTTTGAGTTGAGAATTTTGTCATCAATGATCATAAAGGAAATTGGCCTAAAATTCTCTTTGCATGTTGAGTTTTTATGTAGTTTAGTTAACCAGGTTACTATGACCTCATAAAAATAATTTGTCAGTGTTTCTTTTGTTTCAATTTTGTGGAATACATTGATGAGCATTGATATTTGCTTTATGTTGAAAGTCTGGTAGATTTTTGTGCTAAAACTATCTGAGTCCTTTGCTGGGAAACATTTAATGACTCCTTGTATTTCTTTAGTGATAATAGGAATATTTAAATTGTTTGCTGTTCTTCATTTAACTTTAGTAAGATGTTTTTATGTAAAAAATCATCAATTTAATATTGTGTAGTACAGGCTTTTGAAGTAAGACTTAATGATTCTTTGAAATGTCTCAATGTCTATTTAGTAGCCCATATTAAACATAGTTAGCGGTAGGTAATAATTCAGGGTTTTAGATAGGAAAATTGATTCTAACACCATGAAGAGTAGGCAGCTGTCCAGGTCTTGTGCTGATTAAGGCATATTAAATGTATAAATGTTGTATGTGGTTTTTTTTATCTAGGAATTCAATACAATCTTGAAAATATAACATTTTTATAATACCTGATTATTTTCTTTTTGTTGCCCTCTTCAGTCCCCCTGCCACCAGTCCTCATCCCCTTGCCTCCTAGATGATGCTCCCCTCCACCAGGGCCTCAGAGAGGCCTGTGTATGCTGCTGGTTGGTGGCTCAGTCTCAGCAGCTCCTTGGAATTTGGGTAATTAGCCTGTTGGTGTTCCTATGGAGTGTCTGACTTCAGTCCAATGGTTGGGAGAAAGTGTCTGCCTTTGTCTCTCTGTCAGTTGCTGAAAGATCCTCTCAGAGTACAGCCATTGCAGGTTCCAGTCTATAAGTACATGGTAGCATCAGTAATAGTTTCAGGGCTTAGTCCCCTCCCCCTGAGATGGACCCCAAGTTGTGCTGGTCATTGGACTGTCTTTCCCTCAGTCTCTTCTCAATTTTTGTCCTTGCAGTTCTTTTAGACAGGAACAATTCTGGGTCAAAAATTTTGACCGTTGGTTAGTCACCGTGTACCTCCACTTGAGGCCCTGATTATCTGCTGAAGATGATCTCTTTGAGTTCCCTCTCCCCAGTGTTGGGCATTTTTGCTAAGGTTATCAGCAATGAGTCTTGGAAGTAGCTAAACTTTCAGGTATGTAGTACTTTCTAGATGGTTCTCCACCTTCCACCCTCCCAGGCTGCTTATTTCTGTTCATTCTTTTGGCCCTGTGGGCTTCTGTCTTGTCTGCCCCCATATCTGATCCTTTTCCCCTTTTCCCCTCCCCCTCCCCTCTCCCATTATCTCCTCTTTCCACTGCCTGCTGTGATTATTTCCTTCCCTTTTATAACTGGAATTGAAACATCTTTACTTGGTCCTTTCTCTTTGTTGCACTTCTTAAGTTCAGTAGATTGTTTCCTAGGTATTCTTTACTGTGGGGGTAATATCCACTTATCAGTGAGTACATACTAGGCACATCTTTTGGGGTCTGAGTTATGTCACTCAGGAAGGATATTTTCTATTTCCATCCATTTGTCTGCAAAAGTAATGATGTCCTCATTTTATAGATGATTAGTATTCCATTATGTAAATGAATCACAATTTCTGTATCAGTTCTTCATTTGGGGAACATCTAGGTTGTTTCCAGCTTCTGGCTATTACAAATAAGGCTGCTATGAACATCGTGGAGCACACACCCCTGTGGTGTGGGTGAGACATCTTTTGAGAACATGCCCAAGAGTGGTTTAGCTGGGTCTTCGGGTAGAATTATTTATAATTTTCTGAGGAACAACAAGATTGGTTTCCAGAGAGGTTGAACCAGTTTAGAATCCCACCAGCAATGGAAGAGTGTTCCTCTTTCTCCACATCTTTGCCAGCTTGTGTTCTCATTTGAGTTTTTGATGTTAGCCATTCTGATTAGTGTGAGGTAGAATCTCGCATTTCCCTGATGACTAAGGGCTGTGAACATTTCTTTAAGTGCTTCTAGGCTATTCAAGATTCCTCCGTTGTGAAATCTTTGTTCAGCTCTGTACCCCTGTCTTAGTCAGGGTTTCTATTCCTGCACAGACATCATGACCAAGAAGCAATTTGGGGAGGAAAGGGTTTATTCAGTTTATACTTCCACATTGCTGTTCATCACCGGAGGAAGTCAGGACTGGAACTCAAGCAGGTCAGGGATCGGGAGCTGATACAGAGGCCATGGAGGGATGTTTATTACTGGTTTGCTTCTCCTGGCTTGCTCAGCTAGCTTTCTAATATAGCCCAAGCCTACCAGTCCACAGATGGTACCAACCACAAGGGGCCCTCCCCCCTTGATCACTAATTGAGAAAATGCCTTACAGATGGATCTCATGGAGGCGTTTTCTCAACTGAAACTCCTTTCTCTGTGATAACTCTAGCTTGTGTCAAGTTGACACAAAACCAGCCAGTACAACCCCATTTTTTAATTGGGTTATTTGGTTCTTTGGAGGTTAGCTTCTTAAGTTCTTTATATATTTTGGACGTTTGCCCTCTGTCAGAAGTAGGGTTAGTGAAGTATTTTTTTGTTTGTTTGTTTTGTTTTGTTTTCCCCAAATCAATAGGTTATCAATTTTTCCTATTGATGGTGTCTTTTGCCTTATAGAAGCTTTTCAATTTCATGAGGTCCCATTTATCAATTCTTGATCTTAGAGTCTTAGCCATTAGTATTCTGTTCAGGAAATTTCCCCCTGTGCCAATGAGTTTGAGACTATTTCCTGCTTTCAATTTTATTAAATTCAGTGTGTCTTGTGTTAGGTTGTGGTAATTGATCCACTTGGACTTGAGTTTTGTGTAAGGTGATAAATATGGATCTATTTTCATTCTCCTGTATAGAGACCGCCATTTAGACTAGCACCACTTATTGAAGATGCTTTCGTTTTTTCCACCGTATTTTTTGGCTTCTTTGTCAAACATCAAGTATTTTTAGGTGTATGGCTTTATGATGTATCCACTGGACCTAACTCCAAAACTATAAATTTTTAATGACTATGATTTTCTTTTATGATGTCTCTTTCAAAGGTAAGTTTCCATAATGAATGATAAAAACTTTAAATATTTGTACATGTAAGAACAAATATGTAAATAAAAATGTGGGATTATAATGGTTTAGTAAAATGTTAGCTGTAAGTTCTTTACCGAGACATGGAGTAATAGAGTTTATATGTCCAAATATTTGCTTGAGACTGTATGTGTGTCCACAGTAATGATGATACAACTCCATGTAAGTTCTTCTTTTGCATAATATGCACACTTATAAGTGAAAATTGTGTGAGTATATGAGTGATCAATCTAAGGCATATTATTGTGGACAAATAAAAATTGTACAATAATGAAGTTTTTTTGAAAAATATAATAAACATCTGAAATACGCTAAATAAATATGAACAAAAGCTTGCATAAAGAATAGAAGTACTGGAAATTAGAATCACATCTTATAAAGCTCCCATATTTAAGTTTGCTTCTAACATAAGATGTAAGCCTAATTAAGTTTAGTTTACCTTGGGATTATTCTAGAAAACTTAAATCTGATAACACTTCCCTTCCTATACTAGATGTGGATCAATGTGTGAAGTGTCCAGAGGATGAATATGCCAATGCAGATCAAACAAATTGCCTCAAGAAAGTTGTGACCTTTCTGGATTATGAAGACCCCTTGGGAAAGGCTCTGGCTGCTTTGGCTCTGTGCTTCTCTGCTCTTACAGGTGTTGTACTCTGTGTCTTCTTGAAACACCGAGACACTCCCATAGTCAAGGCCAATAATGAAACTCTCAGCTATGTCCTACTCATCTCCCTCATATTTTGTTTTATATGTTCTTTGCTCTACATTGGTTATCCCAGTATGGCCAGCTGCATCCTTCAGCAGACCACATTTGCCATTGTGTTCACTGTGGCTGCTTCTAGTGTCTTAGCCAAGACAATTACTGTAGTACTAGCATTTAAGATCACTGTTCCAGGACAAAGGATAAGGTGGCTGCTGCTTTCAGGGGCACCTAATTACATCATTCCCATTTGCACCATGGTCCAAATGATTCTCTGTGGAATATGGTTGGGAACTTCTCCTCCATTTGTTGATGCTGATGTACACATGGTACATGGCCACGTCATCATTGTTTGTAACAAAGGTTCAGTGTTTGCTTTCTACTGTGTCTTGGGATACATGGGCTCTCTAGCTCTAGTGAGTTTCACTGTAGCTTTCCTGGCCAGGAATCTGCCTGACACATTCAATGAAGCCAAGCTCCTGACATTCAGCATGCTGGTGTTTTGCAGTGTCTGGGTCACCTTCCTCCCTGTCTACCACAGCACTAAGGGCAAGGCTATGGTTGTTGTGGAAGTTTTCTGTATCTTGGCCTCCAGTGCAGGAATGCTTCTTTGCATATTTGTCCCAAAGTGCTACATTATTTTGTTGAGACCACAAATAAATTCGTTTCATGAGTTTAGGAAAATACATTCTAAAGCTACAAATATTAATCAAATGTAACTCCTTATTTAGTAAACCAAACATGTCCACATGATCAATGCTGCTTACTATGTATTATATCATTCTGTGAGTTTCTCCCATTAAAAAATGTAGAAATCAATCTGGACAATAAAGATTTAAAACATGACCTGGATGTCAGTCTATTGGATCATACCATGTAATCAGACTTTTATCTTTGAATAGTCTGATATCTGAAAATTCTTACTTGTGTGTCCAAATTATTTCATTTCATACCTATTTTCCAGTACCAGTTGTGTGCTAATATTAGATTCCAAGACAAATTTTTACCATGTGGATTGTACATACAGATAGCATTTAATAAGGAAAACACATACACACACACACACACACACACACACACACATCTTTAAGGAAATCTACAAAACATAATCACAATGAAGACTCAAAGGAGGATGCTTGAGTCTCACTCAGACTAAGAAACAGAATAATCAGTGGATGTAGATGGAGGGAGGAATTTGGGTGAAAGAGGGAATGGGGTGGGGATTAGGGAGATCAGGTGTAGGACAGCTGGGAGAGAGAGCAAGGTCAGTAAACAAAACTTGGCAGTAGGAGGCAGAGGAGGCATATCAATCATGTGTCAGAGACCTGGGATGGGGGGGGCGACTACAAGGAATATAGTACAAGTATTCTAGCTGAGAATCCTGAAAGTATGGGGTTTGGAGCCTACAATAGCTACCTCCTATAGACAAACAGCACTACAAGTGGACACCAGCTAAAAAAAACTTCAATCTACGATTTGGGTGAAGACCACATTGAAGTTCAGGAACAATGATAGAGCAATAACTAACCAATGGCTGGGCCCCCTTAAGACTCCTTCCATGGGAAAGAACCACTCCTGAAACTACTTAAGCTACTCTATTATGCTTGTGTTCAGAAACCTAGTATAATTATCCTCTGAGATTCTCCACTCAGAAACTGATGGAAACAGATGAACAGAACCATAGCTAAACATTGCACACAGCTCAGGGTGTCCTCTGAAAGAATTGTTGGAAGGATTTAGAGACCCAAATGATTCATGGCCTTCAGAAGAGGTCCAATGGAGACAACTAACCTGGATCCTTGGGAGCTCCCAGAGATGAATTATCAACTAATGATCATACGTGGGCTGGCTCTAAGCTGCATGCCCAAATGAAGCAGAAGTGCAGCTTGGAATTCATTTAGGTCTTCAAGTACATGGAGCAGGGGTTGTCCCTGACACTGTTACTTGCCTGTGTAACCTGTTTCCTTAACTGGGCACCTTCTCTGGCCTCACTGGGAGAAGATGTGCATAGCCCTGCAGTGACTTGATGTCTCAATGTGAGTTGATACCTGGGAAGTTGGGGGTTGGGGGGTTCTCCTTTCTCAGAAAGGAAGGGGAGGGGACAAAATGGTGAGGAGCCATGTGAGATGAGTAATCAGAGGAGAAGCTGTATCCAGGATATAAATTCAATGAGTACATTAATGGAAAAAAATGAATGATTTACCACAACTTTTTTTCTAGCAAGAAAACATCATAAAAATTAAAATTCAAGCAAAGAAGGAAAACACAATAAAGAACATTTTTGCACCTAAAAATATATATTATAACACTGAGTCCTTATCTTTTTCAAAAATCTCATGTAATAATAATCTAATAAATCACTTACTTGAAAGTTCTTGAAAAAAGAATAATGGTGTTGTGCCATTATTATTACTGTTTCCTGTTTTAATATGAAGATTTCCTAACTTGAAGAGATATTATGACTTATATTGTAATGCTGTTGAAAACCTCATGACTGAGGATGGAAACGGGCCTATAATATAACAGTGTGTTGTTACGTTGCTACGTGGTCACAGTACTATATGCCTTTCAATGTAATTATGTTTGTATCTGCTAGGCAGCTTTGTATTTATCTCTTTCTTCCATGAAGGTGGCATTGTTTCAGAGTCTTCATTGTTCCTGTTCTTCACTGAGAGGTTTCTTCCATCTAAGTTCTTTTCATCTTGTTTTGTTTTTGTCTAAGTGGGAAGTTTCAATCTCAATTTAAACTGTTATACACCACTCCACCCCTTCCTCTGTCTCTCACATTTCTTATTCCTCCTCTTCTTCAGTATTTGCAGAGCCATGGGGGGAAGAATTTTAGATGTCCATGAATGGTTAAGAAATAGACTACCATGACCCAGTAACAATCACTTGATTTCAGGGTCTTCACCAATGGGTATGAATTGAGGCTGAAAATAACTAAAAATTAAGTGTATGTGCAAGCAGTTTCACAGGCATATTATATCAACCTAGAAAAACCACAGAAGTAGCTTTCATAGCCACAGGCTTTTGCTCTGGCTTAGAGTAACAGGCTCAATCTCCCTTTAGGTGGATGGGCCTTGAATTCTGTTGGAACAGTATTGATCTTATCCATGATAACTAGCCAACTGTTGTATAAGAAGGCATAACCTGCCTATTATATTTGCAGTTTAGCACAGCTTATTGAAGCAAGAATGTTGGAGACAGTTCACCAGCAGCATTCATGCTCCTACCCTATGTAATGTCAAAGCCAGCATGATAGTTTTCAGTCTAGTCACACCTTAATTTCTTCATATCTTACAATCAAAGTATTGCAGGGCCTTTAGGCACATTGTTTGCTGGGGAACAGCCCATGTAGGATCAGGGTTTATTTCTTGGAAGTTCTCCTTGAGGCAAAAGAGGGAGAAGAACATATGCAGAGGGTAGCACTTTTGTCTTAGGAGATATTTAGGGTTGCTGAATCATAATGAAAAGTTCACTTATCTAAGTCAAAACTGCATTCCTACTATGGCTTACCTGCCTTCAGTGTTCCTCTTAGCCCATCTTGCAGTATCTGGCATGTAGCACCTCATCCTAAAAGATCAGAAGACTAAGTAAATGCTTAGTTGCTACAGCTGGTTTTTTTTTTTTTTTTCTTTCTTTCTTTTTTTTTTTTTTTTTTTTGTCCAGATGCCTTTTGCTTGTCAGGCTAGGAGGAAGTTCAGAGCAGTAAGCTTCTATTGAGCCAGGATAAGAGAATAACCCTGGCAGAAGGAAAATTTTTGTATAAGCAAATATGTTTGAATTCACATAAATTCATAAACAAATTCATGTGTGCAAATTTACACATTTCCATTCAAACCAGTTGGGTCCACTTTGCATACATTCTCACAATTACATATTTGCCCAAACATCCACACTTACAAATGTATTTGGAGCAAAAGACCAAGCAAGTGTGCAGAAAGAACTCACTCTTTCTGGAAGAAAAATGAGCTCCAATCTTTATTGCATAGAGAAAGAAAAAGCTTCTACCATTTTAATGCTAAATGAATTAAACGCAAGTTTGTAATAAAAAAGCTTTCCTTCTTTTCATAAGACTAAGCCTGCCTTGTTATTAAGAAAAGACCTGTTCTTTCCCATGGTAAGAAGCCTGCCTCTTCCTTCTGCTCTCTCTGCAGCTTCTTTTTTTTTCCCTTTTCTCCCTATATTCTGCATATTGCTCTCTTAGTATTTTTATGTTAACTTATAGTTAGTTCTTAAGTTATTCCACTCTCTGCTTTGATGACATAATAATGCTCTTACTCACAATACCATTTTTCCTAATTCTATACCTGTACTTCTAAGCTCTTCTTGAATTCGGTTTTGTTTCAAAAATATCTCTTATGTCTTGACTACAAAAATTATCCTAAGTTCTGTTATAAAAAAATCCTCTGTTCAAATGTGACTAAAAAGTATTCTATCCAAAAAGTTCTCCTCAGCTCAGTTTTGACACTTCTTGTTTTTATCACTTCTACATCTTTAAGAATACATGATAACATGAGTAAAATTTCATCAGAAGTTTACAACGAAATTCAAATCATAAATTGATATAGAAATTTACAACAGAGAATGTTTACACGCATATCCTTTAGGAGTATTTATCTGGCTAAACATTAAATCACCCATCACAGTTCCACAGGTTCATTAAGTGTAAAAAAAAAACATAACTACATTATTTGTTAAGTTTTGCATAGATAAACTCAGTTTAGCTTCTTGTCTAATACCTATAATAAATTATAAGTTCCCTTTTTAGGACCTTTGGTTAATGGTTGTATAACCTCTTGGAATGTGCTTTGAGTATCAGAAACTCTGGTTACCATCTAGAAGCAATTAACTGGTGATACATGGGAGACTGACAGATATTTCATTGCAGGTTTGACTATCTGCAAAGAACCTAATATCAGTCCAAGTATAAAAGAGCTTAATAAACACTATCAAAATTTTAGGAAATTTTATAGGATCATCATAAAGAATTGAGAAGTCATCTATTTGTCTATATAGTATCACTACAAGACAGTACATCTTCATATATCTTCATATATCTGCTCAAAAAGGGTGGCAAATATCTAGCAATTATCATATATTTTAATAATAACAGGAAAAAAGAATATTAATAGCAGAAATCATTACTAAAATGAGTTTCACCTGGGTCTTTTCTATTGGAGCAAATCTGTCTTGCATTATTATAATCTGAGGCAGATCATCTCAAGAAGATCACCTGTAAGTTATCAGCTTATTCTATGATGGCTCCTGACAATGATTTTACTATCTAGTTCTGGCATAAAAGGAAGACCAGAAGTAATATTTTTAGTAATTTGTATTATTTCAGGGTCTCCCCCTGTCAACAAGTTACATATAGGTAATAAACTAGCACTAACAGCTTTGTTCTATAAAATTATGTCTTCAAGAATCATATTTTTCATAATGTAGTAGCATAACTCATGGATTTATTTGTTTATATTTTTATTATTTCTTATTATCTAAGTACTTAAACTGTTACAAGATATTTGGAAATATGATTTTATTTGTCTCTCCAGTGTTTTCCCAAACCTATAAATCACTCTGTTTTTAGCAATGTGCCATTTACACAATAAATTTTTTTTTTTCCCAATTCCCACCAGGGTCTACAATCATTCCTTATATTCTTCCCTAATTGTTCCCAATCTCCATTTACTGTTTTGCTGTGGCTGTCTGCATCTATGAGTCAGCTTTTGGGTGGAGACTCTGGAAGGAGAGCCATGATAAACTCCTGTCTGCAAGAATAACATATTATCATTAATAGTGTCAGAGATTGGTGCTTTCCCGTGGTATGGATCCCAAATAGGGCCAGTTATTGGTTGGTTATTCTCTCAGTCCATTCCCAATCTCTGCATTTCTTTCATATGGGATAAATTTGGGGTTGAAAGCTTTGTGCGTAGTTTGCTGATGGCATCTCTCCACTGGGCACCTGACTGGCTACAGAAGGTATCCTCTTCGTGTTACATATCTACAAATCTCCCCACATAGCTAAGTTTAACCCCATAGATTCCTGGAGACATCCCTTATCCAAGTCTGCTTTGTCCTGGAGATATCATTTACCTCCCCATCCCTGTCAGTTTCATATTAGCATTCATTCTCATGGCCATCTGACCATCTTTCCTGTCTCCCCCCACACCTGATCATGAACCCCTTCAAATAGATTCCATATCTCCTCCCTCATCCAGTTACATCTCTGCATTTTCTTCTTATGACTGTTTTATCCCCACTTCTAGGTAATTTCCAAGCATCCTAACTCGTCCCTTCCTTCTTGTTTAGCTTCTTTGGATCTGTGGTATATAGCATGTCTATCCTGTGTTTTATGGCTATAGTCCACTTAGTACATACCATGAATTTCCTTTTGGGATTGGGTTACCTCATTCAGGATGGTATTCTCAACTTCCATCCATTTACTATCCATCCAAAATTCATGATGTCTTGGATTTAATGGTAGGATAGTATTCCATTGTAGATACACCACTTTTCTTTACACATTCTTTAGTTGAGGAACATCTAGGTTCTGTCCAGGTTTCTGATATTATGAATAAAGCAGCTATGATCATAGTTGAGAAGTTCTTCTTTCAAGGTGTATAAATATTGTGTTGGAATTTTGATGGGGAGTGCATTGAATCTGCTTTTGGTAAGATGGCCATTTTTCACTGTTAATTCTTCCATCTTCTCATATCTTCTTCAGTTTCATTAATTGGTAATTTTAATCTCTTGTCACATACAACTTTCACTTGCTATGATAGAGTTGCAGCAAGACCTTTTATATTATTAGTGGCTATTATTAAGGGTATTCTTTCTGTGATTTCTTTCTTGACCCATTTATCATTTGTTTAAAATAGAGTCATTTTTTTTGTAGTTAATTTTCTATCTAGCCACTTATATGAAGATATTCATCTGCTATAGGAGTTCTTTGGTAGAACTTTTGAGGTAGTTTATGTATAATATCATATCGTCCACAAGTAGTGGTACTTTGACTTCTTCCTTTCCATTTTGTATCTACTTAATCTCCTTTTTTTGTATTTTGCATTGCCGAGAATGTTATGTACTATATTGTATAGATAGGAAGACAGTGGTCAGCCATATTTTCTCCTTGATTATAATGAAATTCTTTAAATTGCTCTCCATTTAATTTGATTTTGGCTATTAGCTTGTTTTCATTATGTTTAGATATAAACCTTATTTTTCTGTTTTCTCTAATACTTTTAACATGTCAAAGTATTTTCATTTTTCTTCAATTTTTAAAATTTAATCATATTTTTACAGTCCAAACTTATTCCCCTTCCAGTTCACATCCCATACCTCCTCCTCTCCCCTCATCTCCATGAAGATGTCCCTATGCCCTCCACACACATACCGCACCACACCTCTCCACTCCCTGGGCCCTCCAGTATCTTGAGGGTTAGGTGCATCTTCTCTGACTGAGTCCAGACCTGACAGTCCCTTGCTGAATATATGTTGGGAGCCTCATATCAGCTGCCTGGTTGGTGGCTCTTTGTCTGTGAGATCTCGGGTGTCCAGATTTGTTAAGACTGCTGGTCCTCCTATAGTGTTGCCCTCCTCCTCAGCTTCTTTCTGCTTTTCCATAATTCAACCACAGGGGTCACAAGCTTCTGTCTATTGGTTAGGTGTAAATATCTGCATCTGATTCTTTCAGCTGTTTGTTGGGTCTTTTGAGGCAGTCATGATAAGCCCCTTTTTGTGAGCATAGCATAGCATCAGTAATAGTACCAGGCCTTGGGGCCACCCTATGAGCCAGATCCCAATATGGGCCTGTTGCTGGACCTCTTTTCCTCAGGTTGTTATCCACTTTTCCCCTCCAGTTCTTTCAGACAGGTACAATTCTGGATCAGAGGTTTTGACTGTGGGATGGCAATCCCTTCCCTCTACTTGATGCCTTGTCTTTTTACTGGAGGTGGGCTCTACAAGGTCCCTCTCCCCACTGTAGGTCATTTCATCTAAGGTCACTACCTTTGAATCTGGAGAGACTCTCATCTCCCAGGTCTCTGGTATATTCTTGAGTGCCTCCCTACCTCCTGCCTCCTGAGGTTACCTGTTTCCATTCTTTCTGCTGGACTTCAGGGCTTCAGTCCTGTTCTCCCCACCCAATACCTGATCATTTTCCCCTTTCCCCTCTGTTTCCTCTTTCCCACCAATGTCCCTCCTTTCCTCCACCCTCTTGTGATTGAGTTCTTCTCCCTCAAAGTCTTTTCAACATGTGCTTTTTTTCTTTTAGTTTGTTTATATGGTGGATTAAATTGAAAGATTTTCCTATATTGAACCTTCTCTGTATTCCTGGGATATAGCTTACATAGATAATAGAGATTTGGTAGATGATGTTTTTAATATGTTCCTGGATTTTGTTTGTGACTATTTTATTGAGTAATTTTGCATCAATATTCAAAAGAGAAATTAGTCTGAGGTCATATTTCTTGGTTTGATCTTTGTATGGTTTATGTATCAGGATGACTGTGGTATCAGAGAATAAGTTCGGCAGTGTTCCTTCTATTCCTAGTTTGTGGAATAGTTTCAGTATTAAGGATGTTAGCTCTTCATTGAAACAATGGTGATATTCTGTACATCTCTTCCTGGGCTTTTTGGTTGTTTTCGTTTTTGTTGTTGTTTGGAAGAATTTTAATAAATGCTTGCTTAGGGGTTATAGGATTTTTAAATAGTTTTTCTAATCTTGATCTAACTTGGGAAGTCTTATCTGACAGGAAATTTATATATCTCATTAAGATTTTTGCGATACAGGAGGAGATGGGGGAGAAGTACAGAGGGTCAGGAATTTGAAAGGACATGCATAGCAGTGGGGGAGGGGAAACTCAGCATAGCCACTAGAAAGTCCCAGATACCAGGGACCCAGACAAGGTTCCCAGGACTCAACAGAGAGGACATTAGCTGAAATACCAAACTAGGAGAAGGAACCTGTAGAGACCACATCCAGTGGATAGACATGGATGTCAAAAGTGGTACAACTATACTAGAAATTAATATTGATGTTTCTCAGAAAATTGGAAATAGATCTACCTGAAGGTCCAGCTATACCATTACTGGGCATATACCCAAAAGATACTCCATCTTATCACAAGGACACATGCTCCACTATGTTCATAGCAGCCTTATTTGTAATAGCTAGAAGCTAGAAAAAACACAGATGTCCCTCAACTGAAGAATGGATACAGAAAATATGGTCCATTTACATAATGGAATAAAGAACACCCATAATACACCACAATACCCTAAAATGTTAAGCAAGAAGAAATTTCCAAGTGAGGATGCTTCAATTCCACATAGAAGTAGGAACAACACAATCACAGAATTCAGAGAAAGTGAACAACCTGGGTGGGAGAGAGAGGGGAATGGGATAAGTGGGCAGGATGAGTTGTGGAGGAGAAACAAGAGAAACCCTGAATACCAGGAGAATGAATGGAAACTTTCCACTGCAGGAGTTTAGGGGCAGACTCTTGAATGTCCCAGAGACCTGGGATGTAAGAGACTACCAGGATTTCTTGCAGATAATCTTAGCTGAAATGTTCAATATTTGTTGATGGAACCTAAAGAGAGCATCACCTCAAGTAGGCAGACATGGTCCAAACTGGAAGGATGGGGACACCAATCTACCTTTAAAATTTTGGGCCCAAACATGTTCCTATCTAAAATTAATGCAGGGACAAAAATGGAACATACACTGAAAGAAAGGCCAATCAGTGACTATCCCAATTTAGAATCCATCCTATTAGCAGGCACCAATTGCTGACACTATTACTGATACTATGTTGTGCTTGCAGACAGCAGCTTAGCATGGCTGTCCTCTGAGAGGCTCTACTACAGTGGTCTGAGACTAATGCAGATACTTGCATTCAATTACAGGACTGAGGACAGGACCTATATGGAAGAGTTGAGGGAAGGTTTGAAGGATCTGAAGGTCATGGCAACCCCATAGTAAGACCAAGAGAGTCAACTAACCTGGTCTCTGGGGAGTTCCCAGAGGCTAAGAAATGAACCAAAGAGCATACATGGGCTGGTCCAAGGCCCCAGGCACATATGTAAGAGGGGACAGCCTTGACTGGCTTCAGTGGAAGAGGAAATGAAATCCTGTAGAGACTTGTTACCCCAAGAAGGGAGATCCCTGGAGGTGGGGAGCACTTTCTCTGAGATGAAGGGAATTGGTATGAGGTGAAGACCTCTGGAAGGAGTGAATGGGAGGGGAAACATTTGGCATGTAAATAAATAAAATATAATGAAAAACTAATTTTCTATAATAAAGATAGGAAACACTATTTTGAGCATCATAATTCTCAATGAATACTACAACCTTGTGAATCTTGGGTAATTATGTCTTTCAGTAATTAAAAAAACTTTCAGATAATGGGTCCTAAGAAAATAATTATATTGAATCAAATATTGAAAGTGATATTTTCAACTTTTATATAATTGTGGTGGTATTCTTTTATGTTATCTCTACTTTCTTTTACATTATCAATGCTTTTTAAAGCTGCTTTTATTTTTGAGATTATAGTACAATAACATCATTTTCCATTTCCCCATTTTTTTCTCCAAAACCTTCCAACCACCCTCCTTGATATCTTATCAGGTGGACCTCTCAGGGGACAGCAATTCTAGGCTCCTGTCTGTAAACATACCATAGCATCAGTAATAGTGGCAGGTTTTAGAACCTCCTCTTGAGATACATCCCAATTTAGGCAGGTCACTAGACCACCTGTCCATCAGACTCTTCTCCACATATGTCCCAATGATTCTTTTAGACATGGACAATTCTGGGTCAAAGTTTTTGACTGTGGGATGACAACCTCATCCCTCCACTTGATGCAATGTCTTTCTACTGGAGTGAACTCTACAAGTTCATTCTAACCATTGTTGGACATTTCATCTAATGGCCCTGAATATTGCTTTTATTATATTTATATATGGGTCTTGAGTTCTTGATCTTTCTAATACTTTTGACATAAAGGGGTATTGTAATTTGACAAATGCTATCTCAGCATTTAATGAGATGATCAACCTTTTGAGTTTGAATGAAATATTATAAAAATATGTGATAGGATAATTTGGGATTTTATGTCAATCAACTACCGCATTGCTCAATTTAATTTGTCTGCATGAGCTGTCCATTAAGAGTGGGGTACAGAAGGATATCATTATCATTGTGTGGTTCAGTATGTTATTTAAGCTATAGTAGTGTTTTTATTATAAAAGTGAGTATCCTTGTATTTAATGAAGAGATGTTAAAAACTAAAAATTTCAGCCTTTTCATCTTGGGAAATTTTTCCTCTCTAAAAATGTACAGTGACCTTGCCCATATCTTTGGACTAATTTTTGTTATAAGTCTATTTTGTTAAATAGACTTTTGATTCATAGGACCATTTGCATGGAATATATTTTTTAATCGTTCTGAGGTAATATCAC
Source organism: Rhynchomys soricoides (assembly GCA_019843965.1). Classification (NCBI taxonomy): domain Eukaryota; kingdom Metazoa; phylum Chordata; class Mammalia; order Rodentia; family Muridae; genus Rhynchomys; species Rhynchomys soricoides. Next base: position 5,701,897 of record JADRCH010000148.1, on the reverse strand, counting down.
TTCTAGATATTGAAGTGTGTTTGTTGTATGCGGCAGAGAATGAATCCTGATTTCACATTCAACCCATTAATCTCTGTCTTTTAATAGAAGAATTGAGGACATTGTTATTGATAGATAGCAATACTTAGTTCCCACTGATTGTTAATTTGTATTATTTTCTTGTTGTTCATGGTGCTGTGGGTTTTGTGGGTGCATAGGTGTGTGTGTGTTTTCTTTTTAGTTTTGCTTGTGTGAGGTTATTTATTTGTTGTAATTTCTGATGTGTGTTGTTAACACACTTATTATGCCTTTTTCTCTAGTACATTTTGTTGGGCTGAATTTTTAGATAGATATAGGTGAAATTTGAATTTATTGTGGAATATTTTAATTTCTTCATGAAGGATGTACAGGAAGCCTTCCTATGTGGGCCTTTCCTAGCAGAAGCTCATAGGGTTGTTTCTGTCATCATGGCTTCAGAGGAGATAAGGAGTCCAAGAGGGGAGAGAATGAGTCAGCTGATGGTCAAGTGAATTTAGCTACTTTGAGTCACTAGCAATCAAGCATATTTTGTGGCCCTGACTAACTAGCAAACAGGTACTTCTTTATTATACAATAGTCACAGAACAAAGAGAGCCTAATTACTATCCAGGTGGTAGAGTTTATGAGTTTGATTTTTCATTATGTGGCCAGAGTTACAGCAGGAGTAAAAATGAAAGCATACAAACAGAAAAGATTATATACTCATAATTATTGTTATACCTCCAATTTAAGTAATCTAAACACAAAGCAAACACATTCAATATTTGACAGCTTACTTTTATGCTAGCATTATTTGTAGTTTTTTAATTACTCCAAACAAACAGAAAATATACAAACAACTCTTTTTATGAGTAGCAAACAGGAGTACCTATCTTACTATATGTCTTATCATCTATTATATGAAGCAAGAAAATGTATTTTATTGAATCTATCGTTTTCAATGAATTTGCTTCCTCCGGGATGTACCCTCTATGACACTCTTTCTTTAAACTACATTCCAGAGAGCTGTGAGCTATGGTAATACTAATAAAAAAACCCTTACATCTGTAAACTATTTTCCTGGACAGTTCGAGGTTATTTATTTGTCTGTTTACGCTACACCAATTCTGGTCTTAGAATTTTCTCATGACAGATACTTCACTAAGATACTGGTAGTAATGGCCTCATCTACCCATATGCTTATCTGTGCTTACTGATCTGTAAGATAGAAAGAAGATTTCTAAGCAGTAACATGATAAAGGTCATTTTAGGATTTTCCTGAAAGGAGTTGGACATATTATATCTCCCTCAAGAAATGACATGAAGTGAATTATCATGCAGAATATCTCCAAGAATGCCAAATGAAAAGGCGAAAAGACAATTAGGGATAGAATGAAAGCAATTATTGCAATCTACTCAGACATGCAGGAATTGTGTCAAGCAACTGTGCTGGCTTCATGACTCTCACCATTTCTAGTGGATATGGCTGTGCCAAGGGTTATTGCAATTTTTCCTTGGTATAAATAATATACGCTGGTATCTTTGGTCTTTTAGAATCTACAGTACATCAATGCAAGCATCCAGGCATTTAAATTTCCTTAGAGAAAAGAAGTCATAATACTTATATGCACTGTGTAAATTTATCCTTATGTTATCCAAATGCTGATTTCTCTGCCCTCATACAAATTTTGAATCTGGACATGGAATTGTAATACTTATGTCAAGAACCTCCTGTTTCAAGAAGAGAGAATAGGGTAGGGTGCCACATATCCACAGAATATGGCATTTAAAGTTGTTTCATTATTAAAATATCTTTTTAGACAATGTGATAGGTTTATTCCTGGAAGTAGACAAAATTCACTTCTAGAAAAATGATGAACATTTAATAACATCCATTGGAGATGGCTTTATTATGGCAAGCTTTTGATTGTGTAAATAAAATACCCTAACTTCACCTATAGATGTAATGCTGTCCAAAACCACAAAACTTGTATGTGGGCAAAGCCAGTTGCCAAGATCTGCCAAACCCACTAAAGAAAGTCCTTCACAATTCCTGCTTCACAAATATGTTTCTCAGATATAGTGAACCAGAAAGTTGAAGATAGATGCTCAAACATTAGAGATATTTCTTTGGGACTATTCAGACAACCAAATATGTCTGTCATTTCAATAATTTGGAAGGTGCTTACCTACACTTCTTACATATTAAAAGACTTATTTTCCTCAGGTATCTCATCATTCTCAAAACTAGATAGTTATAGTGTCACAATTAATCTTTAAGTCTTTTAGGTTTTAAGAAGGTATTTTTAGGTCTAGATAATGCATTTAAATCTAAGAATGTTTTTTACGTTACTAATACAAGTTAGGATAGAAAATAGTTTAGATAGAAAACTCCAAACTCCCCAAGATAGGAAGTATTCTATACATAATTATTGCACATAGATTATTATTATAAGAATAAAAAATGTTATCAGAACAAAAAAAGAAGTGTAGGTATAATGCTTTTTTTGCACCATGTAAAAGTTATCCTTGTATTATTCAAATTCTAATTTCTCTGCCATCATATCTTGTTTCAATCAGGACATGGCATTGTAATGCTTAAATTAAGAATCTCTCATCTCACGTATATATAAACTTGCTTACCATTTATTATCTAACTTGTCAATAAAAGCTTGTCAATAACACAATGGCTGGGCAAAAAAGATAATAGGATGGAACTTTGACCAGCGTGGAAAAACAGAGAAGGAGAGGTGAGTTAGAGTTCGGAGCCATGGCCAAGGGGTGTAGAAAGAGTACATGGAAACACATACAAATCTCAGAAAACCAGACCAATAATAAAATGCAAGTATCTTGAGGTTTTGGATAGGAGGTAGCTAGATTAGCTTAGGAAATAAAGAGAAATTGCTCTAAATGTTCTGGCAACCTCAGCCTTCCACTTGATTGCCTGTCTTTCTATTGGAGGTAGACTCTACAATTTCCCTCTACCCGCAGTTGGACATTTCATCTAAAGACCTTTATATTTCTTTTATTATGTTTTAGTATGGGCTTGAATTCATGATCTCTCTAATACTTTAATATGAACAAGTATTATATTTTGTATTTTATCAAATGTTTTTTCAGCACCTAACCAGATAACATTTATGTAAGTATGACATTTATTATAAGATAAAAAACTCTTATAATATATAATTATGTATATCATTATAAATTATATATGTACTGTTATATAATATGTATTGTATGCTTATATAAAATTTTTCTTATATGTATATGTGTGTGTCTGTGTATGTATGTATGTGTTTACAGTGGCATAAATAATTTAAGTATCTAGAGGTGAATTATTTGCCTTATCATGCCATTTTGATCCATAATTACTTAAAAGAAACTAAAACATTTTTCTATACCTCTATCACCTTGTGATAGGTTATTATATAAGTCCAAATGTAGGAGGGACAAGTAATTTCAACATTGTCTATTGAAAACATAAAAAGCCCAGTACGCCTTATCAAGAAAGTTTGCATAACTGAAACACTGTACTTCATCAAGTAGTGAGTATTGAATTTTCATAAAAGAAAGAAAATCAAATATTCTCTCTTTAAATTTCAGGTAGACGAAGATGCTCTATACCATGCAAAGTGACACAGGTCCTTAGAAGACATGGTTTTGTAAAGCTTCATTTTCCATGTACATTTTGTGTTCAAAGTCTGTTTCACTCCACATTAGAACGTACTCATCAATAACAGAACTTTTAGCTTTGTGTATCATTTTCCCTTACTTAATTTCATTGTGAATAATGTTTCATTAATTTAACCAATATGATGATAGGATTGCTTGTCTTCACTTTCTATAAAGTCTATTATTCTGAAAGATATATTAGATAGAAAAAAGATCAACATACAAAATCCTACCACAATTTTTAATTGCTTCTCTTTCCTGATAATTTTTTTACTATCTACACTTAGTCAAAAATGTTATGTTCTGCTTTAAATTTCATTCATGAATATGAAATTAACAACTAATCACAATTTTTGTCCTAAAGGAACTGATTCATGTGCTGTTGATGCCAAAACAGGATGCATGAGCATAATCATATCAAACACGAGTTTAGTTCATCATAAATACTAAAAGTTTGAAGTGACATATACACAACAAATGGGGAAAACATTTTAAATGAAGTGTTAGGTATAAATTTTATGACAATACTATAACATTGTTATAAAAATATTTGGCTTAGAGCCCACCCAGATTCTCTCAAGACATTCATTCCCTCATCTTCATGTCCCAACCCACAAATCTAGCAAATGATCTCTGCTTTACTGGAAGCAATGGCTGTACTCAGAACCCAGATAAGACCTGTCCAGAGCCCACTAACACTTGGTCAAAATCTGCCCCAATACTCCAAACAGTATCCTCTCCCCTTAGCTTCATATCAATGTGGTTCTGGATCCTGGTTGAAATATTCTACTCTACCAGAAGGCACTCTGGATCCCTGAACTCCAAGCAAGACCCTATCTATAAACCAATATTTCTTCACAGCCCACCTAGCTTTCTCCAACAGTACCTTGTCCCCTTATCTCCACATGTTGGCCTACAAATCCTACAGAAGTTCTGTGTTTCAACAGAGAGCATGCTAGCAATTGGAACAGCAAATATACTACTACTCCAAAATCCAGAGATGACACAAGTACTAAGAACCACAGAAGACCTCAAATATGCCAGAGTCTTGCTGATCCTGGGCTCCAGGTCTCAATGACAGGAAGGAGCCTTGGTGAAGATACATTTTGATGTTGTCACAAAATCCAGAAATCTAGGACCAGACTGCTAACTTATCGTAATAAACAGTTGCAAGTGAAGATGTGGGGTCACAGGGATATGCTTGAGACACATTGTTATATACCATATCTTTCATGATGAGATGATTCTTATGTTTTTATTGGTGTTACTGTTTTTTTGGTTTTTTGTTTTTGCTTTTGTTTTTTTTTTCCAAGACAGGGTTTCCCTGTGTAGCCCTGGCTGTCCTGGAACTCAGTCTGTAGACCAGGCTGGCCTCGAACTCAAAAATCTGCCTGCCTCTGTCTCCCAAGTGCTGGGATTAAAGGCATGCGCCACCACTGCCCGGCTTGGTGTTACTGTTGTTGAAGTTCTTTATTTGTATTATATTTTTTGAGGGAATTTGCAAGTAAAAGGGCAGAAATGAGAAAATGGGAAATGATTGTTATTGGTGTACATGATGTTAAACTCACAAGGAATCAAATAAAAGAAAAAAAAACTTTAACTCTCATACATCAAATTATATACATTAAGAATGAAAGGCATCCCCCCGAACAGTCTGCTATCCCTGCTGGAGCTCTAATCTTCCCCCACTTCTCTGCCCACCTTCAAAAGACCCATGGACCCTGAACCATACAAGTTAACTCCTCTTTCCCAACTGATCTTCCCTGTTTGCTGAGTCCTCTGGGGAATGCCAAGCAGTCCTGAGTAGCTTGCTTGAACAGGTAGGTTTCGATTCTCATGGCACATGTCTACCCATCTTTATCAGACCTGCAGATCCTGAACAATACCTATCTATCCTGAACCGTATAGACCTGTTCCTCTGGAACTATACAGTGCAAGGAATCCCATCAGATGTCTGCCAAACCAGGACAATTGATGCTAACTTCCCTTCCAATACCTACTAAAACAGGAACATCCAGAGACTAAAGGCATCTAGATGGCTAAAGGCCCTCTAAAAAAGCACAGTCAACTAAAGCAAGGGCAATATGATACCTTTAGAGCATAGCTATCCTACTACACAAAGCCCAGGATACCGTAACACAAGTAAAGCACAAGTAAAACACCTTAAATACAATCCCATAAAGATGATAGAATGCTTTAAAATGTAAATGAATAATATATCCCTTAAAGATATACAGGAAAATACAATTAAACAGGTGAAGCCTGTAACTAGAACTGTGCAAAACCTGAAAATGGAAAAAGAAGCAATAAAGAAATCAAAAATTGAGGGAATGCTGGAGATGAAAAACCTAACAAAGAGAAGAGCAACAACAGATGAAAGCATTACCAAAAGAATACAGCAAACATAAGAGGAAATCCCAGGCATAAATTGAATAAATTGATAATCAGTCAAAGAAAATGTTAAATCTAAAAAATTCTTAACACAAAATATCCATCAAGTTTGTGATACCATGAAAAGAATTAACTTAAGAATAATAGGAAGGTAAGAATGTGAATGTCCCAACTAGAAGACCCAGAAAATATTGTCAACATAATTCTAGAAGAAAAAATTTCCAACCTAAAGAAAGAGATGCCTTTAAACATGAAAAGCTTTTGGAATACCAATTAGTATGGAACAGAAAAGAAAATCCTCATGCCATTTATTAATTAGAACACATACTATATAGAACAAAGAAAGAATATTAAAAGTGTCCATAAAAGTACAAAGGAAGGCATGTTAGAATTTCTTTCTTTCTTACTTTCTTTCTTTTTTTTTTTTTATTGGATATTTTCTTTTCTTACATTTTGAATCTTTTTCCCTTTCCAGGTCTCCTCTTCTGAAACCCTCTATCCCATTCCCCATGTCTCTATGAGGGTGCCCCCAAAACCACCCACCCACTCCTGTCTTCCCACCCTGGCATTCCCCTACAATGTGAAATCAAACACCCTCAGGCCCAAGGGCCCCTCATCCCACTGATGTCCAATAAGGCCATGGCCAGCACCATAAGTCGCACCACATGTATTCTTTGGTTGGTGGTCCAATCCGTCCAGTCCCTGGGAGATCCAGGGGGGTTCTGGCCTTTTAACATGAATGCTCCCTACATGGTGTTGCAAACCCCAATAGTTCCCTCTGTCGTTTCCCCAATTCCTCTATCTATGACCCCCGCCCTCAGTCCAATGGCTGGCTACATCTTCTGTGTCTGTATTTGTCAGGCTATGGCAGAGCCTCTCAGGAGACAGTCATATTAGGCTTCCATCAGCAAGCACTTCTGGGCATCGACAATAGCATCCAGGTTTGGTGGCTGTATTTGGAATGGATCTGCAGGTGGCCTTTCCTTCAGTCTCTGCTCCACACTTTGTTTTCATATTTCCAACTGTGAGTATTTTGTTCACCCTTCTAAGAAGCACTGAAGTAACCACATTTTGGTCTTCCTTCTTCTTAGGCTTTATATGGTCTGTGAATTGAATCTTGGGTATTCTAAACTTTTGAGGTAATATCCATTTATCAGTGAGTACATACCACGTGTGTTCTTTTGTGACTGAGTAACCTCACTCAGGATAACACTTTCACGTTCTATCCGTTTGCCTGCTAATTTCATGAAGTAATTGTTTTTAATAGCTGAGTAGTATTCCATTGTGTAAATGTACCACATTTTTTTGTATCCATTCCTCTGTTGAGGGACATCTAGATTGATTCCAGCTTCCAGCTATTATAAATATGGCTGCTATGAACATAGTGGGGCATGTGTCCTTATTACATGTTGGAGCACCTTCTGGGTATATGCCCAGGATTGGTATAGTTGAGTCCTAAGATAGTACTATGCCCAATTTTCTAAGGAACTGTCAGACTGAATTCAAGAGTGGTTGAACCACCTGGCAATATTACCAGCAATAGAGGAGTGTTCTTCGTTCTCCACATACTCACCAGCATCTGCTGTCACCTTAGTTATTTTTTTTAAATTTTTTTCATGCTTTATTTACATTTCAAATGTTTCCCCCTTTCTAGATCTCCCCTTTGGAATCTCCCCATTCCCTCCCCATTCCCCTGCCACTATGGGGGTGTTCCCTACCCACCCACCCATCCACTCTTGTCTTCCCTCCTTGGCATTCTCCTATACTGGGGGATCTAACACCCTCAGGCCCAAGGACCTCTGCTCCCCCTGATGTCTAACAAGACCCTCCTCTGCCACATATGTGGCCAGCACCATGGGTCCCTCCATGTGTATTCTTTGGTTGGTGATTCAGTCTCCAGGAGTATTGAGGGGTCAGGCCAGTTGCCACTGTTGCTTCCTACCTAGGGCTGCAAACTCCCTCAGCTCCTTTAGTCTGTTCTATCACCTTAGTTTTTGGTCATAGCCATTCTGACTGGTGTGAGGTAGCATCTCAGGGTTTTGATTTTTCATTTCCCTAGTGACTAAAGATGTTGAACATTTTTTTAGGTCCTTCCTTGGTTGAGAATTCTCTATTTAGCTCTGTTCCCTATTTTTCCATAGAGTTATTTGGTTCTCTGGTGTCTAACTTCTTGAGGACTTTGTAAATATTGGATATTAGCCCTCTACTGGATGTAAAATTGGTAAAGATATTTTCCCAATCTGTTGGTTGCATTATGTCCTATAGACAATCTCCTTTGATTTACAGAAGCTTTGCAGTTTTATGTGGTGCTGTTTGTCAATTCTTGGTCTTAGAGCATAAGCCATTGGTTTTGTCTTCAGGAACTATTCCCTCATGCTGATGTGTTTGAGATTTTTCTCCACTTTATCTTCTATTAGATTCAGTGTATCTGGTATTATGTGGAAGTCCTTCATCCACTTGGACTTGAGCTTTGCACAGGGTGATAAGAATTGATCAATTTGAATTCTTCTACATGTTGATGCCAGTTGACCCAGCATCATTTGTTGAAAAGGCTGTTTTTCCCCCCCCACTGGATGGTTTGCCTTCTTTGTCAAAGATCAAGTACCATAGGTGTGTGGATTCATTTCTAGGTGTTAAATTCTATTCCATTGTGCCTGTCACTACACCAATATCAAACAGTTTTTAACCACAATTGCTCTGTAGTACAGCTTGAGGTCTTGGTTGATTATTCTCCTAGAAGTTCTGTTATTGTTGGGGATATTTTTCACAATCCTGTTTTTTTTTTTTTTTTTTTTTTTTGTTATTCCAAATGAATTTGAGAATTGTTCTTTCTGACTCTATGAAGAATTGATTGATATTTTGATGGGGATTGCATTGAATCTGTAGATTGCTTTTAGCAAAATAGCTATTTTTACTTTGTTAATCCTACCAATCCACAAACATGGGAGATCTTCCCATCTTCTGAGGTTTTCTTTGATTTTTTTCTTCAGAGACTTAAAGTTCTTGGCATACAGATCTTTCACTTGTTTGGTTAGAGTTACAGCAAGATATTTTATACTGTTTGTGACTGTTGTGAAGGGTGTTGTTTCCCTAATTTATTTTTTAGCCTTTTTATCTTTTGAATATTGGAAGGCTACTGAATTGTTTGAGTTAATTTTATATCCAGCCATTTTGCTGAAGTTGTTTATCAGCTGTAGGAATTCTCTGGTGGAGTTTATGGGGTCATTTAAGTATATTATCATATCGTCTGCAAATAGTGATATTTTGGTTTCTTCCTTTCCAACTAGTATCACTTTGACCTCATTTTGTTGTCTAATTGCTCTAGCTAGAACTACAAGTACTGTATTGAATAGATAGAGAATGTGCAGTCTTGTCTAGTCCCTGATTTTAATGGGATTGCTTCAAGTTTATCTCCATTTATTATGATGTTGGCTACTGGTATGGTATATATTGCTTTTACTATGCTTAGATATGGGTCTTGAATTCCTGATCTTTCCAAAGCTTTTAACATGAAGGGATGTAGAATTTTGTCAAATGTTTTTTCAGCATCGAATGAAATAACCATATGTTTTTTTCTTTGAGTTTGCTTATATAGTGGATTACATTGGTGGATTTCTGTATATTGAACAATCTCTGCATCCCTGGGATGAAGCCTACTTGACTGTGGTGAAGGATGGTTTTGATTTGTTCTTGGATTATGTTTGTGAGGATGTTAGTTAGTATTTTTTGCATTGTATTCATAAGGAAAATTGGTCTGAATTTCTCTTCCTTGGTTGGGTCTTTGTGAAGTTTTGGAATCAGCATAACTGTGGTATCATAGAACGAATTGGCTAGTGTGCATTCTGTTTCTATTTTGTGAAATAGTTTGAAGAGTACTTGTATTAGGTCTTTGTTAAAGTTTTGATAGAATTCTGCACTAAATCCATCTGGTCCTGGGCTTTTTTTGTTGGGAGATATTTAATGACTGCTTCATTTCTGTAGGAGTAATGGGACTAGTTAGATAGTTTTTCTGATCCTGATTTAACTTTGATATTTGATATCTGTCTAGAAAATTATCCGTTTCATCCAGAATTTCCAGCTTTGTTGAGTATAGTCTTTTGTAGTAGGATTTGATGTTTTTTTGAATTTCCTCAGTTTCTGTTCTTATTTCTCCCTTTTTATTTCTGATTTTGTTAATTTGGATATTGTCTCTGTGCTCTGTGGTTAGTCTGGCTAAAGGTTTAATCTATCTTATTGATTTTCTCAAGGAATCAGCTCCTGGTTGTGTTCTTTGTATAGTTCTTTTTGTTTCTTCTTGGTTGATTTCAGCCCTGAGTTTGATTATTTCCTGCCATCTACTCCTCTTGGGTGTAGTTGCTTCTTTTTGTTCTAGAGCTTTCAGTTGTGCTGTCAAGCTGCCAGTGTATGCTCTCTCCAGTTTATTTTTGGAGGCATTCAGAGCTATGAGTCTTCCTCTTAACATCGCTTTCATTGTGTCCCATAAGCTTGGGTATGTTGTACTTTCATTTTCATTAAATTCTAGGAAGTCTTTAATTTCTTTCTTTATTTCTTCCTTGATCAACTTATCATTGTGTAGGACATTTTTCATCTTCCATGTGTATGTGGGCTTTCTGTTGTTGTTGTTGCCATTGATGACCACCCTTAATCCATAGTGATCTGATAGGTTGCATGGGCTTATTTCAATCTTCTTACATCTGTTGAGGTTTGTTCTGTGACTGCTTATATGGTCAATTTTGGAGAAGGTACCATGAGGTTCTGAGAAGAAGGTATATTCTTTTGAGTTAGGATGAAATGTTCTATAGATATCTGTTAAATCCATTTGGTCCATAACTTGTTAGTTTCACTGTGTCTCCATTTAGTTTGTGTTTCCATGATCTTTCCATTAATAAGAGCGGGTGTTGAAACCTCCCACTATTATTGTGTGAGGTGCAATGTGTGCTTTGAGCTTTAGTAAAGTTTCTTTTATGGAATGTGGGTGCCCTGGCATTTGGAGCATAGATGTTCAGAATTAAAAGTTCTTTTTGGAAGATTTTTTTCTTTGATGAGTATGAAGTGTCCTCCCTTATCATTTTTAATAACTTTTGGTTTAAAGTCGATTTTATCTGATATAAGCATGCTATTCCAGCTTGTTTCTTTGGGCCATTTTCTTTGAAAATTGTTTTCCAGCACTTTACTCAGAGGTAGTGTTTGTCTTTAACATTGCTGTGCATTTCCTGTATGCAGCAAATTGCTGGGTACTGTTTATGTATCCATTCTGTTAGTCTATGCCATTTTATTGGGGAATTGAATCCATCGATGTTAAGAGATATTAAGGAATAGTGATTGTTGCTTCTCGTTATTTTTTATGTTATTTTTATGTTTGTGTTGCTAACTTTCTTCCTTTTTGTAGGGTATAGTTTCCTTCTTGTGATGGTATTTTCCATCTATTATCCTTTGTAGGGCTGGATTTGTGGAATGATATTGTGTAAATCTGGTTTTGTCATGGAATATCTTGGTTTGTCCATCTATGATAATTAAGTGTTTTGCTGGATATAGTAGTCTGGACTGGCATTTGTGTTCTCTTTCTGTCTATTTGAGATCTTCCCAGGATTTTCTAGTTTAATAGTTTCTGGTGAGAAGTGTAGTGTAATTCTGATAGGTTTGCCTTTATATGTTATTTGTTCTTTTTCCCTTACTGCTTTTAATATTCTTTCTTTGTTTTGTGCATTTGGTGTTTTGACCATTATGTGAAGGGAAGAATTTTGTTTCTAGTCCAATATAGTTGGAGTTCTTTAGGCTTCTTATATGTTTATTTGCATTTCTTTCTTTATGTTAGGAAAGTTTCTTCTATAATTTTGTTAAAGATATTTACTGGCTCATTAAGTTGAGACTGTTCACTCTCCTCTATACCTATTATCCTTAGGTTTGGTCTTCTCATTGTTTCCTGGATTTCTTGGATGTTTGGGTTAGGATCTTTTTGCATTTTGCATTTTCTTTCACTGAGCTTTTTTCTTCTGTGTCTTGTATTCTGTTGGTGATGTTTGTATCTATGACTTCTGATCTCTCTCCTAGGTTTTCTATCTCCAGGGTTGTCTCCCTTTGTGATTTCTTTATTGTTTCTATTTCCATTTTTACATCCTGGATGGTTTTGTTCAATTAGTTTACCTGTTTGGTTGTGTTTTCCTGTAATTCTTTAAGGGACTTTTTAATGTTTCTTCTCTAAGGCCTTCTACCTGTTTACCTGTGTTCTCTTGTATTTCTTTAAGGGAGTTATTCATGTCCTTCTTAAAGACCTCTATCATCATTATGAGATGTGATTTTTAAATTAGAGTCTTGCTTTTCTGGTATGTAGGTGTATCCAGTGCTTGCTGTGGTAGGAGAACTATGTTCTGATGATGCCAAGTAGCCTTGGTTTCTGTTGCTTATGTTCTTGCTTTTGTCTCTTGCCATCTGGTTATCTCTGGTGTTAGCTGGTCATGCTGTTTCTGACTGTGGCTTGTCCCTCATGCAAGCCTTTGTGTCAGTACTCCTGGGAGACAAGTTCTGCCTCAGAGGATTTCGGGCATGGAGAGCTGTGGCACAGGGTTAGCTCTGAGGTACAAACAGAAACCTGTAGGATTCTGTCCTCAGTTGTTCCTTGGTTCCTGTGTCCTGATGGCTCTGTGAGGGGTCTCACTTGTTCCAGGAATTTGAAAGAAGTGATGGTCTTACGTGTGCTCACATATGTGTCAGCACTCCTAGGAGACCAGCTCTCTCCTGGATTTATTTGGGTATGTAGCACTGTGGCACAGGATCAGCTCCTGGTGCAAATATAAACTGGAAGGCTCTTGTCCCAGGCTGCTCTTTAGTTCCTATGTCCTGAGGGTACCAGGCAGGTTCCCCTGAGCAGCTGTAGTGGTCTTACCTGTGCTCATGGGCTTGTCTGCACTCCTGGGAGACTAGGTCTCTCAAGTGGTATCTGGGTATGGAGAGCTGTGGCACAGAATCAGCTCCGGGCACAGATGGAAACAGGAAGGCCTCAGAATTTCACCTGATTTTACAACAGAGACTCTACAAGCTAGAAGAGCCTAGTCAGATTTCTTGCAACCTCTAAAAAACCCACAGATGCTAACCTAGGCTACTATTCTCAGCATATCTCTCACCATAGATGAGAGAAATCACCACATATTGAGAAAATAAGATATTTTCAGACAGATCCAAATTCATACTATATCTATCTACAAATCTAGCCCTACACAAAATACTAAAATGAAAACTCCAACCAAAGGAGGATAACAACATCCTAGAAAATACAGGAAATAAGTAATTCCATAGCAGCAGAAACAAGGGAAACACACATAAATACACATAAACTTGAGTCACTGGTCATTAATATCTCCACATCAATAGATCAATTCCCCCTTTAAAAAGACACAGGTTAACAGAGTGGATTAGAAGACAGGATTTTGTTTTTTATATGATTATGAACACAGAGAACTTCATGAGTTGAAGGGGAGAGAATTGGAAACTACACAGTATTTGAGACTTAGGGGATCATATTTAATACATGTTCCTCAGGGCATAAGGATTTATTGCAGTAATTTGAACAGACTGAATGTAAGTGCTGGAAGTGGTAGATGACTAGAAGGAATCATCAAGTTCTGAACAGAGTAAAGCAGGTACCAGCTCCCAGGGACTGAGGAGGAAACAAAACACTGTGCAAGTCCAAGAGAGATTATATATAAACGTGAAGATTAGAGATGGACACACAATTCCCACTCTGGTATTGGTTAATGGAAATTTTAGGTCTTAGACAAGAAAAACACATTGTTATTTTTATAAAAAAATGAGGGTCTATACTATGACAACTTGACCATAATTCATTGGACGATCCATTGTTCCATAACAATTTTGGCAGCAAAGAAAGCTTGAAGGGCTTAAAAGATAAAGGACACACAGTTGGATGGATAGGGAATGTAGGAATAAAAAAAATTAGAGAATGGTGTGATTATGATCAGAATGACTTGTAAAACTAAGACTATCAAAGAACTAAAAGTAGAATATAAAAGATTTTAACATATGGCATTATTGCCCATGCAATATAACTCAATAGCTATCAAAAAAAAAAAAAAACCAAAAAAAACAAAACAAAAAAAACCCAGCCAAACAACAACAAAAAAGCTTAAAGGAACTGAATGGCAACAAACATATTTTTGATAATGAATCTTTATAAATGATATTAATAATAAACATGTTTGCTGAGTTATATGCTTAGCCACCTACAATGGGGCTATTTTCTGTCTTTTATGATGAACTTTGAAGATTTTCCTTGGCAGAGATAATTCATGCTGTGTAATTCCATGTATATATATCAATAACTCTTACATAAAGGAAATCAGTACAGATGATGAATAACAAAGAATTATTTGAACTGACTTTAAATTGTAAGTCAGACTAAAATAATCCAAGACATCTGTGCATCATAGTGACACATTATTATAGAAATAACTTTTGCAAGTTAATAGAGAATGCATTTCTTATTTAACATCACAACTAAGGTTAATACAGCTTGAGGTCACTTAAGATAGTACACAATACACCCTGTGCACTCAGCTTACTATTTAATCTGCCCTTTAATGATCAGTTAAATAAATAAAAAAAAATCTTGCTTATCTTGGATTCAATTTAGTCAGCTTTTGTTAACAGCATATGAATAACATTAACTCCAAATTCTGTATTTTCCATGTCCCTGTTCTAATATAATTCAATACATAATAAATGCAAGAAACAAGAATCAGACAGATATAAACAATACAAAGTTAATGTCTACAAGTGTTGAAGGTGTATAAAGGTATTACTTACTTTTATTAATTGTTTTATTACTGAAGTTAATTGGGTTCATATGGATTCATTGACATATTTCCTTGTAGAACTCATTGGAATAACCTATGTAATCAAAGTGAAGTATGGCAAATAATTTCAGAAAAATGCTTTGATGAACCAGGCTTGTGAGAAAATATTCCCAAAAGGAATCATGTCTAGAAACTTCATGTCTACTTACACAACGGTAATCATAGAGGATACATAGAAAAATAATCATAACCAAAATTATTACCTCTAATTTTCACCTGGCCATAGGATCTCAGATGC
This sequence comes from Rhynchomys soricoides, assembly GCA_019843965.1. NCBI lineage: Eukaryota > Metazoa > Chordata > Mammalia > Rodentia > Muridae > Rhynchomys > Rhynchomys soricoides. Next base: position 5,686,726 of record JADRCH010000148.1, on the reverse strand, counting down.
AGAGCCCCAGGCCAGAGAGAGCTTCAGAATCCTCCAGAGGCAAACAGTGAACTGAAAAGTAAATTCTGAGAGAAGAACTTGTGTTCTTTAATAGTAACTGCATGAATAAAAAGTGGCAGCTAGAGGTGTTCATGAAAATTTGATGTGTGAGATTCTGCCCTTCTGTTGCTTCATGCTGCATTTTGCTCAGGCACCGATCTTGATGACATGGCAAGGATGTTCTCTTTGATTGTTTTCTTCTTGGTTCTGAAGCTTTCCTTTATTTTTTGCCATTTGAGTGACCCAAGGTGCTTTTGGAGAATAAAATCCACAGAAAATTATCTAGGAGATAAAGATGCTGATTGTTTCTTTTCCATTTATACAAACCATGGTTATGTGAAGAATGAATACTTCAGTGAGAATCTAGACAAGCAGTAAGTGCATCTTTTATTTGTGCATAAATGAATCTAAAGCATTCTAGGGATGCTGAGCTATAGATAAGATCCTATGTGTCATCTGGCTTTCCTTCCCTGGGACATAACTAAAATTTATTTTATGTTTCATGATAGGTCATTTCACTAATTACGGTGGTTTTATGGTCTAGCTTGTTTATTGTCATTTTTGAATCACAATCCAGTTAGAAGCTGAATGAATGAATCACACTATTGATATTACTCTTAGAGAGATTTCGTTTATATGACAATTTTCATCTTATGGTTTCATGTAATGCTAGTGTATGCTGCCTTGTTTGTGGCTAAGTGTTTGAGATATCTAGGGGTCCAGGTTAGTTCAGACTTATGGTCTTCCTATGGGGTCACACTCCTCCTCAGATTCTTCCAGCCTTTCTCTAATTAAACCACAAGGATCCCTGAATTCAGTATAATGTTTGGGTGTTAAATATCTGCATCTGTTTCAGTCAGCTGCTTGTTGAGCCTCTCAGTGGACAGCCATGCTAGGCTCCTGTCTGTAACCACACCATAGCATCAGTAACGGTGGCAGGCCTTGGAGCCTCCCTTGAGATGGATCCGAATTTGGGCAGGTCATTGGACTTTTCCTCAGTCTTTCCACCACTTTTGTCTCTGCAGTTCTTTTACACAGAAACATTTTTGGGTCAGAATTTTGTGAAATCTACTTTCTTTTCCATACTTGTACATTTGAACTTTTAATATAATCAAGATCAAGGTTTTGGGCCTTATTATACCTTTTTACTAAACATACTATTTTCCAACTCCATCTAAATTATTGCACAAATCAAATTTATGCTTTCATCATTGTTTATATAAAATACCTTTTTAGTACAATATACTCAAATTTTGAATTTATCTCCCTCAATTCCTGAAAGATCATTTACTAATTACCTCCCATATGTAACCACATCATTACCTTCACCCATTAAAAACTTATCATAAAGAATAGTAATAAAATAGAATAAAACATATATTTTAGATTATAAAAAACATTCAAACAAACAGAAAAACAACCCTTGCAAAAGCAAAAAAAAAGTATGAGAAACACACTTATATACAAATAGAAAAATAGACATATGAATATTTACAAACAAGAAGTCCATAAAGAGAAATATTTGGAAGGTGCAAGATAAACACAAAAGTAATGTAAACTTCAAAAATTAATCTCCTGAAAAATATAATGAGACAAAGAATTTCAAAAATTTTTTGAATTCACTGATTTTACCTTCTGTTGTTCATGCACTTGGCATTTCAGTATTCCTTGAAACAGTATCATCAGTGAGTTTTTGTATCCCCAGTAGGTATACAAAATTTAGAGTTGCGATTTCTTCAATTATAGACATGGATGTATTTTTATTCTTCTCCATGAAGCCATGCAGTTTGGCCAGTACCATTATTCAAGACTGGTTCTTTATTCTAATGCAGTTTTGTTTTTGTTTTTGTTTTTTAAAAAATCTAAACTGTAGTTTGAAAGAAAAGTCAATATTAATTGACATACTAAACCTTGTAAAACAAGCAACTGAAGTGGATAAATTGGAGAACTCAATTTTCCAAGTGCATATCTCTCTCCAGTAGAAAATGGCAACCACCTTAAAAAGTATTACCCAATTTCAGATTTCAGGAATTTCTGATTGAAAGAAAAAATCCAGGACATAAAGGAATAAGACTAGAATTAAATATATTAAAAAGTAAGAATTTGTAAATAAGAGAGAACATAAAACTGTTAAGACAACCTAATACCAGCTTCAGAGACACAATATTTACTGTAGACACAAAGCATTACAAAAAAATACAGATGAGGCAAAAGAAAAATATCTTGTACAACACAATGAATGATATATAACTGCTAAATAAGATTATCAAACTGTTTTAAAATATATCAAAGCAGATATATACAGTTAAAATATGTTTAATAAAAGATAGAAGTTGAATTGAACATATTAGAAACAGAACATATCTGGAAAAATCTGAACCAAATAGAAACCAAGACCAGTTATGTAACAGCCAGTGATTGTCGAGAAAGAATGAATTAGTAAAACCTAAGGGCCCATGTGAAGCTAGAGGAGCTCAATCCAAACAGAGAAATGTTGCAGTTATAACCAATCTTATATCACTCAACAAGCTCAAATAGAAAGTGAAAAGAGATGGACTGTGTGGAATGAAGAAAAGTGTAAGAATTATTATTGTTTTGTATTACTTATAAATCCTTTAGACATTTGCAATTGTTAACACAGACAAATTTGACTACCTATTCTTCACTCCATTAGTGCTGATTCTGTAAAGCACTATAACATTCTAGATAGCAGATAATTGATATTTCTTTTCCCCAAATGTTAGATATTATAGAGGTATAAGAGGAAGGCATGGGAAGATTCAGAGTTGGCTCAGACATCTTTTCATATGCATGGATTACACATAGATATTTCACTATGTTCAAGAAACATAAGATGGAACTGTAGAAAATACCAAAAATGACAGAATCCTCTTAATATAAATTTATATTATTAAAAACATCAAAAGAAAAAAAAGACACATGGTATCTAACTTCAGAGCACAGTTAAAGAGGTCAAAAGAAGAAGATAACAGAAAACTCTGTAAATACTAAATACATTTGTATATTTTAGACAAAGTGACTCAAATAAAAGTTATGAAGGTAAATTAATCAAGTTAAAAAATACTTTAAGATTGATAAACTATTTTGCAGGCATCACATCCTAATACATCAAAATAAGGAACTGTGTCAACATATTAATGGGTCACAAAATCCAAGAAATCTTTGCTTAACCCACAGTAAGTTTTACTTAAGATTACCACAATTAGAAACCATATCCTCCATGACTGGTATGCTCTGATTTCAGGGTGACACCTAAGACCATCCACTTGATTTCCTCTGTTTATTTTGCAATTGAAGAAATCAATAGGAACATTCATATTTTACCTAACATTTCCCTACTAGTTAAGATTGAATGTAACCTAATTAAAGATAATGTGGAAAGAGTTTGGTCCTTGAAAAAAAAGGAAATTATTCCTAATTACTACTGTAAAAATCAGAGAAAATATTTAATTGTACTTACGGGACCTCTATGGATAACAACTTACAAACTTGGACCATTCCTGTACTTCTCCAGAACTCCTGAGGTAAGTCATAGACAGTTACTTTTAATGAAATAGTATTTTACTGCAGTCTGAGTTTCTGAATATCAAGGCTGAATAAAAGGCAGAGAATTGATTTGTATCTCTTCTGGTCTATCAAACATAAAGGTTAGACATTTTCTGTGGCAAACGCAGACAAATGGGCAGCAGAGACAACCTAATATGACGTGTTTTACCAGACTACTTAATTTATCTCTACTTGTTGAATGTTTCACAAGAAGTTGGATATGATTTTAATAATAAGATGAAGAATCCACACTTTCTCACACTTCTAGCATGTGCTCTAGCACACTTAGATCTCAGACTGAGCCCTATGCATTCCATCTTCATATTTTTGCCTATTTTCAATGTCTTTCAGCTTTACTGTGGTTATTTTCATCTCTTAAGTGACCAGGAACAGTTTCCTTATCTCTATCAGATGTCTCCCAAGGACACATCTCTACCATTAGCCATGGTGACTCTAGCAGTTCACTTCAGATGGAACTGGGTTGGAGTGATCATTACCGATGATGACCATGGAATTCAATTTCTTTCTGAATTGAGAGCAGAAATGCAAAGAAACACTGTCTGCTTAGCATTTGTCACCATTATCACTTATGATCGGTTATTATACCTTAAAATGATTGATAAGTATTATTACCAAATAGTAATGTCATCAGCAAAAGTTGTGATCATCTATGGGGATAAAGAATCTCCTGTACAATTTAACTTCATACTATGGAAATTTAAGAACATTCAGAGACTCTGGGTCAGTGTGTCACAATTTGATATGATCACAATGACAGGAGATTTCATGCTCAACTCCGTGCATGGGACTCTGATTTTTTCACATCAGCAGTCTGAGATGTCTGGTTTTAAACAGTTTATGCAGACAATGCACCCTTCTAACTACAGCAATGACATGTCTTTTGCTAAGCTGTGGTGGACTTACTTTAAGTGTTCTTTGCCACTACCTAGTTGTACAACAATGAAGAGCTGTCCAACCAAAACACTATTTAGATGGTTTTTTGTGCCACCACTTGGAATGTCTATGAGTGAAACATGTTTCAGCTTTTACAATGCTGTGTATGCTGTGGCCCACTCACTTCATGAGATGCTCCTACAAGAAGTGGACACACTCTCAGAGAATGATGGAAAGGAACTGGAATTCAATTCCTGGAAGGTAATAAATCTAACACTGAATGACATATCTATCATAGAGGTGGCATTCATAAAGGGAATCAAAAAGTCAAAATCCATGTAAATAAATAAGCTTTATCCTAACTCATGTACATCTGAACTCTTCTACTGTGTAAGAAGCCTATCCTAATGTTAGTGTCCTAATTTATGTCACAGCCAAAAATGGCACCAAAATCAGCATTTCACAATCTTAGTCATGAAATTTCCTCCAATATTTCAATCATACATGCATCTTATCACTTTATCATTTGAAATTTGTTCTTGTGAAATTAGTAAGTAAAATAAAGAAAATGATATTTTTTATTTATTTTTTATGAGTATACTGCTCAGATGCACCAGAAGAAGGTATCAGATCCCATTACAAAGGGTTGTGAGCCACCATGTGGTTGCTAGGAATTGAACTCAGGACCTCTTGAAGAACACTAAGTGCTCTTAACCCCTGAGCCATCTCTGTAGTTCATGACTTGTTTTTATTTGATCAAAAAATTTCTAATTAATTTAATGAATAGACCTCAAATACTTTTAAGTACTTTTTTCATATTTTGAACAATTGAGAAATTAGTTTTCATATCTTATGATCAAATAACACTATTAGCAGAAAAAATGGATAATTTATTGCTACTCTCCAAACATAAAATTCATTTGTGTATGTTTTACACCATCAAATATGGTGAGAAAATGGTATTTGAAAAGCATAGTGAAACTTTAAATCTATATGGGATATATTTTTGTTTTTCAGTACTGAATACTTCTGATAAAGGTAGATTTAAGAAGTGGATATGAGTGATATTATAAACTTTATAATTTCTGTACTAATGTGTACGCACAGTTGAAAGTATAATGCAAATATGTTTTAGATGTTCTCCTTTCTGAAGACCACAGAATTTGTAAATCCTGCTGGAGACCTGGTAAACCTGAACCAAAATAGAAAACTGGATAGAGAGTATGACATTTTCTATATCATAAATTTTCTAAAAAAGGAAGGACTTAAAATGAAAATAGGAAGATTTTCTGGTCATTTTTCAAATGGTCAACAACTGTTTATGTCTGATGAAATGATAGAGTGGGCTACAAATATCAAGCAGGTAATTTGGTTTTAATTTTAAAGCTCTATATGAGGTCAAAATACCTATAATCTTGTCTACTTTTGTTTTGTTATGGAATAAAATTTTTCATATTTTCTCATTTATTGACTTCTACCATCCTAGATTCCCCCTCTCTCTTTCTCCACCCCCAGTGTGTTTCTATTTCTCTCTTACTTGCGCTCATAAGTGTTTCATGATATAAACATCACTATATGCTTATTAAACTTTTATTATTAAAAAAAGGCAATGTAATTTTGCTTTATGACATGTTAGGTGTGTATAAAGTGAGGTCTTTCAGTGGCTTTCTCTTGTGAATCTCTGCAGTATTTGACACATATGTTAGACTGTTTATTTCTATAATGTATCTGATTTTCTTCAGACTCTAGCCTCCATATGTAGTGTGTCTTGCAGACCAGGACTCAGAAAATACTTTCAAGAGGGAATGGCTGTCTGCTGTTATGATTGTTACCCCTGCCCAGAAAATGAAATTTCCAACATGACTGGTAAGGGTATGTTTCCTCAAAGTAATAAATTGCTTATATCTCCCATATGTACATAGTTTTCAAAAGTCCTTTATGGAAAGGAAAAAATAAATAAAAGTAAAAAAGAATCAGTAACACTGATCAGAAGTAATATACATACTGTCTCTTGGACTATATTTTGTTTTATGATTCTAGAAACAATGAGAACATTATTTCTTCAGATTACTAAAGATTATGAATTTCATACGGTAGTATGCTTCTTATTTATTAAAGATATAGATACTTTGCATTTTGCTTTTTCAGTATCCACTGAGATTTAAAAGAATCACCACCTGCTAATTAATGTTATATAATGTTTTAGAAGTGTGAGTTTTTGCATTGTGCTACCATAGATCAATAGTATCATTGACAGTTTGCATTTTCAATTGCCATCTTTTTCAGATGAGTTTGGAGTCCAACATATGGAACTCTGAATAACAGCTTTTATTCTAAGATTCACATCTAGTATGCACAGCGTTATCACATTTAAATAGGTATGAACGTTGAGGTTAACTAAAGCTTTGTAAATGTTTTTTCAAAGGAGTAGTGCATTAGGAACATGAAATATAGAATTAACTGCTGTTGCAGGGGATAGAAATAGCCAAGCAAATAACTGAAAGTTGAAGAGCCAGGCTAGTATGTAAATGGTTCCATATGATTTGCATGTGAGGATTTTAAAATGAAGTACATGTTTGATAAATTACACTAAAATATTAACAAACTTTCACTATAAAAATCTCAGATACTACAATAAGAAACAAAAAACGCGTAGAATGATAAATAAAAGAGAAATTAATAAAACCTTAATGGATTCAAATGATATTATAGCACATGTATCAAAATAAAAAAGCAGTCAAATTTATTGACTTTTGAGTTTGTTGAATACAAGATACTAAATTAAATTTTATTAAGCTTGCCTGTTTATGTAAGTTTTTCTTTTTTATTGTAATTAAAGTCTTCTATCATGTAGTACTCCAGACATGTTTCCAATCCCTCTCCTCTTCTTGACTTTCCCTCACATCCCTCTCTCTCAAAACCATTTTCTTTCTATTTTATGTTGAGAAAAGTGTGGGCCTCTAAAAGAAGATAGTCAAAAAGGACAAAAGAAGATACAATAAGACAAGGCAAGAGGCATCACATCAAGGACGGACAAGGCAAAGCAATAGGAGGAAATGAGTTTCAAGGGCCCACAAACAGTCAGAGACAAACCTGTTCCCACTGTTAGGAATCCCACAGAAACATAAGCTAACAGCTATATTTTGTATACAGAGCACTTGGTGCAGACTTACTCAGGTTTTTTGTGAGATGCTTTATTTTTTGTGACTCTCATGAGAGTCCTGCCTACTTGAAATGGTAGAATATATTTTTCTTGTGGTGTCCTTCTTTCCCTCTGCATTTTTCACTTTTTCCTACCCTATTTCTTCTGAAGGGAGGGAAATGATGAAGATGTCTAATTTAGTCTCTTTCTTAATGCCTGGCTCTGGGTCTATACACCCACTCCTATCTGCTGCTTAGCAAAGCTTCTCAGCTGATGCCAAGATAAGACACTGATCTAATGATTATATATATATAAACCAATATACCAATATAAAATAATATCAATTAGGAATCATTCCTTAACATTTTATAGAAGAGTACTATTTGGGGTTTCCTAGTTATGCCATCCAAGTAGGGTTGGGCATGGGCTCCGTCTTGTGGAGTGTGTATCAAGTTAAATCAGTCATTGCTTGGTTATTGCAACAAGGTATGTGCTACCATTGTCCCAGCACATCTTGCAACCTGGACATAGTGTAGGTAAAGGGTTTAGTGGATATTGTAATATCTGTGTTTATCCTTGTATAATGTGAAGAATAAGGCTTCTAGTTCATAACAACTGTACCTTTCCATGTTCAATAACCAGAGTCGAAGTTGTCATCAGCAATGGGGCCCTGCTCTCACTGTCAGAGGGTTACATTCTAACCAATCATCAATACAATTTGTTTACAGATTTTCTTGTCACCCGTTCAATCAACAATCAACCAATTTTTACCCAGCACACTACTTTCCTGGTTGTCAAAGATCACAAGTTTTGTCTCTGTCTTCTCCATTAGTAGAAGTCTTCACTAGTGCCCTCCTCATAGATTCCAAACTGTTTCTACTGTACTATATTTCCACAGGACCAAACAAATACCCTCAAATTCCAGCTGTTCACTCTTCACTCTCCTCCCATAACCCACAACACACCACTTGCTCTCCTGTCTTTTTCTGCATTCAATAACAAAATGGACATGTCTATTTTCTCATCTCAGTAAGATTTATGCTCCCTTGCTTGTAGACCTCCTCATTTTCTAGCCACTCTGGGTCTGCACACTCTCTGTATTTACCATTTACTTAAAAGCTAATATTAATTTTTGAATAAATGATACTTTATCTGTTTTCTAGGTGTGGGTTATCTGACTCAGGATGACTTTTTCTAGTTCCTGGAAATTTGTCTGGAAATTTCATTGTGTCATTTTGTTTTTAATAACTAATACTATATTGTATAAAGTTATGCTATTTTCTTTATGCAGTCTTTGGCTGAATTGAATCTACTTCTTTAAAATTTCTGACTATTTTGATTATAGAAACCAAAACATAGTTGAGCAAGTGTCCTTATGGTATGAGAGAGTCCAAGGCAAATATACAAGAGTGGTTTGGCATTAGATCTATACACAGTTTTTCTGAGAAATTGTCACATTTATTTCATAGTTGTTTAATATGTTTGTATTCATATAAGCGATGGAGAAATGTTCCCTTTTCCCCACATGCTTGCTCACATGAGCTATCACCTGTGTTAATGAACTTAGCCATTTTCACAGGTTAACATGGCATCTTAAAATGGATTTAAATTGCATTTCCATAAGATCTGAGAACTATGAAACTCTCTTTAAGTGTGTCATAGCCATTTTAAATTCCTTTGCTTAGAATTCTTTAAGTAGAGGATTTCCAGAGGGGAAAGCATGAAAGAAGATATCATTTGAAATGTAAATAAAAATATCCAGTAAAATTGCTGCTAAAAAATCTGTTCTAAATATTAAAATTGGAATTTTTAGTTACCTAGTTTCTTGAGGTCATTCTATATTTTGGATATTAGCCCTCCTTTGAATGCAATGCTGGTAAAAAAAAATATGACCAATTCTTAGATGGTCGTATTTTCTAATATTTAGTGTCTTTTGCTTTAAACAACATGGTCAGTTATATAATGCCTCATTACGAATTGCTAGTGTAGTACATGGCCTGTTGGTCCTTTATTCAGAATGTCCTGTCTTGTGTCAAGGTATGTTTGGCACCATTATCTTATATTCACTTACAATGTGTCTAGTTTTTTGTTGAGATCTTTGATCCAATTATATGGGAGAATTGTGTATGGAGATAAATACGGATCAATTTATATTCTACACTCAGACATCCTGTTTAATTCACATCATTTCTTAAAGAAGGCGTTTCCCTCCAGTGTGTATTTTTAGACTTTTTATGCAATATCAAATGTCCATAGGTATGTGAATTTATCCCTCATCCTCAATTCCATTTCATTGATCCATGTGCCTAGTTTTATACCAATATCATGTAATTTTTATTACTATAGTTCTATAGTAAAACTTAAAATCAGAAATGGAGATTCATCCAGCAGTTCTCTTATTTTTCAGTATATCTTGGGTATCACATGACATTAGGAAATTTTCTTTCAAGGTCTATAAAAATTTAGGTTCACATTTTGATGGGATTGGGTGAATCCATATGTTGAGGTTGGAAGGATAGCTGTGTTACTATGTTATTCAACTGATCCAAGACATTAGGAGATCTTTCTATCTTACGATAGTCCTTAAATTACGTCCTTCAAAGGTTTTTGGTTTATGTTTTTCTTACAAGACTTTATTTGTTTATTCATAGTTTCCATAAGATATTTTACATTATTTGAGTTTATTATGAAGGGTGTTGTTTCTCTAATGTCTTCTTCAGTCAATTTGTCATTTGTATATAGGAAAAATACTGATTTTGTGTTTGTGTGTGTGTATGTAGGTGTGTGTGTGTGTGTGTTTTTGTGTGTGTTAATCTTGTATTCAGTCATTTTGCTGATAATTTTATCAGCTGCAGGAGTTCTATAGTGGAATATTTAGGATTACATGTGGTTAAAATCATATCATTCATAAATGATGCTTTGACTTCATTTTCTATATATTGTATTACTTAATATAATTCAGTGTCCTACTACTCTAGTTAAAACACCAAGTACTGGCTATTATAAATATGGCTGCTATGAACATAGTGGAGCATCTGTCTTTATTACCTGTTGGAACATCTTCTGGGTATATGCCCAGCAGTGGAATAGCTAGGTCCTCAGGTAGTATTATGTTCATTTTTCTGAGGTCCACCATACTGATTTCCAGAGAGGTTGTATTAGCTTGCAATCCCACCAGCAATGGAGGAGTATTCCTCTTTCTCCACATCTTTGCCAGCATCTGCTGTCACCTGAGTTTTTGATCTTAGCCATTCTGACTGGTGTGAGGTGGAATCTCAGGGTTGTGTTGATTTGCATTTCCCTGATGACTAAGGATGTTGAACATTTCTTTAGGTGCTTCTTTGCCATTCGAGATTCCTCAGTTGAGAATTCTCTGTTTGGCTCTGTTCCCCATTTTTTGATAGGGTTATTTGTTTCTCTGGAGTCTAACACTTGAGTTCTTTGTATATATTAGATATTAACCCTCTATCAGACATAGGATTGATAAAGATCTTTTCCCAATCTGTAGGTTGCCGTTTTGTCCAATTTACAGTGTCCTTTGCCTTACAGTAGCATTATAATTTCATGAGGTCCCATTTGTTGATTCTTGATCTTAGAGAACAAGCCATTGATGTTCTGTTCAGGAACTTTTCCCCTGTGCCCATGTGTTCGAGACTTTTCCCCACTTTCTCTTCTATTAGATTCAGTGTATCTGGTTTTATGTGGAGGTCTTTATACTAGTCAGAAACTGGAAACAACCCAGATGTCCCTCCACAGAGGAATGGATATAGAAAATTTAGTACATTCCCACAATGGAATACTACTCAGCTATTAAAAACAATGACTTCATATAATTCACAGGCAAATGGATGGAACTTGAAAATATCATCTTGAGCGAGGTAACTCAGTCACAAATGAGTAAACACAGTATGTACTCACTGATAAGTGGTTATTAGCCCAAATGTTCGGAATATCCAAGAGTCACTTCAGAGCAACCATTGGGCTGAGAATTAAGTCCCAGATGGAGGAGTCAGAGAAGGGACTGATGGAGCTGAGGGAGTTGGCAGCCCCATGGAGGGAGCAACAGTGTCCACTGGTCTGACCTCCTGATGCTCCTGGAGACTAGATCACCAACCAAAGAATACACATGGAGGGACCCATGGTGCTGGCCACATATGTTGCAGAGGAGGGTCTTGTTAGCCATCAGAGGGGAGGATAGGCCCTTGGGCCTGAGGGTGTTAGATGCCCCAGTATAGGAGAATGCCAAGGAGGGAAGACAAGAGTGGGTGGGGGTGAGAGAATACCCCCATAGAGGCAGGGGGAACAGGGAGGGAATAGGGAGGTTCCAAAGGGGAGATCTGGAAAGGGGAAAACATTTGAAATGTAAATAAAGTATCAAAAAGAAAAAAACCACCAAGTACTGGAATGAGTAGATAGTGAAATAGTTTATCTGATTAGTTCCGTATTTAAATTAATTAACTTTTTTTTTTTTTTTTAATCCCAATGCTGCTTCCTTCCTGGTTCCCATGTTAAAGAATCCCCATCCCTAATGGCACCCCCTTCATCTTTGAGAGGTGGGTTCTCCATGCATCTCTCTCTACCCAGGCATAACAAGTGTCTGCAGGGCTAGGCTCATCCTCTCCCACTGAGACCAGGCTAGGCAATTGTGAAGATTGAGCTGCAGGTTTGCTATATATTTGATATGGGCCTCTGCCCAGGTCATGTTTGCTCTTTGATTGATGGCTCAGTTTCTAAATGCTCTGTTAAGCTCTGTACACCATCTTCTAACTGGGTTATATGGTTTGTTGATGTTTAACTTCCTGAGTTCTTTGTATATTATAGACAACCCTCTGTCATATGTAGGGTTGAGGAAGACCCCTTTACAGTCTTCAGACTGTCATTTTGGCAGTATTGTCTGTCTTTCAGAAGCCTTTCAATTTCAAGGGGTCCTGTTTACCAATTGTTGATCTTTGCACGTGGGCAATTGATGTTCTGTTCAGAAAAATTTGTTTCCTTTTCCAATGAGTTCAAGGCTATTTCCTACATTCTCTTCCATTAGATTTAGTATAAACAATTTTATGTTGAGGTCCTGGATCCATTTTGACATGAATTTTGTTCAGGGTGACAAATATAGATCCAATTAGACCAACACCATTTGCTAAAGAAGTTTTCATGCTTCTATTGTAAGGTATTGGATTCTTTGTTAAAAATCATGTCCATAGGGTTTTGAATTTATTTCTATGTCTTCTACACAGAATAATCTTTTTCTATACCAATATCATGCATTTTAAAATCACTATTACTCTGTAAAACAGCTTGAGTAGTGCTGATTCTTCCAGAAGTTCTTTCATGTTCAGGATTTTTAAAAAACTATCCTGTTTGGTTATGTTTTTCTTCTTTTTTCTTTTCTGTGTGAAGTTAAGAATTGTTTTTTTAAGGTCTATACTAAGAATTGTGTTAATATTTTAATGGGAATTGCATAATTGTGTTGATTGTATAGATTGCTTCTGTCAACAGGCCCTATTTTTCTATTTATCCTACTAATTCATGAGTATGGGAGATCCTCCCATCTTCTGACATTTTCCTCCATGGTTTTCTACAGAGACTTTAAGTTCTTGTCTATGTCTTTCTCTTGCTTGGTTATTGCTTTAGTTTATATTTTGTATGGATATAATACATGGTATTATTGCCATAATTTCTTGCCTAGCCCATTTATGGTTTATTTAAAATGGGACAACTATCTTTTTTTGAAGTATTATTGTATCCAGGGACTATGATGAAATTGTTTATCAGTTGCAGCACTTTTCTGGTGGAATTTTTGGAGTCTCTTATTTATGCTATCATATCACTTGTGAGTAGACATACTTTAACTTATTCCATTCTAATTTGTAGCATCTTCATCGTCTCTAGTGGTCATATTGCTCTAGCTAGAAATTCAATTACTAAGTTGATGAGACAGGGAGAGATTCAGAGAACTTGTATCATCACTGATGTTAGTGGAATTATTTTAAATTTCTATCTACTTAATTTGCCTTGTTATAGCTTGATTTTATTATATTTGTGTGTACACCTTGTTTCTCTTCTCTCCAAGACTTTTATCAGGAAGGGGTGTTGGATTTTGCCCCCAAATTTTCAGTATTGAGGTAATCTTGTATTTTTTCAGTTTTTATATATGGTGAATCATGCTGATGGATTTTTTTTTATATGAACCATCCCTGTATCTCTGAGATGAAGCCAACTTGATCATGCTGGATGAGGTTAATAATGTGTTATTTGGATTCCTAAAAAATAAGGTCACAACAATTTGTTACTTGAAAATTTTGGCATCATGGACCATAAGAAAAATTTGCATAAAATTATGTTTGTTGATTTTTAATGTATTTTAGTTGTCCGGGTTATTATTATAGCCTAATAAAAATAATTTGGAAGTCTTTCTTTTCTTTCAATTTTATGGAAGACGCTGATGAGTATTGGTATTAATGTTACATTGAAATTATGGTAGAATTCTGTGCTAAAACCATCTGAATCTAGGCTTTACTTTGGTGAGAAACATTTAATGACCCCTTGTATTGTTTTAAGGGTTATAGAACTATTTAAATATTTTACTGATCTTCATTTAACTTTAGTAAGTGGTATCTATATAGAAAGCCATCAATTTTATATAAATTTTCTAATTATGTGTAGTACCGGCTTTTGAGGTAAGACTTAATGATTCTTTGAAATAACTCAATGTCTATTAAGCAGTCCGGATGAAACATAGTGGCAGGTAATAATTCCAAGTTTTAGATAGGAAAATAGATGCTAACACATTGGAGGGTAGGCAACTGCCCAGTTCTTTTTGTGATTAAGGCTTATTAAAAATATAAAAGCTTTGTGTGTTTTTATCCGGAAATGCAATAATAAAAGTTGGGGTAAAAACACCCGGCTGAGATTTAAATACTTTTTACAACAAAACTTGCCCTTGTAATTCTGTTTCAATACTAGGGGGTACCCTGAGAATTGTGTCTGAGGTAAAAGACAGGGTGGCTTACCTTGTCTTCTGGTAGGTGTGGCCTGTGGAAGAGCAGGTTTTGTCACTCTTGAAGATTGAAAATACAACTTTTTTTTAATAGTACTTGATTATTTTCTTGTTGTTTTTGCCCACCCTCAGTCCCCCTGCCATAGATCCTCATCCCATTCCTCCACCTTCTTGCCTCCTAGATGATGCTCACCCACGCAGAGGCTCATATTAGCCTGTGTATGCTGCTGGTTGGTGGCTTAGTCTCTGGCAGCTCCCTGGAATCTGGATTAGTTTATCCTACTGGTCTTCCTATACGGTTACTTTCCCTTTCAGGTTCATTGTTCCCCTAATTCAAACATAAGAGTCCCAGTCTTCAGTCCAATGTTTGGGTGTAAGTGTTTGCCCTTCTCAGTCAGTTGCTGATATGTTCCCTCAGAGGACAGATGTGTGAGGCTTCAGTCTATATCATAGCATCAGTAATAGTGTCAGTCCTTGGTGTCCCTCTCCCCCTTGAGATGGATCCCAAGTTGGGCTGGTCATTGGACTGTCTTTCCTTCTGTATCTTCCCCATTTTTATCCTTATAATTCTTTTAGACAGGAAAAATCTTGGTCAGAAATTTGGACTGTGTGTTATTTACCCTGTCCCACCACTTGAGGCCCTGACTATCTACTGAAGGTAGACTTTCCTCTCCCCTATGTTGGGCATTTTTGCTAAGATTACCACAAATGAGTCCTAGAATTAGCTAAACTTTCAAGTCTCTGGTACTTTCTAGAGGATTTTCCTCCACCCACAGACTGCTTATTTCTGTTCATTCTATTGGTCCTGTGGGCTTCTCTACTGCAGCCCCCATATCTGATCCTTTTCCCCTTTTCTCCTCCCCCTCCCCTCTCCCACCATGTCCTCATTCCTTCTGCCTCCTGTGATTATCTCCTTCCCCCTTCTTTGTGGAATTAAAACATCCTCATTTGGTCCTGTCTGCTTGGTTGCACTTCTTAAGGCCTGTGGTTTGTATCCTAGGTAGTCTGTACTTTTTGGCTAATATCTACTTATCAGTGAGTACATACCATGTATGTCCTTTTGAATCTGTGTTAACTCACTCAGGATGACATTTTCTAGTTTCATCCATTTGCCTGCAGCATTCAAGATGTCTTCATTTTTAATAGCTAATTAATATTCCATTGTGTAAATGAACCACATTTTCTATATCCATTCTTCTTTTGAGGAGCATCTGGGTGGTTTTCAGCTTCTGGCTATTACAAATAAGGCTGTTATGAACATCATGGAGAACATATCCCTGTGGTATGGTATGGCATATTTTGGGTAAATGGCCAAGAGTGGTTTAGATATGTCTTCAGGTAGAATTATTTTGAATTTCCTGAGAAACCATTAGATTGATTTCCAGAGTGGTTGAACAAGTTTTCAATCCCCACCAGCAATGGAAGAGTGTTCCTCTTTCTCCACATCCTTGCCAACTTGTATTCTTATTTGAGTTTTTGATGTTAGCCATTCTGATTAGTGTGAGGTAGAATCTCGGCATCATTTTGATTTGCATTTCCCTGATGACTAAGGGCTTTGAACATTTCTTTAAGTGTTTCTAGGCTATTCAAGATTCCTCTGTTGTGAAATCTTTGTTCAGCTCTGTACCCCGTGTTTTCAAACTGGGTTATTTGGTTCTTTGGAGGTTAGCTTCTTGAGTTCTTTATATATTTTGGACATTTGCCCTCTGTCAGAAGTAGAGTTAGTGAAGATTTTTTCCCCCAATTAGTAGGTTAGCAAGTTTTCCTATTGACAGTCTCTTTTGCCTTACAGAAGCTTTTCAGTTTCATGAGGTCCCATTTATTAATTCTTGATCTTAGAGCCTGAGCCACTGGTGTTCTGTTCAGGAAATTTCTTACTGTTCCAATGAGTTTAAGTTTATTTCCAACTTTATCTTCTATTAAATTCAATGTATCTGGTGTTAGGTTCAGGTACTTAATCCACTTGGACTTGAACTTTGTGTAAGGTGATAAATATGGATCTGTTTTCATTCTCCTATACAGAGACCACCAATTAGGCCAGCACCATTTATTGAAGATGCTTTCTTTTTTCCACTTTTTTTTTTTTTTTTTGGCATTTTGTCAAACATCAAATATCTATAGTTAACTATAGATACTTTAGTACAGTTTACTTCTGGGTCTTGGATTTTATTCCATTTATCAACCACCCTGTCTCCATATCAATCCCATGCAGTTTTTATCACTATTGCTCAGTAGTACAGCCTGAGGTCAGGAAAGGTGATTTCCACTGGAAGATCATTTATTGTTAAGAATTGTTTTGGCTGTCCCAGTTGTTTTTTTTTTTTTTTTCTTTTTCTATATATTCTTGAAATTTTCTCTTTCCATGTCTGTGAAGAATTGTGTTGGAATTTCAGTTAGGATTGCCCTTAACTTGTAGATTACTTTTGATATGGTGGCCTTTTTTACTATGCTATTCCTACTAATGCATGGGCATAGGTGATCTTTCGATTTTCAGAGATCTTCCTCAATTTTTTTCAGAGATCTAAAGTTTTCTTTGTAGAGATATACTTTCTTGGAAAGAGTTATACCAAGATATTTTAGACCTTCCATGGCTATTGTGAAGGGTTCGGTTTCCCTAATTAATTTCTTAGACTGTTTTTACTTTTGTATAAAGAAGGTAACTGATTTGTTTGAGTTAATTTTTTTTTTATCCTGCCCTTTTGCTGAAGTTGTTCAACCACTGGAAGAGTTATCTGGTTAAATTTTGGAGGTCAATTACATATACTATTATATCTTCTTAAAATAGTGATACTTTGTGTTCTTCCTTTCCAATTTATATCCACTAATCTCCCTTTAGTGGGCTCATTGCCCTAGCCAGAATTTTAAACACTACATTTACAAGATATGAGGATAGTATACCAACTATTTGATTATTTTTAAATAAGTTAAAAATTAAAGTATTTGAATATGTCTACTTACCAACTTAGATACCACAGTTTAGCAAAATGAAAAAGGAAATACAAAATGAAACCAAATTTCCATCTTTTAATGCAGAGACTCAGTACTTGGAAAAGAGTATCACATTTCACTTTGATCTATTAGCTTAATTTGATTGAAAAAACTGAACACATTATTGTGTAACCTATTAGTATAAGAGCAGATGGAATCTCAAAAATTTCTGCCTATTACATTCAGTCAAGATTATTTTTGAGGCATTTATCATTATTTGGAGCAAGTCAATTCTTAATAAACACTACGGCAATGGGAGTAAAGCATAGGATATCTTACATAAATAAGTAAAATTGGAAGATATTGTACCCTACTGCAATTCACCCATTGAATAATAAAACTAAATGTAATACTTTTGACAGATAAAGAATTTAGGTGATAATTTTTAATTTTGTCTTTTCCTCACTGACATTATCAGTGCTTATTTATGAAACTTTTATTTTGGAGATTATAATATAATTACATTGTTTCTTTCCCTATCTTTCCTACAAAAACTCCCAAACAACCCATTTTATTCCTTTTCACATTTAAGGCATTTTTATTAAGTGCTCTTACACACACACATACACATACACACACACACACACACAGAGAGAGAGAGAGAGAGAGAGAGAGAGACAGAGAGAGACAGAGAGAGAGAGACAGAGAGAGACAGAGAGAGACAGAGAGAGAGAGACACAAACACACACACACACAGAGAGAGAGAGAGAGACAGAGAGAGAGACAGAGAAGAGAGAGAGAGGGAATAATTGTCAAATGCTTCTCAGGGGAAGACATTTTTATTCTCTCTCTAAATTTCATCATTATCTTTAATTCTCTGAGACAGAATTTCTCATGATGTTCCTTCCCTTCTCCAGTGTGTCATGGTTTGGTTTTTCTTTTCAGTCAACTGAGGCTTAAGAAGCCCTTTTTGCTGAGATATTTATGTATAAGCTCATATAAAACTCTCTGGTTATCTAGCTCTTACAATCTTCAAAGTCTTTCTTTCATAACTTTCTAGCTTTAACTAAGGAATTGATGTTGTAGATGTATCTATTGGACCGAACTTCAAAACTCTAAATTTTTATTATTTATGATTTTCTCTAATGATGTCTCTTTCAAAGGTAAGATTTCATAATGAATGGTAAAGACTCTAAATATTTGATTTGTAAGAACAAAAATGTAGAGAAGAGTTTGGAATTATAATGAATTAGTAAAATGTTGGCTGTAAGTTCTTTTGCAAGACATGGAGTGGTAGAGTTTATATGTCCAAATATATGCTTGAATCCACATCTATGACCATATTTTTGCTGGCACATCAACTTCTAAGTTCTTATTTTACATAATATATACAATGATAAGTGAAAATTGTATGAATCGATGAGTGAACAATCTAAGGCATATTATTGTGGAAACATAAAAATTATGTAACAGTATATTTTTGTTTTGGAAAAATATAATAAACATCTTGAGTATATTAGATAAATATAAACAAAAGCTTGCATAAAGAATAGAAACATTGAAAATTAGGATCACATCTTATAAAGGTCCCATATTTAAGTTTGCATCAAACACAAATATCAGTCTAATTTGGTTATGTTTTTCTAAAGTAAAAGTTTAGTGTATCTTGTGATTATTGTAGAAAAATTAAATCTCACAATTCTTCCATTCCTATACTAGACATGGATCAATGTATAAAGTGCCCAGAGGATGAGTATGCCAACACAGATCAAACTAACTGCCTCAAAAAAGTTGTGTCCTTTCTGGATTATAAAGACCCCCTGGGAAAGGCTCTAGCTGCTTTGGCTCTGTGCTTCTCTGCTCTTACAGGTGTTGTACTCTGTGTCTTCTTGAAACACCGAGACACTCCCATAGTCAAGGCCAATAATGAAACTCTCAGCTATATCCTACTCATCTCCCTCATATTTTGTTTTATATGTTCCTTGCTCTACATTGGTTATCCCAGTATGGCCAGCTGCATCCTTCAGCAGACCACATTTGCCATTGTGTTCACTGTGGCTGCTTCTAGTGTCTTAGCCAAGACAATTACTGTAGTACTAGCATTTAAGATCACTGTTCCAGGACAAAGGATAAGGTGGCTGCTGCTTTCAGGGGCACCTAATTACATCATTCCCATTTGCACCATGGTCCAAATGATTCTCTGTGGAATATGGTTGGGAACTTCTCCTCCATTTGTTGATGCTGATGTACACATGGTACATGGCCACATCATCATTGTTTGTAACAAAGGTTCAGTGTTTGCTTTCTACTGTGTCTTGGGATACATGGGCTCTCTAGCTCTAGTGAGTTTCACTGTAGCTTTCCTGGCCAGGAATCTGCCTGACACATTCAATGAAGCCAAGCTCCTGACATTCAGCATGCTGGTGTTCTGCAGTGTCTGGGTCACCTTCCTCCCTGTCTACCACAGCACTAAGGGCAAGGCTATGGTTGTTGTGGAAGTTTTCTGTATCTTGGCCTCTAGTGCGGGGATGCTTCTTTGTATATTTGTGCCAAAGTGCTACATTATTTTGTTGAGACCACAAATAAATTCTTTTCATGAATTTGGGAAAAAACATGCTAAAGCCAAAAATATCAATTAAATTTAATTGCTTATTTAGTACACCATTCATAGCCACATGATCACAAAACTGTTTATTATGTATTAGATCATTATATGAGTTTCTATCATTAAAAAAATGTACAAAATAAGCTAGACAATAAAGATCTAACATATGACCTGGATGTTAGTCTACTGGATCCAACCATGTAATCATGCTTTTATCATTGAATAGTCTGATATCTGAAAATTGTTACTTTTGTGTACAAACTATTTCATTTGATACCTATTTTGAGCATGAATTGTTTGTTATTATTAGATTCCAAGAAAAATCATTACCATGTGGATTGTGTGTGTGTATGTGTAATATATATATATATATAGAAAACATATACAATGATCTAGAACTGCAAAGAAATTTATAAAACATAATTAAATAAAGTTCTATGTAAATTGGTATCCCTGGAATTCTGATGTTAAGAATAACAAGGAAGACTCAAAGGAGGATGATTGGATCTTACTCAGACTAAGAAATAGAAAAATCATTGAATGTGAATGGGGGAAGAAATTGGATGGAAGTTGGAATGGTGTGGGGAGTATGTAGATCAGATATAGTGGCAGAAAAGGAGACAGAGCCAGGTCAGTAAACTAAACTTGGCAGTATGAGGAGGATGGAACCTCTCAATCATCTGTCAGAGACCTGAGATGAGGAGGCTCCAAGGAGTCTAGGAAGGGTTTTCTACCTGAGAATCCTGGCAGTGGAGGATTTGGAGCCTGAAATGGCTACCTCTTATAGCCAAGCGGGACTCCAAGTGGAGGGATAAGGACACCAATCCAGTCTCAAAACCTTTAACCCATAATTTGTCTTACATACTACATTGAGGTACAGGAACAATGAGGAAGTAGAGACTGAGCAAACAACTAACCCTTTACTGGGCCCATTTAAGCCTCATCCCATGGGGAAGAATTAATTCCTGAAACTACTTAAGCTACCCGATTATGCTTGCATTCAGAAACCTAGCATAATTATCCTCTGAGATGCTCCACTCAGCAACTGACAGAAACAGATGAACAGAACCATAGCTAAACATTAAGCACAGCTCATGGTGTCCTTTGAAGGGATTGTGAGAAGGATTGAGAGACAAAAATGAGTAATGGCCTCCAGAAGAGATCCAGTAGAGCCTACTAACATATACCCTTCAGGGTTCCCAGACATGAACTATCAACAAATGACCATACATGGAATGGATTGAAGCTTTCTATACAAGTGTAGCAGAAATGCACCTTGGAATTTATGCATGTCTGCAAGCAAATGGAGCAGAGACTGTCCCTGACTCTGTTACCTACCTGTGCAAGCTGTTCCCATACCTGGACACCTTCTCTGGTCTCAGTGGGAGAAGAAGCACATATTCCTGAGGGTGACTTGATGTCTCAATGTGAGTTGGTACCGGTGGAGTTGGGCGGTTCTCCCTTCTCAGAAAGAAACGGGAGTGGACAAAATGGGGAGGAGCCATGTGAGTGAGTAATCAGAGGGGATGCTCTGTCCAGAAAATAAATTCAATAAATACATTAATGGAAAAATGAATTATTTATCAGAACTTTTATTCCAGCAAGAGATCATTATGAAAATTAAAATTCAACAAAAGAAGGAAAACCTAATAATGAACACTCCTGCACCTAAAACCATATATCATTACATAGTATCCTTATGTTTTATTAAATATCCTTATGTAATAATGATCTAATAAATTACTTACTTGAAAGTCCTTGAAAAAAGAATAATGTTGTTGTGCCATTATGACTCTTTCCTGTTTTAATATGAAGTTAAGAATCTTGAAGAGATTTTATGACTTATATTGTAACAAAACGTCATGACTGAGGATGCAAATGGTCCTATAATATAACAGTGTGTTGCTATTTTGCTATGTGGTTATAGTACCGTATGCTTTTCAAAGTAAATTTTTATATCTGAGACATAGGTTTCTATAAAACTTAGTTACAAAATCTCATTTATATGATACACAGAAGTCAATTGAGAAATGCGAAATGGTTTATTGTACTGAGAGTAACAGACTAGGTCATCTAACTTGATCCAACTTGATATAGGAGGAAGAACAAATTAAGAGCCAGTGACTAAGGAGAGCTGTGAATACTATGATGCTGCACTTGAAGTTCTGATTACTAAACAAAATCTACACAAGATTTAAAAGTGGAAATCCTAGCATACCCTCAGGAGATCTTCTTTAGGACCCTCCAGCGTACTATAAGCTATAGATAGTAAAAAATGCTTATGGGAGGAAAACTCATTTGTTTTTGAGTACGTTGTTTATAGTAGGATCCTCCTCTCTAGTAAAATGGTCATAAACCTATGCAAAATTTGGCAATTGAACATAGTTTTTTACCAAAAAGCAAATCTAAGATTTTGGAACAGGGTGAGTTGAAATATGGTAAAAGTTTTATGTGTAAACTAGTAATAGGTTACATGATAGAGTTATATTTATAATGTTTGAAATAATCCAAAAGGAAGAAGTTTAAAATATTGTCTAGGCTATTATTTCTCTGTCATAAATATTTCAAAGGTGATTATTCAGTATTAAACTCAAGGTACATGTTTTGCAACATTTTGTGCTAAAATGATGGACTATTATAGGAATTCTTAAGGTCAGATACTGTAGATGATCAATTATAACATGGGAAAGGAGACATCCTGCTACTTGTAGGTTCATAGAAGCTGGGCAAAGTGTTAAAAGGGAGCAAAAGCGATGATGATTATAGAACACTTTACAAACTCGATACTATTTTAAGTCGTATTTTAAAAGAAAGTATAAAATTAAAAGCTACAGTGCAGCCTGGAACCATAGCATCATTAACAAATGTCCAGGCTTCAAGTATTATATAAGCTTGCTATGGCATTCTCCTGGACAAGATAGGGTTGGTCATGGATAGTTCCATGGGTGTAGTAGTGGATATTCTACAATTTACGAAGACCTGGCAAATCTTTTAAGTCATGATTTAAAGGAGCCAATCCCTTTAAAGAAACTCATTGTTTTCCTTAAAGAACGTTGTGACAGGAGTAACTATTAGTGAAATTACAGACACGGTGCTATCCCTTCGGAGATAACACTTTAAGAGAACTTGTTGTGCAATGTATGAATACATTAGACATTATAAGAAAGACCTAAATGTTTACTTCTCCTATTTTACAGAATAGATTGAATAAGATTAACAATAAGAATTTGGCCTTTCACGGCATCACTTCTTCACAGAGAGATTCACTGAATCTTAGAATTTTTTTATTTTTCTGTTTTTGTTTGAGTGACAAGTTTTAATCTCAAATTAAACAGTTATAGAATACACTAGCCCTTCTTCTGTCTCTAACATTTCTTATTCTTCCTCTTCTTCAATATTCACTGAGCCATGAAGGGAGGAATTTTAGATTTCTATGAATGGTTAAGTATTAGGCTACCATGACCCAGTCACAAACACTTGATTTCAGGGTCTTCACCAATGGGTATGAAGTGAGGCTGAAAATAACTAACAATTAAGAGTATATGCAAGTAGTTTTACATGCATATTATATCAACCTAGAAAAGGTACAGAAGTAGCTTCTATAGCCTTTGCTCTGGCTTAGAGCAACAGGTTCAAACTCCCCTTAAGTGGATGGGTCTTGAATTCTGTTGGAAGAGCATTGGTCTAATCCATGATAACTAGCCAACTGTTGCACAAGAAGGCATAACCTGCCTATTATATTTGTAGTTTAGCATATTGAAGCAATTGAAGCATAGCAGTTTAGGCTTATTGAAGCAAGAACGTTGGAGACAGTTCACCGGCAGCATTCATGCTCCTCCCCTACCTCATTTCAAAGCCAGCATGGTAGTTTTCAGTCTAATCACAGCTTAATCTCTTCATGTCTTAAAGTCAAAGTATTACAGGGCCTTTAAACATATAGTCTGCTGGAGAACAGCTCAGGTGGGGTGAGGGCTTTTCTTAGAGTTTTTCCTTGAGGCAAGATAGGTGAATGAGCATAGGTGGAGGGCAAGACTTTTGTCTTAGGAGATATTTAAGTTTGCTGAATAATAACTAAAGGTTCACTTTCCTACTGTGGCTGACCTGCCTTCTGGGTTCCTCTTAGCTCATACTGCAGTCTGTGACATTTATCACCACATTCTAAAACAGCAGGAGACTGAGTAAAGGATTAATTGCTACAGCTTTTTTCCTTTTGTCCAGATGCTTCTTGCTTGTCAGGCTAGGAGGATGTTTGGAGCAATAAACTTCAATTGAGACAGAATAAGAGAATAACACTGGCAGAAGAAAAAAAACATAAGCAAATATGCATAAATTCATATAAATTCATATACATATTCATGCATATTTACACATTTTCATTCAAACTGCTTGGGTCAATTTTGCATACTTGCACAAATATCAGTATTTATACATGAATTAGTAGCAAAAGACCAAGCAAGTGTGCACAAAGGACTCACTCTTTCTGGATGAAAAATTAGCTCCACTCTTCATTGCATAGAGAAAGAAAAATCTTCTACCCATTTACTGCTAAATTAATTATACCCAAGTTTGTAATAAGAATGTTTTGCTTCTTTTAATAAGACTAAGCCGGCCTTGTTATTAAGAAATGACATGTTCTTTCCCATGGTAAGGAGAAGCCTGCCTGTTCCTTCTGCTTTCTCTGCAGCCTCTTCATTTTTTCTTTTTCCTTCTTCATTCTGCATATTGCTCTCTTAGTTTTTATGCTACCTAATATTATGCTTTTATGTTATCTTATATTTCCCAAGATATTCCATTCTGCATTTTCCTTCTAATTTTGATTTCTTTTGCTACTTTAATGTCCCAATAATGCTCTTACTCACAATGCATTTCTTCCTAATGCTTTATCTGTTCCTCTAAGTTCTTCTTGAGTTCTGTTCTATGACAAAAAAATCTTTTTTGTCATGACTAAAATAATTATCCTTATTTTTGCTATAAAAACTTTCTGTTCTGATCTGACTAAAAAGTGTTCTGTCCATAATGTTCTCCTCATCTGATTTCTGACACTTCTTCTGTAGTCAACACTTATACATCTTTCAGAATACATGATCATGTGGTAAAAGGTTCATCATAAGTTTTCAACTAAAATGAAATCATAAATTGAAATAGAAGTTTACAACAGAGAATGTTTACATGCATATTTGTTAGAAGCATTTATGTGTCTAAACATTAAATCATCTGTCACATCTCCACAGGTTTGTCAAGTGTCAAAAACATATCTATGTTATGTATTAAGTTTTGCATAGATAAACCAAGTCAATATTTTAGCTTCTGTGCTAGCAGAGATTATAAATCATAAGCTCCCTTTTTATGACCTTGGTAAATGGTTTTACAACCACTTGGAATATGCTCAGAGTAGTAGAAACTCTGGATACTATCTATGAGCAATTAATTGATGGCACATGGGTCATTGCAATTTTGACTATCAGAAAAGAACCCAATACAAGTCCAACTATAAAAAAGATTAATAAACACTAGCATAATTTTAGGAGTTCTTATAAGATCATCATAAAGAATTGAGAACTCGTCTATATGTTATATAGCATCACAATAAGGCAGTACATCTTCTTAGATCTCCAGAGATCTTCTCAAAAGAGTCGGAAAATACATAGTGATTGTCATATATTTTTAATAATAACAGGAAAAAAGAATAGTAATAGCAGGAATCATTCCTAAAATGATTTTCACCTAGGTATTCCTGCAAATCTGTCTTGCAGTATTATAATTTGTGGTAGACCATCTCAGGAAGATTACCTGCTATTTATTAGCTTGTTCTAGAATGACTCCTGACAATGGTTTTATCCATCTAGTTCTAGCATAAAAGGAAGACCACGAGTAATAGTTTGTCGTGTTTCAGGGTCTCCCTTTGTCAACAAGTTACAGGTAGGTAATAATCTTCTACCACTAACAGGTTTATTCTATGAAGTTGTGGCTTCAAGAATTTCTTTTTTTTCACCACATGGCATAACTAGTGGATTTATTAATTTATATTTTTATTATTTCTTATTATCTAAGCACCCAAACTGTAACAAAATATTTGAAAATATGGTTGTATTTGCCTGTCTCTCCAATGTTTTCCCAAACCTATAAATCATTTTGTTTTTTACCAATATGCCATTTTTACAATCAGCCCTTTTTTACCTATCCCCAACAGAACCTGCAATCCTTCCTCCTATTCTTCCCTAAGAGTCTCAAAGCTCCATTCAATGTTTGGCTGTGGTTGTCTGCATCTATTGGAATCAGCTGCTGGGTGGAGCCTCTAGCAGGGCAGCCATGCTAGACTCCTGTCTGCAAGAATAACATATTATCATTAGTAGTGTCAGGGATTGGTGCTTGCCCATGCTATGGATCCCAAGTAGGGCCAGTTCTTGGTTGGCCATTCTCTCAGTCCATTCCAAATCGCTGCATTTCTTTCATATGGGATAAATTTTGGGTTGAAAGCTTTGTGGGTGGTTTGGTGACAGCATCTTTCCATTGAGGGTCATGGCTGGAAAGAGAAGGTGGCCTGCTCATGTTCCATATCCACGAAGCTGTGAATCATAGCTAAGTTCACTCTGATTGATTCTTGGGAACATCCCTTATTCAAAGTCTGCTATGTCCTGGAGATATCCTTTATTTCCCCACCCCTGTCAGTTTCATATTAGCGTTCATTCTCATGGACATCTGGACATCTCTTCTTTCTCTGCCCACACCTGACCAGAAAGCCCTTCATATAACCTCTGTATTGCTTTCCCATCCAGTTCCCTCTCTCCATTTTCCTCTTATGAATATTTTATTCCTCCTTCTAGGTAATATCCAAGCATCCTAGCTTGTGCCTTTCTTCTTATTTAGGTTCTTTGGATCTGTGGTATGTAGCATGGATATCCTGTGTTTTATGGGTAATATCCACTTATATGTTAGTACATACCATTTTGTGGGGACTAGGTTACTTCACTCCAGATGATATTTTCAAGGTTCATCCATTTGCCATCCATCCAAAATTCATGATGTCTTTGATTTAATGACAGATCAGTATTCCACTGTAGATGTATCACATTTCTTTACACATTCTTCAGTTGAGGACCATCTAAATTATTTCCAGTTTCTGATATTATGAATAAAGCTGCTATGAACATAGTTGAGTAAGTGTATTTGTGTGTTGGTGGAGCATTTTTGGTTATATGCCCAGAAGTGTTATGGTTGGCTCTTGAGGTAGACCTATTCCCAGTTTTCTGAGAATCAACCAAATTGATTTCTCAAGTGGTTGTACAAATTTGCCCTCCTACCAGCAATGGAGGAATGTTCTTCTAGTTCTATGTCTTTGCTGGTATGTGCTAGCTCTTGAGGTTTTGATCTTGGCCATACTGACTGGTGTAACATAGAACTTCTGATTGTTTTGGTTTCCATTTCCTTGGAGCATAAGGTATTTGAACATTTATTTTATTGCTTCTTGGCCATTGGACCTCCTTTCTTTATTATTCTCTGTTTAGCTCTTTACATCATTTTTTTAAATATTGGGAAATTTTAGTGTCTGCCTTTTTGATTTCTTTATAAAGTTTGGATAGTAGCTTCCTGTCAGCTATAAGGTTGTTGAAGATCCTTTCCCAATCGTTAGGCTGCCATTTTGTCTTATTGGCAATGTCAAATGCCTTACAGAAACTTTTGAGTTTCATGAGGTTCCGTTTATCAGTTGTTGATTTTGGAGCCTGAGCCATTGTTGTTATGCTCGGAGATTTGTTTCCTGTCCCAATATGTTCCAGGCGATTTCTCAATTTCTTTTCTATGAGATTTACTGTATCCAGTTTTATCTTGATATCCTTGAAGTACTTAGAATTGAGTTTATGCAGGATGATAAGTAATGGATCTATTTTCATTCTTCTATATGTAAAATATATCAGCAATATTTGTTCAAGATGCTTTCTTTTTCTGTTGTATGGCTGCTTTATTAAAAATCATGTGTTCATAGGTATATGGATTTAGTTTTGGGATTTTCACATGATATCATGATTAACAATCGTCCATTTGATTCCATGTCTGATTCTGTACCAATACTGTGCAGTTTTTAACACTATTGCCCTGTAGTACAGCTTGAAGTCAGGGGCTGTGATTCCTCCTTAAGGTCTTTTATTGTTCAGGATTGTTTTAGTTATCCTGAGCCTTTTGTTTTATGATAAGAGAATTCTTCCTTCAATGTCTATAAAAAATGTGTTGGAATTTTGATGGGGAGTTTATTGCATCTGTAGATTGCTTTTGGTAAGATAGTCATATTTCACTATTTTAATCCTACCTATCCATGAGCATGAGTGATCGTTCCATCTTCTTACATCTTCTTCAGTTTCTTTATTTGGTGATTTTAATTTATTTTCACACAGAGCTTTCACTTGCTTTGGTAGAGTTACAGCAAGATATTTTATATTATTAGTGACTATTGTTAAGGGTATTCTTTCTGCATTTTTTCTCAGCCCATTATTATTTGTTTAAAGGAGGGATTTTTTTTTTTGAGTTAATTTTCTATGTAGCAAATTTGATGAAAGTATTTATCAGTTATAGGAGTTCTCTGGTAGAACTTTTGAGGTAGTTTATGTATAATGTCATATTATCCACAAATAGTGATACTTTGACTTCTCCCTTCCCATTTTGTATCAACATAATCTCCTTTTTTTGTCTTTTTACACTACCTAGAATGTTATGTACTATATTGTATAGTTAGGAAGACAATGGTCAGCCATATTTTGTCCTTGATTTTAATGAATTTGATTTAAGTTTTTCTCTATTTAATTTCATGTTGGCTATTAGTTTGCTGTGTATTGCTTTTATTATGCTTAGTTATATGACTTATTACCCTGTTCTTTCTAATATTTTAAACATGTCAAAGTATTTTCATTTTTTTTCTATTTTTTTTAATTAATCCTTTTTTACAGTCCAGACTTATTCCCCATCCACTCCACCCTCTTACTGTTCTACATCCTCTATCTCCCCTTATCCTTGTCTCCACAAGGGTACTCCCACCCCCACATATACCCACCCCACAAAAACTCCCCACTTCCTGGTGTCTCTAGTCTCTTGAGGGTTAGATGCATCTTCTCTGACTGAGTACAGACACAATAGTTGGGGGCCTCATATCAGCTGATATACCCTGCCTGGTTGGTGGCTCCTTGTCTGAAAGATCTTGGGGGTGCATGTATTTTAAGACTACTGGTCCTCTTATAAGGTCTTCCTCTTTTTCCATAATTCAACCACAGGGGTCACCAGCTTCTGTCCATTGGTTGGGTATAAATATCTGCATCTGATTCTTTCAGCTGCTTCTTTCCCTGCAGTTCTTTCAGACCGGAACAATTCAGTATCAGAGGTTTTTTTTACTATGGGATGGCAATCCCTTCCATCTACTTGATGCCTTGTCTTCCTCCTGGAGGTGGGATCTACTAGTTCCCTCCCTCCACTGTAGGGCATTTCATCTAGGGTCCCTCTCTTTTAGTCCTGAGAGTCTCTCACTTCCCATGCCTCTGGTGCATTCTAGAAAGTCCCTGCATCTCCTACTTCCCAAGGTTGCCTGTTTCCATTCTTTCTGCTGGCCTTCATGGCTTCAGTCCTGTTCTCCCTACCCTGATCGTGTTCCCCTCTTCCCCTCCCTGCCCTCTTTCCCACCCAGGTCCCTCCCTTCTTCCTCATCCATTGATTGCTTCCTTCTCCCTCAAAGTCTTTTCAAAATGTGGCTTTTTTAGTTTAGTTTGTTTATATGGTGGATTAAGTTGAATGATTTTCCTATATTGAACCATCCCTGAAGTCCTGGGATATAGCCTACTTGACCATGGTGATGATGTTTTTAACATATTCCTGGATTTGGTTTGCAAAAATTTTATTGAGTATTTTTGCATCAATGTTCCAAAGATAAATTGGTCTAACAGTCTCTTTCTTGCTTGAATGTTTGTTTGGTTTAGATATCAGGATGACTGTGGTGCCATAGACTGACTTTAGCAGTATTTCTCCTATTTTTATTTTATGGAATTGCTTCAGGATTATTGATATTAACTCTTCTTTGACAGGCTGGTAGAATTCTATACTTAAACCATCTCTTCCTGTGCTTTACCTTTTTTGGGGGGTTGGGACCATTTTAATAACTGCTTCTATTTACACAGGGGTTATAAGGATTTTTAAATAGTTTAGTTTTAGCTATCAGGAAAAACATATATTTCATTAAGATTTTCTAAATTTGTGCGATATAGGTTTTTGAAATAAAAACTAAAAATCCCTTTCAGCTCCTATAGCCCTTCCCCTAATTCTTCCACAGAGTTCCCCGAGTTTACTCCAATGGTTGGCTGTAATTATCTTCATCTGTCTCAGTCAATTGCTCACATAGTCTCTCATAGGACAGCCATGACAAACTCCTGTCTGCAAGCACAAAATGGCATCAGCAATAGTTTCAAGATTTGGTGCTTGTACATAGAATGTATCTCAAGTTGGAATGATCTCTGGATGGCCTTTCCTTCAATATCTACTCCATTTTGTCCCTGCATTTCCTTTGTACAAAAAGAATTCTGGTTCAAAATTTTGAAGATGGGTATGTGGCCCCATCATTCAATTGGGGGCCAAATCTCTTTACTAGAGGTGGCTCCATCTTCCCACTATTTGGCATTACTTCTAAGGCCATCCCCATTGGGTCCTAGGAACCTCTTATATCCCTGGAGTCTAGGATGATAAACATAGGAAGGGGATTTAAATTTAATTTAGTATCCTTATGTTAAAGGAATTTAAAAGTCAAGTAATATGAACATATAATATTTAAACACATTATATCCTGATTCCCAACTCCTCTTCTCCCCCAAACTTCCCCATAAAAAAGCAAAATGGAGTTACCATTCTAGTCGTTAATAAAATAGACTATCAGCTAAAACTAATCAAATGTGACCGAGAAAGGCACTTCATAATCATCAAAGGGAAAACTACCAAGATGATTCTCAGTTCTAAACATCTATGCCCCAATGCAATGGCTCCCATATTTGTAAAAGAAACATGCTAAAACTTAAATGGTACACTGAACAGCACAAATTAATTGTTGGAGGCTTAAATAAGCCCCTACACACCAATTGACAGGTAATCCAGCAAAAAAAAAAAAAAAAGAACAGAAATAACAAAACTAACAAACATTATGAGTTAAATGGACCTAACACATATCTATTGACTGTTTCACCCATTTATTTAAGAGCGTTTTGGGCATTCAAGATGCCTCAAGTGAGATTTTCCTGTTTGTCCCATTGGTGTTCTAGATGGATTTGGTGTTCTAAATGGAAACTTCTTGTGCTATTTGTATATTTTGGATATTAGCCATCTATCAGATTGTGAATTAGTGACAATGTTTTCCCAATCCGCATACTGCTATTTTGTCTTATTGAATGTGTCCTTTGCCTTACAGAAGATTTTTAGTCCCATCTGTCAATTCTTAATCTTAGAGCCTGAGCCATTGATGATCTGTTCAGAAAAATTTCCCCCATGCCAATGTGTTTGAGGTTTTTTCCCACCTTTTCTTCTGCTAAAATCAGTGTTTTATGGTGGAGTTCCTTGATCCACCTGGACTTGAGCTTTGTACAAGCTGATAAATACAGATCAATTTGCATTCTTTTACATGAAGATAGTCAGTTTGGCCAGAACAATTTATTGGAGATGCTTTCATTTTCCCATTGTATGGATTTGTCTTCTTTGACAAAGATCAAATTCCACAGGTATGTAGGTTTACTTCTGGGTCTTCAGTAGTATTCCTTTAATTGACCTGTCTCTCTCTGTACCAATTAATACTGTGTAGTTTTTATAATTATTGTTTTGTAGTACAGCTTGAGGTCAGGGATGGTGATTATGCTTTGTTCTTTTATGGTTAAGAATTGTTCTTTCTATTCCATTGTTTGTTTGTTTCTTTCTTTGTTAGTCCATATGAAGTTGAGAATTGCTCTTCCCATCTTGTGAAGAATTAAGTTGGAATTTTGATGAGGATTGCATTGAATCTGTCTGTAAATTGCTTTTGGTAAGATTTCTATTGCACACATAAAGAAATTTCAACATCCTTAGTTATCAGGGAAATGCAAATGCAAATGACAATGAGATTCCATCATCCACAATTAAGAATGACCAAGATCATAAAACTCAGGTGACAGCAGATGCTGCAAGGATATGGAAAAAGAGAACACTCCTGTATTCCTGGTGGGATTGCAAAGTGGTACAACCACTTTAGAAATCAATCTCTATGTTCCTCAGAAAATTGGAAATACATCTAACTATAGACCCAGATATACTATAACTGGGCATATACACAAAAGATGCTATACCATTTCAAAATGTTCAGTATGTTCATAATACACTTATTTGTAATAGGCAGAAGCTGGAAACAAGTCTGATGTCCTTCAACAGGGAATCAATACAGGAAAATATGGTTCATTACACAATGGAATACAGAATACTCATAATACACCCCACATACCCTAAAATGTTATACAAGAATGAAGGTCCAATTGAGGATGTTTCAATGCAACTTAAAAGTGGGAATAACATAATCATGGGAGGCAGAGAAAAGAAGCAACCAGGTTGGGAGAGGGGAGGAGAGGAAAGGGGTCAGGATGAGGTATGGAAGAAAAACAAGAGAAACCCTGAAGATCAAGAGAATGAATAGAAACTTTCGGCTCAAGGTGTTTGGGGCAGACTCCAGAATGTCCCAGAGACCTGGAATGTAAGAGACTACCAGGATTCCTTGCAGGATATCTTAGCTGAAATGTCCAATATGGGTTGATGGAACATGAAAAGATCATTACCTCAAGTAGGAGAACAGGGTCCACACTGGAGGAATGAGAACATCAGTCTACCTTCAAAATTTGTGGCCCAAACAATTCCTGTCTAAAAGTAATACAGGAACAAAAATAGAACATGCACTGAAAGAAAGACCCATCAGTGACCATCACAACTTAGGATTCATCCCATTAGCAGGTACCATTAGCTGATACTGTTACTATGTTGTGCTTGCAGACAGGAACTTAGCAAGGCTGTCCTCTGAAAGGCTCTACTACAATGGACTGAGACTAATGCAGATACTTACATCCAACCACAAGACTAAGGTCAGAACCTATACGGAAGAATTAGAGGAAGGTTTGAAGGATCTGAAGGTCATGGCAATCCCATAGTAAGACCAAGAGAGTCAACTAACCTGGTCCTTGCAGAGGCTAAAATCTAAACCAAAGAGCATACATGGGCTGGTCAAAGGCCCCAGGCACATATATAGAAAAGGGCAGCCTTGCCTGGCATCAGTGGAAGAGGATATGCCAAATCCCGTAGAAACATGGTACCCAGGAAGGATGATCCCTGGAGGTGGAGAGCCACCTCTCTGAGGTGAAGGGAATTGGAATGGGGTGAAGATCTCTGGGAGGGGTGAATGGGAGAGGGCAATATTTGATATGTAAATAAATAAAATATAATGAAAAAATATATTTTATTATAATAGAGATTAGAAACACTATTTTGAGCATGATGTTTCTTAATGAATACTACAACATTGTGAATCTTGGGTAATTATAGCTTACAGTAATTAGTAACATTGTCAGATAATGGGCCCTAAGCAAATTCAAATATTTAATTACAATACTGAAAGTTAAATTTTTAACATTTATATAATTTTGGTGGTATGTCTTTCATGGAATCTCTGCCTTCTTTTACATTATCAATACTTTTGTTTCTTTTATTTTTGAGATTATAATACACTAACATTTTCAATTCCCCCATTCTTCCTACAAATCCTCCCAATCACCACTAGTTGCTATCTAATCAGTTGGATCTCTTAGAGAACACCCATTCTAGACTCCTGTCTGTAAACACACCATTGTATCACTCCTAGTGTCAGGCCTTGTAGTCTCTCCTTGGGATGGACACCAATTTGGTCTGGTTGCTGGATCACCTTTCCCTCATGTTCTTCTCCATTTATGTCCCTGAAGCTTTTTTAGATGAAAACATTTCTGGGTCAGAGTTTTTGACTATGGGATGGCAACCCTGCCCCTCTACTTGATGCCCTGTCTTTCAATTGGGGGTGGACTCTACAAGTTCCCACTAACCACTATTGGACATTTCATCTCAGTACCCTGTATATTGCTTTTATTATGTTTAGGTATGTGTCTTGAATTCTGGATGTCTCCAAAACTTTTAATATGCAGGAGTATTGTATTATGTCAAATGCTTTTTCAGAATCTAAGGAGATGTTCACACTTTTGTGTTTGAATATAATGTTCTATAAATACCTGTTAGGAATATTTAGGTTTTAATGTCAACTAGCTTCAGAATTTCTCAGTATAACTTGCCTTCATGAACTACACATTAGAAGAGTGGGATTGGAAGTACTCCATCATCATTGTGTGAGGTTCAGTACATTATTTAAGCTGAAGTAGTGTTTCTATTCAAAAGTGAGTGTCCATGTATTTAATGAACAGATATTAAAAACTAAAATTTCAGCTTTTTCATCTTAGTAAATTTTTCTTCTCATAAATGTATAGTGACTTTGCCCATATCTTTTGACTAATATTTGTTGTAAGTCTATCTTGTTAGATAATATTTGCTTCAAAAGACCAATTGTATGGTAAATATTTTTTAATCCTTTACTCTGAGATAATATCTCTTCTTGATATTGAAGTGTGTTTGTTGTATGCAGCAGCGGATGGAAACACCAAAGTAAACACATTCAATATTTAACAGCATACTGTTATGCTGGCAATGTTTGCAGTTTTAAAGCACTCCAGACAAACAGAAAATATAAAAAACCAGGTCTTTTTATGAGTAGCAAACAGTAGCACCTAACTTACTATATGTCTCATCATCTGTGTTATAAAGCTGGAAAAGTGTATTTTAAATACTACACCTTATTTAATGAGTTTTCTTCCTCCACGCATGTACCCTGTATGATACCCCATCTTTAATCTACATTTTCAGAGATCTCTGAGCTCTCTGAAACAATAATAAAGAAACCTTAATTCTGTAACCTATTCTCCTGGTCATTCAGAGGTTTATCACTTGTCTTTGTTTACCAGACAAGAATTCTGGTCTTAGAGTTTGCTCATGCCAGACACTTCACTAAGATTCTGGTAATAATGACATCATATACCTATGTGCTTTTTTTGTGATTAATGATCTCTAAGATATAAGGAAGATTTACAAACAGTTGCATGATTAAGGTCATTTTAAGATTTTTCTAAAAGGATTTAGACATATTATATCCCCCAAGCCCCAGGAAAAGACATGAAGTAAATTATAATGCAGAAATTCTCCAAGAAAGAGCAGGAGAAGAACAAAAGGCAATGTTAGAGATTGAAGGAAAGCGATTACTTCAATCTGCTCTGACATGCAGGAATTGTTTCAAGCAACTGTGCCAGCTTCATGACACTTAATGTTTCTAGTGGATATGGCTGTGCCAAAGGTTACTGCAATTTTTCCTGGATATAATAATATGAGCTGGCATATTTGGTCTTGTAGAGTCTGCATTACATCAATGCAAGCTTCCTGGCACTTAAATCTCCTTAAAGAAAAGAAGTCATAATGTTTTTATGTGCTGTGTAAAATAAACCCTATGTCATCTAAATGCTAATTTCTTTGCCCTCGTATGTGGTTTGTATCTGGATATGGCATTGTAATGCTTATGTCAAGAACCTCCTGTTTCAAGAAGAGTAAATAGGGTAGGGGATCACAGATCCACAGAATATGGCATTTAAAGTTGTTTCATTATTAAAATATCTTTTTCTACAATGTGACAGGTTTACTTCTGGAAGTAGCCAAAATTCACTTCTAGAAAGATGATGAACATTGAACAACATCCATTGGAGATGACTTTAATTATTTCAAGCTTGCCATTGTGCAAATAAAATACCCTAACTTCATCTGCAGATGTAATGCTGTCCAAAAAGACAAAACTTGTATGTAGGCAAAGTTGATTTCCAAGCTCTGCCAAGACGAATTAAGAAAGACCTTCATAATTCTTCTTGCTTCATAAATATGTCTGTTAGATATACTGGGCCAGAAAATTGAAGATAGATGAGCTAACATTATAGAGATATTTCAGTGGGACTCTTCAGACAACCAACTATGTCATTTCAGCATTGGAAGGTGCTTACCTATACACCTTGCATATTCAAATAATTATTCCTTTTCAGGACTCTAATGGGTTTCAAGACTATTCTCACAATTAATCTTTAAGTTGTTCAGCATTTAAGAAAAAAATTTTTTTAAATATAGGTATTGCATTTAAGTCTAAAAATTTTTTGTTTGTAATACTAGTTATGATAGAAAATTCTTTAGATACCAAACTCCAAACGTCCCAAGATAGTATTTACCATAGAATTGCCATATATGTATCCTATAGACATTATACAGTAAATCTTATCTTATAGTACTCATAATTGTAATTATTGCATGTAGATCATTATTATAATAAAAAAGCTTCACCAGGACAAAAAGAGGAATGTGTAGGCATAATGATTTTATGCACTGTGTAAAAATTATCATTGTAATATTCAAAGTCTGATTTCTCTGCCCTCCTGTCTTGTTACAATCAGGACATGGCATTGTAATGATTAAATCAAGAATCTCTTTTCTCAGGTATGTATAAGCATGCTTAACATTTATTATCTAGCTTGTCATTAATAGCTATTCACACAATGGCTGGGCAGAAAGGTAATAGGGTGGAACTTTGACCAGCGAAGGAATATAGAGGAGAGGTAGGTTAGAGTTTGGTAGGGGTGCAGAGAGAGGTCGTGGAAACATCTGAATCACACAAAGCCAGACCAATAATAAAATGCAAGTGACTTGAGGTTTTGGATGGGAGTTAGCCAGATTAGTTTAAAGGATTAAGAGAAACTACCTAGATATTGCTCAAAAATCATTGGCAACCTCATTCTCCATTTAATTCCCTGTCTTTCTACTGGAAGTAGACTCTACATGTTCCCTCTACCCACTGTTGAACATTTCTTCTAAGGACTTGTGTATGCTTTTAGTATGTTTAGGTATGGGTCCTGAATTCCTGATCTCTACAATATTTTTAACATGAAGAGGTACTGTATTTTGTATTTTATCAAATATTTTTTCATCATCTGTGAGATGACATTTGTATAAATATTACATTCATTATAAGATAAGAAAATTCTTATAATATGTATAATTATAATATATCATTGTGAATTATGTATACGATACTATAATATATATTTTATGTTTATATAAGATTTTTTATTTCACACACACACTAACACACACATACACATACACACATATATATGCATTGGTATAAAATAAATTTATATATCTAGGTACAAATTGTTTGCCTTATCATGCCCTTTTGTTCTGTATTTCTTATGAGAAGCTAAAACATTTTCCTAGATCTCTATCACCTTCTGCTATGTAATTATATAAGTTAAAATGTAGGAGGGACCAGTAATTTCATCATTGTCTATTGCAAATATAAAAAGACCAGTGCCCTTATCATACAACTTTGCATAACTGAAACACTGTAGTTCATCAAGTAGTTAGTATTGATTTTTCATAAAAGAAAGAGAAGCAAATATCCTCACCTTAACTTCCAGGTAGAACAAGATGTTCTATACCATGCAGAGTGACACAGGACCTTAGAAGATATGGTTTTGGGAAGCTACATTTTCCATGAAGATTTTATATTCAAATTCTGATTCACTCCACCTAAGATATTATTCCTCAATGACTGATATTTTAGCTTTGTGTATTATTTTTTCCTTACATAATTTCATGGTGAATATTGCTTCATGAATTTAAACAATATAATGATAGAATTACCTGTCTTGCCTTCCTATAATCTCTATTATTCTGAAAGATATATTTGATAGATAATAAAATCAACACACAAAATCACACCAAAATTTTCATTGCTTCTATATTCTGATAATTTTATTTATTTATTTATTTATTTATTTAATTTACATTTATTTAATTGTTTATTTATTTAATTCCATTTAGCCATCCTAATTTTTTAAATCAGATTAAGTGTTTATATTTCCTACATAAACTAACTCTCTTTCTCCCTTAATAAACAGGACAACAGAAAGCATCATTTTAAAAATCACAATTACAATTTCAGCTGTATACAATTATTATACATACAAGGTATATCTAATAAAAACAATTATTAACAAAACCAAACTTTATTTTTATTCTCTATCCATATAATACCACAAAACCCACATAATACCACAAAAACTCAAACCCTTAAGACACAAAAGTGAAAAGCATATGCAATTGTAAATCAAATAAACATACTACAATGGTATCATATTTGGGGATCATCTGGTTGCTAAAGCTATTATAACACTTACTTATAGGTAAACTGATATTGAGTTCTTGACATTTCTGATAGAACATTAGTAATTTCTCATCCTTGAAGGCTTACTTTAGCCTCAGATACAGTTAATCTACCTGAAAATGATTAAAAGTCCATTTGCTAGGAGCATCAGATACAATGGGTGTCATCATCTCCCCCCTTCCAATATGTCTTAAGAAATTATATATGCAATTCATTGGGCCTTTCTAACACCATCCTTTCACTTGAGATGTAACATATAATCAGAAAGTATACAATCTTAAACATGCAGCTAGGTAAGTTTTATGTATGTATACATCCAAGTTATCAACAGCCTGACTAAGATCATGCATGCTTTAAGGGTTCACTTGTTTTTTGTTTTTTTGTTTTTTTTTCTTTTTTATTGTTGTTGTTTTTATTAATTTATTATGTTTTTCATACTTTATTTACATTTCAAATGTTTTCCCCTTTCCAGATCACCCCTTTGGAACCTCCCCTGTCCCGCGCTACGGTCTCGCCAGCAAGAACGACGTGGCACACATAGGATCCTTCTGCAGTAAAGCTTTAATGCATCTTGAGAGGGAGAGCATAAGCTTGCCATGAGTGGAGACCCAGAACAATAGAACACCCGCCCTTTATATGGGTCACAGAGCTTGCCTGGGACATGGAGCTTCCCCATTGGCTCCCGCACACCAGGCCAGATGCCACCACGAGAGAGGCTGAGATTCTGAGGTGGAAAATTACCAGGTGCATGCGCACTAGCCTGTTTACAACTTGTCCTCGGCCAGATGTAGGCGCCATCTTGTAATGGCGGATGTGGGTGCTCAGGCGGCTCCCAACACTCCCCATTCCCTCCCCTCTCCCCCTGGCACTATGGGGGTATTCCCCCACCCACCTACAATCTACACCCAGTGACACAGTTTATGTTATGCTTTAAATTTTATCTGTGAATATGATATTAACAAGTGATCACAATTTTTTCTTAAAGTATAAACTCCTCTGATCTGACTCATGTGCTGTTTGATTCTAAAGTAGGATACATGAGCACAGTCATACCAAATATGAGTTTAGTTCAATATAAATACTAAAACTTTGAAGTTGCACATACACAGCAGATGGTGAAAACATGACTGAAGGAGCTGAGGGAGTGTGCAGCCCCAGGGAGGTAACAACAGTGGCAACTGGCCTGACCCCCCGATACTTCGGGAGACTGATCCACCAACTAAAGAATACACCTGGAGGGACCC
This sequence comes from Rhynchomys soricoides, assembly GCA_019843965.1. NCBI lineage: Eukaryota > Metazoa > Chordata > Mammalia > Rodentia > Muridae > Rhynchomys > Rhynchomys soricoides. The sequence continues at coordinate 5,646,958 of JADRCH010000148.1, read as the reverse complement.
ATGGTGCTGGCCACAAATGTGGCAGAGGAGGGTCTTATTATCCGTCAGGGGGAGGAGAGGCCCTTGGGCATGAGGGTGTTAGATCCCCCAGTATAGGAGAATGACAAGGAGGGAAGACAAGAGTGGGTGGGTGGTTGGGAGGGAGGGTGGGTTGGAGAATATCCCCATAGTGTCAGGGGGAGGGCGGAGGGAATGGGAAGGTTCCAAAGTCGATATCTGAAAAGGGGGAAACATTTGAACTGTAAATAAAATATGAAAAAAATAAGTGTGATAAGAATAGGATTTCTGACACTATTATAAAATTATTATAAAAATATTAGGCTTAAAGCCCACCCAGATTATCTCAAAAGCACACATTCTCCTCATCTTCATATCACAGACCACAAATCTATTAAATGTCCTGTGCTTTTCTAGAGGTAATGGTTATACACAAAACTCAGATAAGACCAGTCCAGAGCCAACCAACACTTGGTCAAAAGTGGCTAGGGATTGTGGTTGAGATATTTAACTCTAGCAGAGGGCACAGTGGATCTCTGAACTCCAGGTAAGAACCTATCCATAGAATCCAATGTTTCTTAATAACCCAACTAGATTTCTCCATCTGTACCTTGTCCACTTGTCTCTATATCTTGGCTCACAAATCCAAAGGAAGTCTCATGTTCTGGCAGAGATCATGGATCTGCAAATATCATACCATTACTCCAAAACCCAGAGATGACACAAGTACTGAGAACCACAGAAGACCAAAGATTTGCCAAAGTCTTACTGATCCAGAGATCCGGGATATCATTGACATGAAAGTGTCCTGGTGATGATACATTTTGATTTTGTCACAAATGCCAGAAATCTAGGACAACACTGATAACTCATTGTACTAAACTTTTGAAAGTGATGATGTGTGGAAAGTGGATTATCCTTTGGGACACACTGTGATATACTACCGCTTTCATGATGAAAAGTTTCCATGTTTCATTGTTGTTAACTGTTGTTGTTAGTGTTCTTGTTTATTTGTTTGAGTTATATCTTTGGAGGGAGGTTGCAAGCTTAAGTGGCAGAAATGTGGGAATGGGCAAATGAGTGTGACTGTGGTGCATGATGCTAAACTCACAAGGAATCAAAAAAAGAAAAAATTTCAACTCTCATACATCTAAATATACACATTAAAAATGGAAGCGTTCCCCCTGAGCAGTCTGCTATCCTGGCTGGAGCTCCAATGTCCCTTTCCCCCAATTCTCTGCCCACATCATGAGACCTTTCGATCCTGAAACATACAAGCAAACTTCCCTTTCCCAGCTGATAATCCCTGTTTGCTGAGTCCTCTTGTGTATGTCACACAGTGCTGACTAGCCTGCTTACTCAGGCATGGCTCTATTCTCATGCTATGTCTCTAAACATCTTCATCAGAGCTGCAGATCCTAAACAACACCTGTGGATACAGAAATATTTAGACCTGTTTCCCTGGAACCATGCAACTCAAAGATATCCATCACAAGTTTGCCAAACTAGGACAATTGATGCTAACTACCATTCCAATACTTACTAAAACAGAAACATCCAGAGACTAAAGCCATCTAGGTGGCTTAAGGCCCTCTAAAAAACGCAGTCAACTAAAGCAAGTACAATATGACAATTTTAGAGCACAGATATCCTACTACACCATGCCTTAGATATCTTAACACAACTGAAGCACAAGAAAAAGACCTTAAATTCAATCCTATAAAGATGAATATATCCCATAAAGATATACAGGAAAATACAATTAAATAGGTGAAAGAAATAAATAGAACTGTGCAAAACCTGAAAATGGAAAAAGAAGCAATAAAGAAAATACAAACTGAAGAAATGCTGGAGAGGGAATACCTAGCAAAGAGAAGAGAAACAACAGATGCAAGGTTTACTAAGAGAATACAGGTGATAGAAGAGAGAACCTCAGGCATAGAGGATACAATGGAAGAAATGGATACATCAGTCAAAGAAAATGTTAAATCTAAAATATTCTTAACACAAATATACAGGATGTCTATGATACCAAGAAAAGAACTAACCTAAGAATAATAGGAAAATAATGAATGTGCCAACGAGAAGGCCTAGAAAATATTTTCAACATAATTCTGTAAGAAAACTTTCCCAACCTAAAGAAAGTGATGCCTATACACATGCAAAAGCCTATGTAACACCAGTTATTTTGGACCATAAAAGAAAATACTCACATCATACAATAATCAGAACACATAATATACAGAAAAATGAAAGAATATTAAGAGCAGCCAAGGAAAAAGACCAGGCAACATATTATACTTGATCTTACCCAAAAGGCCTAGAAGTGATTACCAGGCAACATACAAAGCAGACTTGTCAGAATTTCACCTGATTTTTCAAAAGATACTTTTCAAGCTAGAAGGGCCAATTCAGATTTCTTACAACCTCTAAAAACCCACAGATGCTATCCTATGCTACTATACTAAGCAAGACTCTCAATAACCATAGATGTGAAAGCAAGACATTCCAAATCAGATCCAAATTCAAACAATATCTATCCACATATCCAACCCTACACTAAATACTTAAATGGACATTCTAACATAAGGAAGATAATAATATCCAAGAAATACAGGAAATAAGTAATTCCATAGCAGCAAAAACAATGAAAGCACACACAAATACACATAAACATATATCACTGGTTATTAATATCTCAGCAGCAATGGATATAATTCCCCAATAAAAAGACAGGTTTACAGAATGGATATGAAAATAGGATCTGTCATTCTGCTGCATACAAAAAACACATAGGAATAAAGATAGACATTGGTTTGGAATTAAGAGCTGGAAACAAGTTTTCCAAGCAAATGTACCCAAGTAGCAAGCTGGACTAGTCATTCTAATATCTAATAAAATAGACTTCTGTTTGTGTGTATGTTTCATGTATTTGTGCCTATGCACTTATCTACATGTAACTCTGGAGACCAGGGGCCAATGTTCAGAGAGTCCCTCAATGGCTCTTTACTATACTACTGACACTTTTTCTTTCACAGAAGTAAAGGGTTGTCCATTATTTTAGAATGAGTCACTAATGAGTTCCTGGGTTGTGACTGTCTCTATTTCACAAAAAGAAAAATTTGTACATGTACTCTTGTATACACTACATCCTTGTAGAAGAGAGAAGAGAAAGACTGTAATGATCAGAGGATCATGCAGTTGGTTTTGTGATTGTATCTACTGGAAATGTCAGAAGCTGTACCCATGAAGTCTTACCAATCTGAATACATAAAAATGTGCTGAAAAAATAAGGCCAGCAAGGCCTCAATGCTACATAAATATCTACAATCTACTGAGAATGCAAAGAGCATGAGAAATAGATCTATCCAATAGAGATATATAAAATTTTACTATTCAGTACCAAATGGACAGCTCTACAACCATGCATACATGTAACTATCTTATACGGATTGAGCAAATTGTATTGGCATATTTAGGAATATATGTATATATCCATTCAAAATATTTTCTTAAAAAAATGATGCCATTAATATAAAAGACAGCACAGTGATATTTGGGAAAGTCATTGTAAGAAGGAAAGGGAATGGGGAAAGGATGATTTTTTTTTGTAATTTAAAATTAAGAGTTATGACTTGTGCTGAGGAGCCAGCAGGACGTGGGCTCCAGACACAGGGACTGAGGAAAAGCTGGGAGGTAAGAGCCTGCCTGCTTCCACCTGTGGCCAGAGACACCCCCCTGACCCAGGAAGCCTCCATTTACAAGCAGTGCAGAGAAAAATCTACCCACCCACTTGTGCTGAGGAGCCAGCTGGAGGTAGGCTCCAAAAGCAGGATCTGAAGAACAGCTGGAAGAGAGAACTGGTCTCCCAGGATTATTGGCATCTGAGCTTAAAGGAAAGACAAGCCATAGTCAGAGAGAGAAAGACCAGCTAACACCAGAGATAACCAGATGGCAAAGGAAAGGGCAAGAACACAAAGAACAGAAAACAAGACTACTTGGCTTCATCAGAACCCAGCTTTCCCACCACAACCAGCCCTGGATACCCCAACACACCAGAAAAGGAAGACTTAAAATCACTTATCAAGAGGATGATATAAAATTTTAAGAAGGAAATAAATAACTCCCTTAAAGAAATACAAGAGAACACAGGTAAACAACTGTAAGCCCTTAAAGAGGACACACAAAAATCCCTTGAAGAATTACAGGAAAACACAATCAAACGGGCAGAAATACAGGAAAACACAATCAAACAAATGAACAAAACCATTCAGGATGTAAAAACAGAAATAGAAACAATAAAGAAATCACAAAGGGGGACAACCCTGGAGTTAGAGAACATAGGAACGAAATCAGGAGTCATAGATGCAAACATCACCAATAGAATACAAGGGATGGAAGAGAGAATCTCAGCTGTGGAAGATACCATAGAAAACATGGACACAACAGTCAAAGAAAACACAAAATCCAAAAAGCTCCTAACCCAAAACATCCAAGATATGCAGGATGCAATGAGAAGACAGAATCTGAGGATAATAGGCATAGAAGAGAGTGAAGACTCTCAACTTAAAGGACCAGTAAATATATTCAACAAAATTATAGAAGAAAACTTCCCTAACCTAAAGAAAGAGATGAACATAAGCATACAAGAAGCCTACAGAACTCCAAATAGACTGGACAAGAAAAGAAATTCCTCCCGTCACATTATAGTCAAAACACCAAATACACAAAACAAGGAAAGAATATTAAAAGCAGTAAGGGAAAAGGGGCAAGTAACATATAAAGGCAGACCTATCAGAATTACACCAGACTTTTCACCGGAGACTATGAAAGATCCTGGGAAGATTTCATACAGATTCTAAAAGAAAAGAAAAGCCAGCCTAAGCTGCTATACCCAGCAAAACTCTCAACAATCAATAGATGGTGAAACTAAAATATTCTACCACAAATCCAAACTTGCACAGTATGTCTCCACAAACCCAGCCCTACAAACAATAATACATGGGAAACACCAACTCAAGGAGGGAAACTACACTCAAGAAAAAGGAAGCAAGTAATCTTTCAACAAACTCAAAGGAAGATAGCCACACAAACAATATAAACAACATCAAAAATAACAGGAACTAACAATCACTATTCTTTAATATTTCTTAACATCAGTGGTATCAACTCCCCAATAAAAGGCATAGACTGACAGACTGGATCCATAAACAGGACCCAGCATTTTGCTGCATCCAGTAAACGCACCTCCATGTTAAAGACAAACACTACCTCAGAGTAAAGGGCTGGAAAACAATTTTCCAAGCAAATGGCCCCAAGAAACAGGCTGGAGTAGCCATTCTAATATTGGATAAAATTGACTTTCAACCAAAATTCATCAAAAAAGATGAGGAAGGACACTTCTTACTCATCAAAGGAAAAATCTACCATGAAGAACTCTCAATTCTGAACATCTATGCCCCGAATGCAAGAGCTCCCACTTTCATAAAAAAAACTCTACTAAAGCTCAAAGCACACATTGCACCTCACACAATAATAGTGGGAGACTTCAACATCCCACTATCAACAATGGACAGATCTTGGAAACATAAACTAAACAGAGACACAGTGAAACTAACAGATGCTATGAACCAAATGGGTTTAACAGATATCTATAGAACATTTCATCCTGCATCAAAAGAATATACCTACTTCTCAGTACCTCATGGTACCTTCTCCAAAATTGATCATATAATTGGTCACAAAACAAACCTCAACAAATATAAGAAGATTGAAATAATCCCATGCCTCCTATCAGGTTACCATGGATTAAGGTTGGTCTTAGAAGGCAACAACAACAACAACAGAAAGCCCACATACACATGGAAGCTGAACAATGCTCTGCTTAATGATAACTTGGTCAAGGAAGAAATAAAGAAGGAAATTAAAGACTTCCTAGAATTCAATGAAAATGAAAATACAACTTACCCAAACCTATGGGACACAATGGAAGCAGTGTTAAGAGGAAAGCTCAGAGCTCTGAATGCCTCCAAAAAGAAACTGGAGAGAGCATATACAACACATCTGAAAGTTCTGGAACAAAAAGAAGCTAATACACCTAAGAAAAGTAGAAGGCAGGAAATAATCAAATTAAGGACTGAAATCAACCAAGTGGAAACTAAAAGAACTATACAAAGAATCAACAAAACCAAGAGCTGGTTCTTTGAGAAAATCAACAAGATAGATAAACTCTTAGCCAGACTAACCAGAGGGATCAGAGACAGTATCCAAATTAACAAAATTAGAAATAAAAACAGAGATATAACAACAGACTCTGAGGAAATTAAAAACATCAGCAGATACTACTACAAAAGCTTATATGCAACAAAATTGGAAAATTTGGAGGAAATGGACAAGTTTCTACATAGATACCAATTACCAAAGTTAAATCAGGATCAGATGAACCCTCTAAACAGCCCCATAACCCCTAAAGAAATAGAAGCAGTCATTAACAGTCTCCCAACCAAAAAAAGCCCAGGACCAGAAGGGTTCAGTGCAGAATTCTATCAGACCTTCAAAGAAGACCTAATACCGATACTCTTCAAGCTATTCCATAAAAAAGAAACAGAAGGAACACTACCCAATTCATTCTATGAGGCCACAGTTAGACTGATACCAAAGCCCCACAAAGACCCAACAAAGAAAGAAAACTTCAGACCAATTTCCCTTATGAATATCGATGCAAAAATACTCAATAAAATTCTTGCAAAAAGTATCCAAGAACACATCAAAACTATCATTCACCATGATCAAGTAGGCTTCATCCGTGGGATGCAGGGATGGGTCAATACCCGGAAATCCATCAATGTAATCCACTACATAAACAAACTCAAAGAAAAAAACCACATGGTCATCTCCTTAGATGCTGAAAAACCATTTGACAAAATTCAACATCCCTTCATGATAAAAGTCTTGGAAAGGTTAGGAATACAAGGAGCATACCTAAACTTAGTAAAAGCAATATATAGCAAACCAGTGGCCAACATCAAACTAAATGGAGAGAAACTTGAAGCAATCCCACTAAAATCAGGGACTAGACAAGGCTGCCCTCTCTCTCTCTACCTATTCAATATAGTACTTGAAGTTCTAGCTAGAGCAATCAGGCAACAAAAGGAAATCAAAGGGATACAAATTGGAAAGGAAGAAATCAATATATCACTATTTGCAGATGATATGATGATATACTTTAGTGACCCGAAAAACTCCACCAGAGATCTGCTACAACTGACAAACACCTTCAGCAAAGTGGCTGGATACAAAATTAACTCCAACAAATCAGTAGCCTTCCTATACTCGAAGGATAAACGGGCTGAGGAAGAAATTAGGGAAATAACACCCTTCACAATTGTCACAAACAATATAAAATATCTTGGTGTGACTCTGACCAAACAAGTGAAAGATCTGTATGACAATAACATCAAGTCTCTGAAGAAAGAAATTGAAGAAGACCTCAGAAGATGGAAAGACCTCCCATGCTCATGGATTGGCAGGATTAACATAGTTAAAATAGCCATCCTGCTGAAAGCAATATACAGATTCAATGCTATCCCCATCAAAATCCCAACTCAATTCTTCATAGACCTAGAAAGAGCAATTCTCAAATTCATATGGAATAACAAAAAACCCAGGATAGCAAAAACTATCCTCAACAATAAAATGTCGTCTGGGGGAATCAGCCTCCCTGACCTCAAGCTGTACTACAGGGCAGTATTGATAAAAACTGCATGGTATTGGTACAATGACAGGCAGGTAGATCAATGGAATAGAATCCAAGACCCAGAAATGAATCCACACACATATCGTCACTTGATCTTCGACAAAGGAGCTAAAACCATACAGTGGAAAAAACCAGCATTTTCAACAAATGGTGCTGGATCAACTGGCAGTCTACATGTAGAAGATTGCGAATTGATCCATTCTTATCTCCCTGCACAAAGCTCAAGTCCAAGTGGATCAAGGACCTTCACATAAAACCAGATACACTAAATCTAATAGAAGAGAAAGTGGGGAAGAATCTTGAGCACTTGGGAACAGGAGAATTGTTCCTGAACAGAACAACAATGGCTGGTGCTCTAAGATCAAGAATTGACAGATGGGACCTCATAAAATTACAGAGCTTCTGTAAGGCAAAGGACACTGTAATTAGGGCAAAACGGCAACCTACAGATTGTGAAAAGATCTTTACCAATCCTACATCTGATAGAGGGCTAATATCCAATGTATACAAAGAACTCAAGAAGCTAGACTCCAGAGATCCAAATAACCCTATCAAAAAATGGAGAAGAGAGCTAAACAGAGAATTCTCAACTGAGGAATCTCGAATGGCTGAGAAGCACCTAAAGAAATGTTCAACATCTTTACTCATTAGGGAAATGCAAATCAACACAACCCTGAGATTTCACCTCACACCAGTCAGAATGGCTAAGATCAAAAACTCAGGTGATAGCAGATGTTGGCGAGGATGTGGAGAAAGAGGAACACTCCTCCATTGCTGGTGGGATTGCAAGTTTTTACAACCTCTCTGGAAATCAGTTTGGCGGACCCTAAGAAAAATGAACATAATACTACCTGTGGACCCAGCTATTCCACTCCTGGGCATATACCCAGAAGATGCTCCAACATGTAATAAAGACACATGTTCCACTGTGTTCATAGCAGCCATATTTAGAATAGCCAGAAGCTGGAAACAACCCAGATGTCCCTCCACAGAGGAGTGGATACAGAAAATGTGGTACATTTACACAATGGAATACTACTCAGCTATTAAAAACAATGACTTCATGAAATTCGTAGACAAATGGATGGATCTTGAAAATATCATCCTGAGTGAGGTAACGCAGTCACAAAAGAATGAACATGGTATGTACTCACTGTTAAGAGGTTATTAGCCAAAAAGTTTGAAATACCCAAGAGTCACTTCGCAACAACAGTAGTTCTGAGTGTTATATCCCAAATGGAGGGCTTGGAGAAAGGACTGAAGGAGCTGAGGGAGTGTGCAGCCCCAGTGAGGTAGCAACAGTGGCAACTGGCCTGTATCCCGATACTTCTGGAGACTGATCCACCAACTAAAGAATACACATGGAGAGACCATGGTGCTGGCCACAAATGTGGCAGAGGAGAGGAAGTTCTTGTTATCCGTCAGTGGGAGGGAGGCCCTTGGGCCTGAGGGTGTTAGATCCCTCAGTATAGGAGAATGACAAGGAAGAAAGAAGAGAGAGGGTGTGTGGGTGGGAGGGTGTGTTGGCGAATATCCCCATATCGGCAGGGGAAAGGAGGAGGGAATGGGGAGCTTCCAAAGGGGAGATCTGAAACATTTGAAATGTAAATAAAATATGAAAATTAAAAAAAATTAAGAGTTATTTAAACATGTATATTAAATCTCAAAATTCAAACATTAGGTTTAGTCATGTTCAAATACATTCCAGTTCCCTCAATTGCTGCTGTCTTTACATGCCTGAAGATCTTTGTTCCCAATTGTTCTTAAACAATCAAGTCATATTGATAATACTCTATATATTTTATTCCATAACATTGATGAAAAAATATGGTTAAAGGAACTGACTATTCATTCCATTATTATTACAAAACTATTCTCAGCCATGTGTGGCTTTGTGTCTTACTCAACATACAAGCTGTATTTTGTATGTCTTCTTCTGGAATATGTATTGTGTGTCGTTGTCACATTGCTTTGAGCTCATAGTTGTAACAATCCAATTTCAGTGTTGTCATGTCTATCCTTATAGTCTGTCTGCTACCTATTTCATTATGATCACTGAGCATTTTGCAGTAGGCTGAGTGAGATTTAGGGGGCCAACTTGGGTATGAATACTCACAAGAATTTTATTCTGTGCTCCATGACTGATTTGTGAGTATGTGAAATTTTAGCTGTCACTGAAAAAGAAAATTATATTCCTACCTAATTCATATTGTATCTGAAATTGTAAATATGGGTTCTTGTGATTGTATGGCAAACATTATATAGGAAGAGACATCTCCCCAGTCTCAAAGAATAATTTTACACAAGAATTTTTTTCCTGGGATTTTTAATCTATATAAGGCACATGGGCTATCATACTTGAGTTGCCACAAGCTTACATAAAACTATGCAGAACTCTCTAAATTAATGGTTTAATATGTTTAAAGAGATGAGAGGCAGAGTTTATTAAGTATATTTTAGACCCATCATAGTGACAATCATAACCAATCTCTAAGCATAGCATGCTTACAAGTCATGTGTTAAATTTAAAATACCTCAGCATATCTACTGAAACATAATTCTTCCCTCACTATTTGTTTGGATATTAGCTCAGATATTAAAACTCATTTGTTAAACAAAAATGGAAACTATTAGGGTCTCAGATATTGGTTCAGGCACTGAGATGCTTACTTTTCAAGATCGAGGTCTTCCCATGTGGAATGCAGATTCATTGTATAGATAGAGGAGTATAATTGAAGCAGACATCACATATGAATGACTGATTTCAGCATGCACATAAAAATATATATGAACACACAAATGGATACAGTTATGAAGTTTTTTTGTACAAAATGAATACCAGACCTGTTTATATGGAGACATTTATCATACCAATGTGCAATGAATATTTGACCTTCATTCTTCATTCAAGTAAGGTTCAGGCTAGAAAGGACATAGGCATTAAAGAAAAACCCAACAGCTATTATGCTACCAAATCAATATATGATTAAACAGTGTCAAAATTTCTTAAAATATATAAATCAGCCAAACAGGACTCAACACACATCTGGCAAGCTTTTGTCTATGACTATTTGATTTATTATACAATTATTGACACAGAAAAATGTATGAGATTAAGGGAAGAGAAATGGAAACTACACAGTGTATATGAGAGTGGGGATACCATATTTAATACATGCTCCTCAGGACACAAGGAACTATTGCAGTAATTCGAACAGATTGGATGAAAGTGATAGGAGTGTTAGATGACTAGAAGGAAACATAAAGTTCTGAACAAAGCAGGGGAGGACTGAGGCAGCAAACATGTAAGCTCAAAGGGATTACATGGAATATGAAAAAGAAAGATGATCACACAATTTCTCCATTGGTATTGGTGAATGGAAATTTTATCTCCTGGAAAAGGAAAAAAAATTTTTTTTTTCAAATGAGAACTGATACCATGAAAAGTAGACAATACTTCTTTGGAATATCATTTGTTCCACAACATTTTGGCAGCAAAAATAGGTTGAAGGACTTCAAAGATAAAGAACACACAGTTGGTTGGATAGTGAATGTAGGAATAAAAGAATTAGAGAATGGTGGGATTGTGATAAAAAAGACTATCAGAGAACTAAAAAGTAGAATATAAATGTTTTTAACATATGACATGCAATATAATTGCATAATATTGCATAAATGCATAAATTATATTGCATAAATGCAATATAATTCAATAGTTACAAAAATACCCTAAAGCAACTGAATGGCAACAAAAATATTTTGGGAAAAACATTCTTACAAATGATATTAATAATAAATACGTTCACTGAGTTATATGCTCATCCACATACAATGAGGTTATTTTCCTTCTTGTATGATGAACTGTGAAGATTTTCCTTGGCAGAGATAATTTCTACTAGGTAATATCTATATATATCCATCAGAAACCCTTCCATAAAGGAAATCAATACAGATGATGAATAGCAAAGAATGTTTAGAACTGGCATTAAATTGGAAGTCAAACTGAAAACAATTCAAGACATCTGTGCATTGTAATGACACATTATTAGGGAAATTATTCTTGCCTATTAATAGGATGGATTTCTTATTTAACATCACAACTAAGGTTAATACACCTTGAAGTCACTTAAGATAGTGCACAGTATACTCTATGCACTCAGCTTAATATTTAATCTGCCCATTAATGAACACTGAAACAAACAAAGAAAAAAAACTTGCTTGCCTAGGATTTCCTATTTAAACATCTTTTGTTAGCAGTGTATGAATAACATTAACTCCAAATTATGTGTTTTCCATGACCCTGTTCTAATATAATTCAATTCATAATAAATGCTAGAAACCAGAATAAGACAGAAACCAACCATATAAAGTTAATGTATACAAATGTTGAAGAGGCATAAAGGTATTGCTTACTTTCATTAATCTATTTATTACTGAGGTCAATTGGATTCAGTTGGATTCATTGACATAATTCCTTGTAAAACTCATCGTAATCAAAGTGAAGTATTGTAAATTATTTCAGAAAAGTGCTTTGATGAACTAGGCTTGTGAGAAAATATTCCCAAAAGGAATCATTTCTGGAACTTTCATCTTTACTTACAAGAAAGTAATAATAAAGGATACATGGAAGGATAATCAAGACCAAATTATTACCTTTATTTTTCACCTGGCCGTAAGATCTCAGATGCAGAGCCTCAGGCCAGAGAATACTTCAGAATCCTCCAAAGGCAAAGAGTGAACTGAAAAGTAAATGCTGAGAGAAATACATGTGTTCTTTAATAGTAACTACATGGATAAAATGTGTCACCTGGTTGTGTTCATGAAAATTTGATATGTGAGGCTGCTCTCCTGATGCTTCATGCTGCATTTTGCTCAGGCACCTATCTTGATGACATAGCAAAGATGTTCTCTTTGATTGTTTTCTTCTTGGGTCTGGACCTTCCCTTTCTTTTTTGCCATTTGAGTGACCCCAGGTGCTTTTGGAGAATAAAGGACAAAGAAAATTATCTAGGAGATAAAGATGCTGATTGTTTCTTTTCCATTTATTCAAAGCGTGGTTATGTGAAGAATGAATACTTCAGTGAGAAATTAGACAAGCAGTAAGTGCATCATTCATTTATGCATAAATTCATATAAAGCATTCCAGTGATGCTGAGTGATAAACAAGATCCTATGTGCCTTCTGGCTCTTCTTCTCTAGGATATAACTAAAATTTATTTTATGTTTTATGACTGATTAATTTGATTATTATGGTGTATTTATGGTGTAGCTTGTTTATTGTCATTTTTGAATCACAATCCAGTTAGATGCTGAATGAATGAATCACACTACTGACCTTCCTATTAGAGAGATTTCATTTATATGACAATTTTATCTTATGGTTTCATGTGATGCTAGTGTACGCTGCCTTCTTTGAGGCTAAGTGTCTGAGACATCTAGAAGCCCAGGTAAGTTGAGGATGATGGTCTTCCTATGAAGTCACCCTCCTCCTCCTCAGATTCTTCCAGTCTTTCCCTAACTCAACCACAGGGATCCCTTAATTCAGTATAATGCTTTTGTGTAAGTATCTGAATCTGTCATATTCAGCTGCCTATTGCACCTCTCAGAGGACAGCCATGCCAGGTTCCTGTCTGTAAGTACACCATAGCATCATTAATAGTGTCAGGCCTTGGAGCCTCCCTTGAGATGGGTCCCTGGACCTCTTTTTCCTCAGTCTCTTCCATTTTTGTCACTGCAGTTGTTTGTAGACAGAAACATATCTGGGTCAGAATTTTTGACCGTGGGATGGCAACTGCATCTGTCCACATTATGCCCGGTCTTTCTACTGGATGTGGACTCTACACGTTCTATCTCCCCACTGTTGGACATATCATCTAAGGACCCTGTGTATTGCTTTTATTATGTTTAGGTATGGGCCTCGCATACATGGTCTGTCCAATAATTTTAACATGAAGAGTTATTGTATTTTGTCAAGTACCTTTTCAGCATATAAGATGATCACATGAATTTTTGAGTTTGTTTTTATGGTGAACTATGTTGATGAATTTTCATATAGTGAACACTCCTTGCATCCCTTGGATGCTTTTCAAATTAAATATCTGCTAGTACTAATAATTGATAGAGCTGCATGATATGATAGTTATGTTTTCTTTTGATGCACATCTACAGGTTAATTTGCAATAACTCATAGAATAGTCTAAATGGTTGTCTTTGAACAATACAGAAATGTTTTCCTATTTTCCTCCCACAAGTACCTTACATTTTGTTACATTTAAAAAAAATATGCACATTACCACTTTAGGATAGCACAGAATGCATTATCATGATGCTTATTCCCTTTCAATAATTCTTTTAGATTTATGCACTCATCCATGCTACTGTGTGCAATCTCTTAAAAAACCAATCAAATCTAATTTGCACTGAAGATACGTTCTTATATTATGGCCTTTCATCACATGAGATTTACCTCATTACATGAGTTACCAAGGGGATAGAATTCTAAAGATTACTGATTCTTTCTCATTCTGCATGTGTCCTCATTCACTATCTATCCATTGCCCATTTTAGTCCATGTTTTAATCATATTCTATGCACAGATAGATACGGAGTGCATTACTTCCCATAGTATATGTAGTGGGATTACACAGAATAATAAGAGGCTAATGACTAAATAGATGCTTCATGTTTGAAAATTCAATATGTCCCTTTACTTTCATGCTTAGAAGTAGAAGACATTGTGGTGCACTAAACAGGAAATATTCATCAGTTAATCTCTAGTCTTTCCACAGACTAAGGAGAAATCCCACAACTGATAAGTAGACTGTCACTAAGCAGATTAGAAAATGTGGCATCATTGATAATTGCAGAATGATACAAACAATATTTTTAAAATGTAAAGAATTAAATATTTTATTAATTGACATAACCATCTCCTGAGAGGCTCTGCCAGAGCCTGACAAACACAGAGGCGGATGCTCGCAGGCAACCATTGGACTGAGCATGGAGTCCCCAATGAAGAAGTTAGAGAAAGGACTGAAGAAGCTAAGGGGGGTTGCACCCCCATAGGAAGAACAACAATATCAACCAACAAGCCCCTCCCCCCAGAGCTCCCAGGGATTAAACTTCCAACCAAAAAGTACATACGGAGGACTCATGGCTCCAGCTTCATATGTAGCAGAAGATGGCCTTGTCATGGATCAGTGGGAGAAGAGACCACTGTCCTTGTGAAGGTTCAATGCCCCAGTATAGGGGAATGCCAAGGCAGGGATGCAGGAGTGGGTGGGTGGGGGGGTATGTGTGGGAGCACCCTCATAAAAGCAGGGGGAGGGAGGATGGGATTGGGAGTTTCTGGAGGAGAAACCAGGAATGGGGATAACATTTGAAATATAAATTTAAAAAATCCAATAAGAGATATTTTATATAGAAACCATTGACTATAAAATGATTGTATAATAACAGGTTAGTGTAAATCAAAGTATATGATTTGAAAAAAATTAAACACAAATTTTATTATCGCTTATTTGATTTAGATGGTTATTTTTTTAAATTTAGGTTTGTAGATATGTAATTTATGATCCTTATGTTTCAAGTGTGAATGGAACACACAGATATGTATATCTGTGTGTGTGTGTGTGTGTGTGTGTGTGTGTGTGTGTGTGTGTGTATCCAACACCACAGTCAAGCTTAAAATACTTAGACAATTTCATTGGGAATCCTGAATGCTGTATCCTCAACTCTTATCTTTTTATCACCTCATACCTACCTTTATTCTGAAACCTCCTTTCTGTTACATACTTGTACATTTGAAATTATAATATAATCAAGATAATATGCTTTGTGCCTTTTATGCTTTTTTACTAAGCATATTATTTTCTAAGTCCATCTAAATTTTCAGCTTAAATAAAATTTATGTTCCCATCATTGTTTATATAAAACAGATTTTTAATAGAATATACTCAAATTGTGAATTTACTTCCCTCAACTTCTGTAAGATCATTTACTAATTACCTCCCATATGGACCTTCATCATTACCTTTACCCATTAAAATCTTGTCGTATAAAGAATTGTAATGAAATAGTAAATAACAAATATTTAAGATTATAAAAAAACATTCAAACAAACAGTAAAGGAAGACCTGCCTTTAAAAAAAGGCATGAGTAACACACTTATATACAAATCGAAAAATAGACTTATGCGTCTTTACAAATAAGAAGCCCATAAAAAGAAAAGTTCAGAAGCTATGTACTAAACAACAACAATAACAACAAAAAGCTATAAACTTCAAAAGTTAATCTCTTGACAAAATATACTGAGACAAAATATTTCCAAAATGCCACTGAATTTATTTTATGCTGTTCATATGCTTGGCATTCAGTATACCCTTGGAGGTGTATCACTGTTGAGTTTTGTAACCCCGGTGGGAATACAAAATTTAGAGTAGAGATTTCCTCACAACTATAGACATGGATGTATTTTTATTCTTCTCCATGAAGCCAAACAGTTGGGCTGGTATTGTTATTCAAGTCAGTTTCTTTATTCTATTATTCTGGATTTATTATCTAAAAAATCATGTGTGCAAATTTATGTGTTTATTTTTAGGTCTTCAGTTATATTCTATTTATTAACACCCCCCTTTGGCTCAGTTTTATTAATAAAGGTGTATAGATAAAAGTAAAATCAGAAATGATGATACTCTTACTAGTTATTACATTATTTAGGATTGTTTTAGCTATTCTATTTTTCTAAATTCTAAATCATACTTTGTAAAGAAAAGTCTATATTACTTGATGTATTAAACATTCATATTTCAGTAATTGAAGTAGATTAATTGGAGAAGTCAATTTACAAATGTGTATCTGTCTCCAGTACAGAATGGCAATCGCTTGAAAAATTTTGGCACAATTTCAGGTATTTCTGAATGAAAGAAATAATCCAAGAAATAAGGATATAAGACTAGAAACAATTGATTAAAAAGTAAGAAGTTGTAAATAAAAGAGAACATAAAATCTGTTAAGTCAATTCAATACCAGCTTCAGAGACAAAAGTTCTGACCAGTTACAAAAATATTGACTGTATTCTCAAGCTTTATAGAAAATAGAGATGAGGCAAAAGCAAAGAAAAAAATTATGTACAATACACTGAAATGATACATTAATTGTTAAATAAGATTGTTAAACTTCATAAAAATATATCAAAGTAGATATATCCAGTTAAAATATGTTTAATTAAAGATAGAAGTTAAAGTGTACATATTAGAAACAGAACATATCTGGACAAATCTGAGCCAAATAGAAACCAAGACCAGTTATGTAATAGCCAGTGATTGTAGAGAAAGAATGAATTAGTACAACCTAAGGGCACATGTGAAGCTAGAGGAGCTCAATCCAAACAGAGAAACGTTGTAGTTATAACCAATCTTATATCACTCAATTTTGTACATGCTCAAATAGAAAGTGAAAAGAGATGGACTGTGTGGAATGAAGAAAAAAGTGTAAGAATTATTGTGGTATTTTCACTATCTATGAATTCTTTAAAACTTTGCAATTGTTGACACAGACAAATTTGGCTATCAATTCTTCATTCTGTTATGAAGGGTCATGATCTTTTAGTGATGATTCTGTAAAGAAGTATAACATTCTGGATAGCAGATAATTCTCATTTCTTTTTTTCTTTTTTTTTTCTTTTTTTTTAGTGTAAGTTTTTTCCTTTTTTAAAAATTAAAACAAAACTTTGAAACTTTATTTACATTTCAAATGTTTCCCCCTTTCTAGATCTCTCCTTTGGAACCTCCCTATTCCTTCCTCCTCCCCCTGCCTCTATGCGGATATTCTCCCACCCACTCTCGACTTTTCTCCTTGGCATTCCCCTATGCTGGGGCATCAAATACCCTCAGGCCCAAGGGCCTCTCCTCTCCCTGATGATTAACAAGACCCGCCTCTGCCACATATGTGGCCAGCACCATGGGTCCCTCCATGTGTATTCTTGGATTGGTGATCCAGTCCTCAGAAGCATCAAGGGGTCAGGCCAATTGCCCCTGTTGCTCCTTCCCTGGGGCTGCAAACTCCCTCATCTCCTTCAGTCCCTTCTCCATCTCCTCCATCTGGGACCTCACACTCAGCTCTACGGATGCTCTTGGGTATTCCGAAATTTTGGGCTAATAACCACTTATCAGTGATAACATACTGTGTTCATTCTTTTGTGACTGCATTACCTCGTTAGGGTTGATGTTTTCAAGTTCCATCCATTTGCCTGCGAATTTCATGAAGCCATTGTTTTAAAAAGCTGAGTAGTATTCTATTGTGTAAATGTACCACATTTTCTGTATCCATTCCTCTGTTGAGGGACTCAACAAATGGTGCTGGTTCAACTGGCGGTCTACATGTAGAAGAATGCAAATTGATCCATTCCTATCTCCCCTTACAAAACTCAAGTCCAAGTGGATCAAGGACCTCCAAATAAAACCAGATACACTGAATATGATAGAAGAGAAAGTGGGGAAAAGTCTTGAACACATTGGCACTGGGGGAAAGTTCCTGAACAGAACACCAATGTCTTGTGCTGTAAATAGGACCTCATGAAGTTACAAAGTTTCTGTAAGGCAAAGGACACTGTAAATAGGACAAAACGGCAACCAACAGATTGGAAAAGATCTTTACCAATTCTACATCCAATACAGGGCTAATATCCAATATATACAAAAAACTCAAGAAGTTAAGACTCCAGAGATCCAAATAACCCTATCAAAAAATGGGGAGCAGAGCTTAACAGAGAATTCTCAACTGACGAACCTGGAATGGCTGAGAAGCACCTACAGAAATGCTCAACATTCTTAGTCATCAGGGAAATGCAAATCAAAACAACCCTGAGATACCACCTCACACCAGTCAGAATGGCTAACAACAAAAACTCAGGTGATAGCAGATGTTGGCAAGGATGTGGAGAAAGAGGAACACTCCTTCATTGCTTGTGGATTGCAAGCTGATACAACCTCTCTGGAAATCAGTTTGCCAGACTCTCAGAAAAATGAACATAATACTACCTGAGGACCCAGCTATTTTACTCCTAGGCATATACTCAGAAGATGCTCCAGCATGTAATAAAGACACATGCTCCACTACGTTCATAGCCCCCATCTTTATAATTCTCATTTCTTTTCCCCAAATGTTAGGTATTATAGAGTTATCAGAGGAAGGCATGAGAAGACTCAGTGATGGCTCAGGAATCTTTTCACATTCCCGGATCGGACATAGATATTTCAAGGTGTTAAAAAAAAATGAGATAGAACTTATTTCAAAAATGACAGAATACTGTTAATGTAAAATTCATATTTTAAAAAACTTTATTAAAATTTCAAAAGAGAAAGAACATGTTATCAATTTCAGAACACAGTTAAAGAAGAGGTCAAAGGAAAAAGATAACAGCAAACTGTAAATGCTTAATAAATCTGTATATATTAGACTCAAAATTTCAAAACAGAAGTAATAAAGTTCAATTCATCAAATTAAAAAAATTAAGATTGTTAAGTTATACATAAAAATAAGGAACTGTGTTAACATAGGAATGACTCACAAATATCCAAGGATTATTTGTTTAACCTCCAATGAGTTTTATTTAAAATTACCATAATTACAACAACTATCTCCCATGATTGGTCTGCTCTCTTTTTAGGGTGACACGTAAGGCCATCCACTTGATTTCCTCTGTTTATTTTGCCATTGAAGAAATCAATAAGAACGTTTATATTTTACCCAACATTTCCCTACTAGTTAAGATTGAATGTAACCTAATTGCGGATAATGTGAAAAGAGTTTGGTCTTCAAAAAAAAAGGAAATTATTCCTAATTACTACTGTAAAAATCAGAAAAGATATTTAATTATACTTACCGGACCTGTATGGATAACATCTTACACACTTGGACCATTCTTGTACTTCTCCAGTACTCCAGAGGTAAGTCACGGAGAGTTACATTTAATAAAATGCTATTTAGCACAGTCTGAGTTTCTGAGTCCAAGTCTAAATAAAAGGCAGAGAATTCATTTATATCTATTCTTTCTTTGACAAACACAACTTTATGAAAAATTGAAGGAGAGACAATATAACGTGAAATGTTTTACCAGAAGACTTAGTTTATCTATACTTGTATAGCAATTCACAAGAAGTTGGATATGATTTTAATAAGATGGAAGAATGCACACTTTTTCACACTTCTAGCATGTGCTCTACCACACTTAAACTGAGCCCAGTGCATTCCATCTCCTTCATCTTTTTTCTTATGGTTGATATATTTCAGCTTTACTGTGGTTATTTTCATCTATTTCTAAGTGACCAGGAACAGTTTCCTCATCTCTACCAGATGTCTCCCAAGGACACATCTCTACCAATAGCCATGGTGACTCTAACAGTTCACTTCAGATGGAACTGGATAGGAGTGATCATTACTGATGATGACCATGGAATTCAATTTCTTTCTGAATTGAGAGCAGAAATGCAAAGAAACACTGTCTGCTTAGCATTTGTCACCATTATCACTTATGATCGGTTATTATACCTTAAAATGATTGATAAATATTATCACCAAATAGTAATGTCATCAGCAAAAGTTGTGATCATCTATGGGGATAAAGAATCTCCTGTACAATTTAACTTCATACTATGGAAATCTAAAAACATTCAGAGACTCTGGGTCAGTGTGTCACAATTTGATATGATCACAATGACAGGAGATTTCATGCTCAACTCCGTGCATGGGACTCTGATTTTTTCACATCAGCAGTCTGAGATGTCTGGTTTTAAACAGTTTATGCAGACAATGCGCCCTTCTAACTACAGCAATGACATGTCTTTTGCTAAGCTGTGGTGGACTTACTTTAAGTGTTCTTTACCAACACCAAATTGTACACCACTGAAGAATTGTCCAATCAAAACCCTATCTAAATGGTTTTTTGTGCCACCACTTGGAATGTCTATGAGTGAAACATGTTATAATTTATACAATGCTGTGTATGCTGTGGCCCACTCACTTCATGAGATGCTCCTGCAATATGTAGACACATTTTCAGAGAATGATGGAAAGGAACTGGAATTTAACTCCTGGAAGGTAATTAATCTTACACTGAATGGCATATCTATCATAGAGGTGGCATTCATAGAGAGAATCATAAAGTCAAAATCCAAGTATAAAAAACCTTTATCCTAAATGCACGTATTTCTGTACTCTACTACTGCATAAGAGGCATATCATGTTAATTCCTAATGTATGTGACAGCAAACAATGGCACCAAGTCAGCATTTCACAATCTAAGTCATGAAATTTCATTCAATATTTCAATAATACATGCATCTCATGACTTTATTAGTTGAAATTTTTCTCATGAAATTAAGAAAATGATTTGTCTTTTATTTGATCAAAAAGTTGCTAATTATTTAATGAATAGGCCCCAAATAATTTCAAGTACTTTTTCTGTTTTTGAACAATTGAGTATTTACTTTCCATATCTTATAATCAATTAACACTGCTGGCATAAAAAATGGAGAATTTATTACTACTCTCCAATCATAAAATTCATGTGCATGTTTTACACCATTAAATATGCTGAGAAAATGGTATTTGTAAAGCATAGTGAAACTTTAAATGTAATAGAATATATTTTACTTTTTCGGTGATGAATACTTCTGACAATGGTAGATTTTAGGAGTGGATAATGGTACAAGTGATATTCCAAACTTTATAATTTCTGTACTAATGTGTATGTGTACTTGAAACCAAAATGATGAATGTGTTTTAGATGTTCTCTTTTCTGAAGACCATACAATTTGTAAATCCTGTTGGAGACCTAATAAACATGAACCAAAATAGAAAACTGGATACAGAGTATAACATATTCTATATCATGGATTTCCTAAACCAGTATGGACTTAAAATGAAAATAGGAAGATTTTCTGGTCATTTTCCAAATGACCAACAACTGTTTATTTCTGATGAAATGATAAAGTGGGCTACAGATATCAATCAGGTAATTTAGTTTAATTTTAATGCTTTACATGAAGCAAAACTAAATATAATCTTGTCTACTTTTATGTTGTTATGGAATAAAATGTTTAACATTTCCTCATTTACTGACTTCTACCATCCTAGATTCTCTCTTCTCTCTCTCTCTCTCTCTCTCTCTCTCTCTCTCTCTCTCTTTCTCTTTTCCACCACCAGTGTGTTTCTATCTCTCTCTTACTTGCTCATTCATAAGTGTTTCATGATATTAAAATTACTATATGTTTATAAAACTTTTATCATTAAAAAACAAAGCAATGTAATTTTACTTAAGACATGATAGGTGTGTATAAAATGAGGTCTTTTAGTGGCTTTCTCTTGTGAATCCCTGCAGCATTTGATACATCTGTTAAACTGTTTATTTCTATAATGTATCCAATTTTCTTCAGACATTAACCTCCATATGTAGCGTGCCTTGCAGACCAGGACTCAGAAAATACTTTCAAGAGGGAAAGGCTGTCTGCTGTTTTCATTGTTACCCCTGCCCAGAAAATGAAATTTCCAACATGACAGGTAATGGTATATTTTTTCAAAGTAAAAGAAAGTGCTAATATGTCCCATATCCACATATATTTCAAAAGTCCTTGAAAAGATTAATAAAATAAAAAAAATCAGTTACACTATGATTAGAAATAATATACTCTGTCTCTTGGACTATATTTTTGTTTCATAATTCTAGAAGCAATGAAAACAATATTTCTTCAGAGTACTAAAGATTATGCATTTCTTATGGTTGTATGCTTCAAATTTATTAGATACATTGCATTTTTGTTTTTTCAGTATCCACTCAGTTTTATAACAATTACTACATGTTACCTGACATTATATCATGATTTAGAAGTATGAGTTTTTGAATTGCCCTATGTTAGATCAATAGTATCAATGTGAGTTTGCATTTTCAGTTGTCATCTTGTTCACAGATGAGTTTGGAATCCAACATATAGAACTCTGAATAACAGCTTTTATTCTAAGATTCATATCTAGTACGCACAGTGATATCATAATTAAATAGGTAGTGTTATCAACTTTGAGGTTACCTAAAGCATTGCAAATGATTTTTCAAAGTAGTAGTCCATTAGGAAGATGAAAAATACAATTAATCGTTGTTGCAAGGGTTAGAAATATCCAAGCAAATAACTGAAAGTTAAAGAGCCAGGCCCATTTGTAAATGGTTCTATATGATTTGCATGTGAGGATTATGAAGATAAAGTGCATGTTTGAAAAATTGCATTAAAATATATACCAAATTTCACTATCCAACCCAGAGACTACAGTAAAGAATGGAAAATACTTAGAATGATATATAAAAAGGAAATTAATAAAACTTTTATTGATACAAATGATATTAAATCACATGTATTAAAATTAAAAAAGTCAAATTTATTGACTTTTGAGTTGGTTGAATACAGGACACTAAAACACATTTTATGAAATTTGCCTTGCTCTTATATGTTTTTCTTTTTATTGTAAATAGTGTCTTCTTTCATACAGTGCATTTAGGCATGTTTCCAATCCCTATATTCTTCTTCCTTTTTTTTTTTCTTCTTGGTTTCCTCCCCCATCCCTCTCTCCCAAAAATATTCCCAGTCTATTTTATATTTAGAAAAATATGGGCCTCCAAAAGAAGGTAGTCAAACAAGACAAAAGAAGACACAATAAGACAAGCCAAGAGTCATCATGTTAAGAATGGACACAGAAACCCAATAGGAGGAAATCAGTTTCAAGGGCCAGCAAACAGTCAGAGATATACTTGCTCCCACTGTTAAGAGTTCCACATAAACTTAGGCTAACAGTCACATTTATATTGCAGAGCATCTGGTGCAGACCTACACAGGCTTCTTGCTAGATGATTTAATTTTTGTGACTCTCATTGGAGGTACTGCCTAGCTGAAATGGGAGAATATTTTTTTTGTGTGTGGTGTTCTGCATTCCCTCTGTATTTTTCACTTTTGCCCACCCTATTCTTCTGGAGGGAGGGACATAATGAAGATGTCTAATTTAGCCTCTTTCTTCATGCCTGGCTGTAGGTCTATACACATGCTCCTATTTGCTGCTTAAGAAAGCTTTTCTGCTGATGCCTGGATATGGCACTGATATATATATATTTACTATTTTTGATTTTGCTAATTCTTTGGCACACCCATTGTCCAGGTTATGACATTCCAAGTATGGTTGGACATAGACTTCATCTGGTAGAGTGGGTATCAAGTTAAATCAGTCATTGGTTTGTCATTTCAACAAGTTATGTGCTAACATTGCCCCAGCACATCTTGCAACCTGGACATGTTGTAGGTGAAATGTTTAGCAGATGTTGTAATGTCTGTGTTTGTTTTTGCATAGCCTGTAGAATAAGACTCCTAGCCCATACCAACTATACCTTTCCATATTAAATAACCAGAATCGAAGTTACCATCAGCAATGGGGCCTTGCTATCAGGATTCAGATGGTTACTTTCTGACCAAGCATGAGCATGTATTGTTTACAGATTTTCTTGTCCCCTGCTCAGTCAACAACTCAACCAATTTTTACCCAGCATACTTTCCTGGTTGTCAAAGATCACAAGTTTAGTCTCTGTATTCTCCATTAGTAGAAGTCTTCACTATGGCCATCATCATAGGTTCCAAAATATTTTTACTGTATATACACATGATTAACCTAATACCTTCATATTCTAGCTGGTCACTCGACACTCTCCTTCTATAACCTACAACAAACCACTTGCTCTCTTCTTCTGCCCTGAATAACCAAAAAGACCTATCTATTTCCTCATCCCAGTAATATTCATTCTCCTCTGCCCGTATACCTCTTCATTATCTAGCCTCTGTGGTTCTGTGCATTATTTATATTTATCATTTACTTAACAGCTAATTATGAACTTTTAAATGAATAATAAATACTACAACAGTTTTCTGGATGTGGTTTATCTGACTCAGGATAACTTTTTCTAGTTCCATCCACTTGTCAGGAAATTTCATGGTGGCATTTTGTATTTAACAACTGAGTAATACTATATTGCATAAGTATATGGCATTTTCATTATGCAGGCTTCAGTTGAAGTAAATTTACTTGTTTGCAGTTTGTGGCTATTTTGACAATAGACACAAAAACTTAGTTGAACTTATTTCCTTGTGGTATGAGAGAGTACTAGGCAAATTTACAAGAGTTATGTACCTGGATGTGGTAATAGATCTATTCCCAGTTTTATGGGAAATTGCCATATTTATTTCATGGTTGCTTTTTAAATTTGTATTCCTATTAGTAATGGAGACATGTCCCCCTTGACACACATGCTTGCTTACATTAGCTATCACCTGTGTTATTGAACTTAAACATTTTCATAGGTTACATTGGAATCATAAAATGGATTTAAATTCCATTCCCATTATGCCAGAGGATGATGTAACTCTAAGTGTTTTACAGCCATTTGAGACTCCTCACCTTAGAATTCTCTGCTTAATTCTGTACCTAAATTTTAAATTTTATTTTTTTATCTAGTTTCTTGAGGTCATTCTATATTTTGGATATTAGCCCTCCTTTGAATGAGAAATGGGTAAAAATATTTACCAACCCTTTGGCTGTGGTGTTGTCTAACATTTGGTTTCCTTTTCTTTAAAGAAGATGTTCAGTTATATAGTGATCCATTATAAATTGTTGGTGTTAGTGCCTGATCTATTGGTCTTTTTTTTTCAGAAAGCCAATCTTGTGTCAATGTATTCTTTTGACATTCTCTTACACTCAGGCACACGGGTCTAGTTTTATGTTGAGGTCTTGATCCAATTAGACTGGAGAATTGTGTATGGAGATAAATATGGATCTATTTATATTCTACTTTCAGACATCCAGTTTAACCTACACCATTTCTTAAAGAAGGCTTCCCACCACTGTGTATTTCTGGATTCCTTATGCAATACCAAGTGTACTGGCTGGTTTTGTCTGTCAACTTGACGCAAGCTGGAGTTACCACAGAGAAAGGAGTTTCGGTTAAGTAAATGCCTCCATGAGATCCAGCTGTAAGGCATTTTCTCAATTAATGATCAAGGGAGGAAGGCCCCTTGTGGGTGATACTATTCCTGGGCTTATAGTCTTGGGTTCTGTAAGAATGCAAACTAGGAGAAGCAAGCCAGTAAGGAACATCCCTTCATGGCCTCTGCATCAGCTCCTGATCCCTGACCCGTTTGAGTTCCAGTCTTGATTTGCTCTGGTGATGAACAGCAGTATGGAAGTGTAGGCTGAATAAACCCTTTCCTCCCCAATTTGCTTCTTGTTCATGATGTTTGTGCAGGAATAGAAACCCTGACTAAGACACCAAGGATCCATACATATGTGAATTTATTTCTCATCCTCAATTCCATTCCATTGATCAATGTACCCAGTTTTATGCCAATATCATGCAACTTTTAGTACGATAGTTCTATAGTACAACTTGAAATCAGAAATGTTGATTCTCTAAGCAGTTCTGTTATTGTTTAAGCTATCTTGTGTATGACATGATGTTAGGAAATGTTCTATCAAGGTCTGTAAAAATTTATATTGTCATTTTGACAGGATTGGTTGAAACCATGTGTTGAAGTTGGAAGGATGGCTATTTTACTATGTTATTCAACTGATCCAAGACATTGGAAATATTTCCTTCTTTTTAAATTACTTCCTTCAACGATTTGATGTTTATGTTTTTCATCCAACTTTCATTTAGTTAGTCACAGTTTCCATAAGATATTTTATATTATTTGAGTTTATTATGAAGAGTATTTTTTGATACTTTA
Organism: Rhynchomys soricoides; assembly: GCA_019843965.1. NCBI lineage: Eukaryota > Metazoa > Chordata > Mammalia > Rodentia > Muridae > Rhynchomys > Rhynchomys soricoides. The sequence goes on along the minus strand of JADRCH010000148.1, from coordinate 5,620,396 downwards.
TTTACATTTCATATGTTTTCCCCTTTCCAGGTCTCCCCTTTAGAAACCCCCTATCCCATCCCTCCTCCTCTTGCCACTATGAGAGTATTCCACACCCACCCACCCATTTCCATCTTCCCTCCCTGTATTTCCCATATACTGCGGCATATAACACTCTTAGACACAAGGGCCTCTCATCCCACTGATGGCCAACAAGGCCTTCCTCTGACACATATGTGGTCAGCACCATGGGTCCCTCCATATGCATTCTTTGGTTTGTGGTCCAGTTTCTGGGAGCAATGGGGGGCCTGATGAGTTGACACTGTTGCTCCCTCCCCATGGGGCTTTAAATTCCCTCAGCTTCTTCAGTTCCTTCACCAACTCCTCTATCTGGGAATGCACACTCAGTCAAACAGTTGCTGTGAATTGAATCATGGGTGTTCCAAACTATTAGGTTAATATCCAATTATCAGTGAGTACATACCATATTTGTTCTATTGTGACTGGGTTGTCTCACTAAGGATGATATTTTCAAGTTCGATCGATTTGCCTGTGAATTTCATGAAGTCATTGCTTTTAATAGCTGAGTAGTATTCCATTGTATAAATGTACCATATTTTCTGTATCCATTCCTCTATTGAGGGACATCTGGGTTGTTTCCAGCTTCTGGCTATTATAAATATGGCTGCTATGAACATAGTGGAGCATGTGTCCTTATTCGAAGTTGGAGCATCTTCTGGGTATATGCCAAGGAGTGGTATAGGTGGGTCCTCAGGTAGTATTATGTCCAATTATCTGATGGTCCACCAAACTGATTTCCAGAGAGTTTGTATCAGCTTGCAATCCCACAAGCAATGGAGGAATGTTCCTCTTTCTCCACATCCTTGCCAGCATCAGCTGTCACCTGAGTTTTTGATGTAAGCCATTCTGAGTGGTGTGAGGTAGAATCTCAGGGTTGTTTTGATTTGCAATTCCCTGATAAGTAAGGATGTTGAACATTTTTTAGATTCTTCTCAACCCTTCAATTTTCCTCATTTGAGAATTCGTGTTTAGCTCTGTTCACAATTTTTTGATAGGGTTATTTGTTTCTCTGGAGTCTAACTTCTTGAGTTCTTTGTATATATTGGATATTAGCCCTCTATCGGATGTAGGATTGGTAAAGATCTTTTCCCAATCTGTTGGTTGCTGTTTTGTCCTATTGACAGTGTCTTTTGCCTTACAGACGCTTTGCAATTTTATGAGGTCCCATTTGCCGATTCTTGATCTTAGAGCATAAGCCATTGGTGTTCTGTTCAGGAACTTTTCCCCTGTGCCCAAGTGTTCCAGACTCTTCCCCACTTTATCTTCTATTTGTTTCAGTGTATCTGGTTTTATGTGGAGGTCCTTGATCCACTTGGACTTGAGCTTTGTACAGGGAGATAGGAATGGATCAATTTGCATTCTTCTAAACATTTACCGCCAGTTGAACCAGCACCATTTGTTGAAAATGTTGTCGTTTGTCCACTGGATGGTTTTAGCTCCTTTGTCAAAGATCAAGTGACTATAGATATGTGAGTTCATTTCTGGGTCTTCAATTTTATTCCATTGATCTACCTGTCTGTCACTCTACCAATACCAAGCAGTTTTTATCACTACTGCTCTGTAGTACAACTTGAGGTCAGGAATGTTGATTCCCCCAGAAGTTCTCTTATTTTTGAGACTAGTTTTTGCTATCCTGGTTTTTTTGTTATTCCAAATGAATTTGAGAATTGCTCTTTCTAAGTCAATGAAGAATTGACTTGGAATTTTGATGGGAATTGCATTCAATCTGTAGATTGCTTTCTGCAAGATGGCCATTTTTACTATATTAATACTGGCAAACCATAAGCATGGAGATCTTTCCATCTTCTGAGGTCTTCTTTGATTTCTTTCTTCAGAGATTTGAAGTTCTTGTCATACAGATCTTTCACTTGTTTGGATAGAGTCACACCAAAATAGTTTATATTGTTTGTGACTATTGTGAAAGGTGTCATTTCCCTAATTTCTTTCTCAGCTTGTTGTTCTAGCTTGAGTATAGGAAGGCTACTGATTTGTTTGAGTTAATTTTATATCTGGCCACTTTGTTGAGGTTGTTTATCAGCTGTTGCAGTTCTCTGGTGGAGTTTTTCGAATCACTTAAGTATACAATCACATCATCTGCAAATAGTGTTATTTTGATTTGTTCCTTTCCAATTTGTATCATTTGACTTCCTTTTGCTATCTAATTACTCTAGCTAGAACTTCAAGCACTATTTTGTATAAATAGGGAGAGGGTGGACATCCTTGTCTAGTCTCTGATTTTAGTGGGAATGCTTCAAGTTTCATTCATTCAGTTTGATGATGGCTACTGGTTTGCTGTGTATTACTTTTTTCTATGTTTAGGTATGATCTTGAATTCCTTATTTTTCGAAGACTTTTATCATGAAAGGATGTTGCATTTTCTCAAATGCTTTTTCAGCATCTAATGAAATGACCATGTGGTTTTATTCTTTGAGTTTGTTTATGCAATGGATTACATTGATGGGTTTCCGGTATTGCACCATCCCTGCATCCCTGGGATGAAGCCTACTTTATTGTGATGAATTATCATTTTGATGTGTTCTTGGATTCGGTTTGAGAGCATTTTATTGAGAATTTTTGCATTGATATTCATAAGCGAAATTGGTCTGAAGTTTTCTTTCTTTGTTGGGTCTTAGTGAGGTTTTGGTATCAGTGTAATTGTGGCCTCATAGAATAAATTGGGTAGTGTTCCTTCTGTTTCTATTTTGTGGAATAGTTTGAAGAGTATTGGTATTAGGTTTTCTTTGAAGTTCCAATAGAATTCTGCAGTAAACATATCTGGTCCTGGGTTTTGTTTGTTTGTTTGTTTGTTTGTTTGTTTTGGTTGGGAGACTTTTAATGACTTCTTCCATTTCTTTAAGGGCTATGGGACTGTTTAGGTGTTTTATCTGACCCTGATTTAACTTTGGTATTTTGTATCTGTCAAGAAAATTGTCCATTTCATTCAGATTTTCCAATTTTGTTGAGTATAGGCTTTTGTAGTAGGATCTGATAATTTTTTAAATTTTCTCAGATCATGTTGTTTTATCTCCCTTTTCATTTCTGATTTTGTTAATTTGGATATTGTCTCTGTGCTATATGATTAGTTGGCTAAGGTTTGTCTATCTTGTTTAATTTCTCAAAGAACCAGCTCCTGGTTTTGTTCTTTCTTTGTTTAGTTCTTTTTGTTTCAAATTGGTTGATTTCAGCCCTGAGTTTGATTATTTGTTGCCTTCTACTCCTCTTGGATGTATTATCTTCTTTTTGTTCTAGGGCTTTCAGGTGTGCTGTTAAGCTGCTAGTGTATGCTTTCTCCAGTTTCTTTTTGGAGGCATTCAGAGCTATGAGATTTCCTCTTAACACTGCTTTCAATGTGTCCCATAAGTTTGGGTATGTTGTACTTTCATTTTCATTAAATTCTAGGAATTCTTTAATTTCTTCATTTCTTCCTTGAACAAGTTATTATTGAATAGAACGTTGTTCATCTTCCATGTGTATGTGGGCTTTCTATTGCTTTTGTTGCTATTGAAAACCAGCCTTAATCCGTAGTGATCTGATGGGAGGCATGGGATTATTTCAATCTTCTTATATCTGTTGAGATTTGTTTTGTGACCAATTACATGGTCAGTGTACCCTGAGGTGCTGAGAAGATGGTATATTCCTTTGATTTAAGATGAAATGTTCTATAGATATCTTAAATTCATTTGGTCTACAACTTCTGTTAGTTTTACTGTTTCTCTTTTTAGTTTGTATTTCAAAGATATGACCATTGATTAGAGAGAGGTGTTGAAGTCTCCCACTATGATTGTGTGAGGTACAATGTATGCTTTGAGCTTTAGTAAAGTTTCTTTTATGAATGTGGCTGCCCTTTCATTTGGGTCATAGATGTTCAGAATTGAGAGTTCTTCTTGGTAGACTTTTCTTTTGATGAGTTTGAAATGTCCTTCCTTATCTTTTTTTAATGACTTTTGGTTAGAAGGTGATTTTATCCAATATTATAATGCTACTCCAGTCTGTTTCTCGGGACCATTTGCCTGGAAAATTGTTTTCCAGCCTTTTACTCTGAGGTAGTGTTTGTCTTTAACACGGAGTTGTGTTTCCTGAATGCCGCAAAATGCTGGGCCCTGTTTGTGGATCCAATCTGTCAATCTATGTCTTTTTATTGGGGAATTGAGTCCATTGATGTTAAGAGATATTAAGGAATAGTGATTGTTGCTTCCTCTTATTTTCAATGTTATTTTTATGCTTGCGTGGCTGTCTTCTTTTGAGTTTGTTGAAAGGTTACTTTCTTCCTTTTTCTAGGGTACAGTTTTCCTCCTTGCATTGGTGCTTTTCCATTTATTATCCTTTGTAGGAATGTGTTTATGGAAACATAGTATGTAAATTTGGTTTTGTCATAGAATATTTTGGTTTCACTATCTATGGTATTTGAGAGTTTTACTGGATATAGCAGTCTGGGCTTGCATTTTTGTTCTCTTAGGGTCTGTATGCAATCTGCCCAGGATCTTCTAGCTTTCTTAGTCTCTGGTGAGAAGACTGATGTAATTCTGGTAGGTCTGCCTTTATATTTTACTTGACATTTTTCCTTACTGCTTTTAATATTCTTTCCTTGTTTTGTGCATTTGGTGTTTTCATTATAATGTGACAGGAGGAATTTGTTTTCTGGTCCAATCTATTTGGAGTTCTGTAGGCTTCTTGAATATTTATTTTCATCTCTTTCTTTAGGTTAGGGAAGTTTTCTTCTATAATTTTGTTGAAGATATTTACTGGCTCTTTAAGTTGGGAATCTTCACTCTTTTCTATATCTATTATCCTTGGGTTTGGTTTTCTCATTGTGTCCTGGAATTCCTGGATGTTTTGGGTTAGGAGCTTTTTGCATTTTGCATTTTCTTTGACTGTTGTGTCAATGTTTTTTATGGTATCTTCTGCACCTGATATTCTCTCTTCTATCTCTGATATTCTGTTGGTGATGCTTGTATCTATGAGTCCTGATCTCTTTCCTAGGTTTTCTAACTCCGGGTTTGTCTCCCTTGGTGATTTCTTTATTGTTTATTTCTATTTTTAGTTTCTGGATGGTTTTGTTCATTTCCCTTGCCTGTTTGATTTTGTTTTCCTGTGTTTGCTCTTTAAGGGCTTCTAGTTGTTTACCTGTGTTTTCTTGTATTTCTTTGAGGGAGTTATTTATTTCCTTCTTAAAGTCTTCTGTCATCATCATGAAAAGTGATTTTAAATCTAAGTCTTGCTTTTCTGGTATGTTTGGGTATCTAAAGCTCTCTGTGTTTCTTTCCCTATCCTTTTAACAAAAACTGCCATATGCCCCTCCTTACTCATACTCATCTTCCTTTGTTATCTATAATTCTGTAAGATAGAATTTTGCATGATGTTCCTTCCCTTTCCCAATGTATCATGTTTTTGTTGTTGTTGTTGTTATTTTTATTTGAAGTCAGTGTAAAGAAGCCTTTTTTGCTGAGAAGTTTATGGGTGTTACTTGTGATCCTCCTAGAAAATACACACTCATATAAAACCCTCTTGTCCTTGAGCTCTTACACTATTTAAACACTTTCTTTTGTAATTTTCTATCCTTAACTGAGGAATTGATTTTGTAGATGTATCCATTGGACCGGACCTCAAAACTCTAAATTTTTATTTTCTATGGTTTTCTCTAAGTATGTCTGTCTCTTTCAAAGGTAAGTTTTCATATTGAATGATAAGAACTGTAAATATTTGTGTGTGTAAGAACAAATATTTAGAAGAGAGTTTAGGATTATAATGGTTTAGTAAAATTTGCCTGTAAGGTCTTATCCAAGACATGGAGTAGTACAGTTTATATGCTCAAATACCTACTTGAGGCCACATGTAAGATGACAATTTTGCTGATATATAGATCTAGTGCCACATCTCCTCAGTTCTTTTTTTGCATAATATGTACAAGTATAAGTTAAAAATTGTTGTGCTATGAGTGAGCAATCTAAGACACACTCTTGTGGAAACAGAAATTATTCAACAATACAGATTTGTTTTTGAAAATACAATAAAAATCTATAGTATATTGTATAAATATGAATGAAAGATACATAAAGGTTAAAAGCATTGGAAATTAGTATCACATCTCATAAAGATCCCATATTTAAGCTTTCATCTAACACAAGAAATTACTCTAAGACAGTTATGATTTTCAAAGATGTAACTCTACTGTATCTTGTGATTATTCTGCAAAAACTAAATTTAAAAATACTTCCCTTCCTATACTAGACATGGATCAATGTGTGAAGTGCCCAGAGGATGAGTATGCCAACACAGATCACACTAACTGCCTCAAAAAAGTTGTGACTTTTCTGGATTATGACGACCCCTTGGGAAGTGCTCTGGCTGGCTTGGCTCTGTGCTTCTCTGCTCTTACAGCTATTGTACTTTGTGTCTTCTTGAAACACAGAGACACTCCCATAGTCAAGGCCAATAATGAAACTCTCAGCTATATCCTACTCATCTCCCTCATGTTTTGTTTTATTTGTTCTTTGCTCTACATTGGTAATCCCAGTATGGCCAGCTGCATCCTTCAGCAGACAACATTTGCCATTGTCTTCACTGTGTCTACCTCTAGTGTCTTAGCCAAAACTATTACTGTAGTACTAGCATTTAAGATCACTGTTCCAGGACGAAGGATAAGGTGGCTGCTGCTGTCAGGGGCACCTATTTACATCATTCCCATATGCACCATGATCCAAATGGTTCTCTGTGGAATCTGGCTAGTAACTTCTCCTCCATTTGTTGATGCAGATCTACACATGGTACATGGACAAATCATCATTGTTTGTAACAAAGGTTCAGTGTTTGCCTTCTACTGTGTCCTGGGATACATGGGCTCTCTTGCTCTAATAAGTTTCACTGTAGCTTTCCTGGCCAGGGATCTGCCTGACACATTCAATGAAGCCAAGCTTCTGACATTCAGCATGCTGGTGTTCTGCAGTGTCTGGGTCACCTTCCTCCCTGTCTACCACAGCACTAAGGGCAAGGCTATGGTTGCTGTGGAGGTCTTCTGTGTCTTGGCTTCCAGTGCAGGGATGCTTCTTTGCATATTTGTCCCAAAGTGCTACATTATTTTGTTGAGACCACAAATAAATACTTTTCATGAAGTTAGAAAAATACATGCTAAAGCTAAAAATATCAATTGAATTTAAATGCTTACATAGTATACCAAAAATATCCCCATGGTCACCATACTGTTTCTAAGTATTATAATATTATGTGGGTATCTACCATTTAAAAAAATGTAGAAAACAAGCTGAACAATAAAGATCTAATATATGACCAGGACTTCAGTCTATTGGATCAAAACATGTAATCAGGCACTTTTATGCTTTTAATCCTGATATATTTTTATCATTGAAACATCTGATATCTGAAAATGTTTACTTGGCTCTAGGAATTACTTCATTTAATACTTATTTTATAGAAGAAATTGCATGTTATTTTTAGATTCCAGAAAATAATTATTACCAGGTAGATTGTATATATACAATGTGTATATTGCCATATAGATTTAATAAGCAAACGTATATATTGATCTAAAATTGCAAAGAAATCTACAAAACATAATTTAAAAAAATTGTATATGGAGTGCTATCCTAGTACTTGAGATGATAAGAATAAAAATGAAGGCTGAAATTAGGATGCTTGAATCTTACTCAGACTAAGAAATTGAATAATCATTGGATATAGATGGAAGGAGGGAATTGAGTGAGAGAGGAAATGTGGTTGGTATCAGGAGAATCAGGTGTAGGGACAGCTAGGAAAAGAGGGCCAGATCAGTAAATAAAAATTGGCAGTAGAAGAAGGAAGAGGCACCTCATGATATGTCAGAAACCTGATGTGAGGGAGGCTCCAAAGATTCTAGTAAGGTTATTCTAGCTGAGACTGCTGTGAGTGGAAGATTTGGAGACTGAAATGGCCACCTCCTATAGACAAGCAAGACTCATAGGGGACACTAATCCCAAAACCTTCAACTCATAATTTGTGCTGCAGACTACATTGAAGTACAGGACAATGATTATGCAGAGATTGAGGCAATGGCTTACCAATGACTGGGCCCCCACAAGACTCATCCATGGGCCATAAACAATCCCTGAAACTTCTTAAACTATTCTATTATGCTTGCAGTCAAGAACCTAGCATTATTATCTTCTGAGATGCTCCACTCTACAACTGACAGAAACAGATGCACAAGACCATAACTAAACATTGGACACAGCTTAGGGAGTCCACTGAGAGAATTGTGGGAAGGATTGAAAGATCCAAATGGATCATGATCAGCAGAAGTTCAACAGAGACAATCAACCTGGACAATTGGTAGCTCCTATAGACGAACTATGAACTAATGATCATACATGTGCTGCACCTAAACTGCCAGCACAGATGTAGCAGAAGTGCAGCTTGGAATTAATTTAGGTCTTCAAACAACTGGAGTGGGGGCTGTCCCTGACTCTGTTATCTGCCTGTGCAACCTGTTCCAATGATGGGGGCCTTGTCTGACCTCAGTGGGAGAAGATGTGCTTAGTCCTGCAGGGATTTGATTTCTCAATGTGGGTTGGTACCCATGTCAGGGGGGAGTTCTCCACCTCTCATAAAGGAAGTGAAAAGGGAAAAATGGGGAAGAGCCATTTGAGGTGAACACTCAGAGGGGAGGCTGTGAGGTGGATGTAAATAGATAAACACATTAATGGAAAAAAGGAATGATTCACCTAAACTTTTATTCACAGGAAGAAAACAAAAAAATTAAAATTCAAGCAAAGAAGAAAAAAATCAATACAGAATATTACTGAACCTAAAAACAGATATCATAACATTGTGTGCTTATGTTCTTTAAAATCTCCCAATGTTAGATTAGTATAATATACCACTTGAATGTTCTAGAAAAAAAAGTGATGTTATGACATTACAATTTACTTTTTTAATATGAAGAATTCCTAACATGGATATATGACTTATACTGTAATACTGTAGAAAACATCATGTCTGAGGATATAAAAATAGCCTATAACAGTGTGTTGTTATTTTGCTAAGTGATCATAGTATCATATACCTTTCTAAGTAATTATGTGTATATCTAAGACATAGGTTTCTATCAAACTAAGTCATAAGAACTTGTTTATATGAAATGCATAATCAATTGAGAAATGCAAAATGGTTTATTGTACTGAGAATAACAGACTAGGTGATTCAGCTTACATAGAAAAGCTAACATAATACCCTAACCATCAAAGCTTATGAAAATCTTAGCATAGGATGCAGAAGAAATTAAGGGACTAAGTGAATAAGTAGAGCTGTGAAATGCCATCTTCATAATAATATGATATTGCAATTGAAGTTCTGATTGCTAAACAAAATCTGTACAAGATTAAAAAGTTAAAATCCTAGCATACTCAAGAGATCTTCTTTAGGACCCCTCCCCTTGCCCCAGCATACTATAAGTTATAGGCTAAAGAATGTCTATTGAAGGAAAACTCATTCTTTTTTGAGCACATTGTTTATAGTAGGATCCTACTCTCTAGTAAATAGCCTAAACCCATTCCCAGTTTGGCATCATTAATTGAACATAGTGAGTTACCCAAAAACAAAGCCAAAAATTTTAGAAAAGGGTGAGTTGAAGTGTGGTAAATGTTTTATTGGAAAACTAGGAATAAGTTATATGGTAGTGTTACGTTTATTCTGTTTGAAATAATCAAAGAGAAACAAGTTGAAAATATTGTCTAGGATATTTTATCTGTCATCAACATGTTGAAGGTGATTGTTTTCAGTATTGAAATTAAGAGACAGTGGAAATTTTATGACATTTTGTGCTAAAATGTTAGGGTATGACAAGAACAATTAAGGTCAGATACCCTAGATGATCAATTATGATATGAGAAAGAAGGGATCCTGCTTCTTGAATGTTCATAAAAACTGAAAATATTGTTAAAAGCGAGCAAAAAGAATGCTGATTAAAGAACAACTTTTTAAACTCAGTACTACTTTAGCTCATATTTTAAAAGAAATTGTAGGGTTAAAAATATAGTATGGACTGGAACCACAGTATCATTAACAAATTTCTAGACCTCGAATATTTCATAAATTTATTGTGACATTCTCCTGGACATGATATGGGTTGGTCATGAATTGTTCCATGGGTGTAGTAATGAATAATCAACAAGTTAAGAAGATCTGGCAAATTGTTTTTAAATTCAAGATTTAAAGGAGTCTTTCCCTTTATAGAAACTCATTGGTTTCCTTAAATAATGTTGTGACAGGAAAAACTATCACTGAAATTACAGACATGGTGATAACCCTTTGGAGATAATCACACCTTAGCAGAACTTGTTGTCTAATGTATGAATACATTAGACATAAGAGAGACCTAAATGTTTAGATCTACCACTTTGCAAAACAGATTGAGTTAAGTTTTTTCTTTTTATACTTTATTTACATTTCTAATGTTTCCCGCTCTCCAGATCTCCCCTTTGGAACCTCCCTATTTCTTCCCCACTCCCCATTCCCTCCCCACTCCCCCTTCCCTCCCCTTTCCTTCCCCCCTCCTCTTTCCCTCCCCTCTCCTCCTTCCCTCCTTCCTCCCCCTGAGTTAAGTTAAGAATAGTAATTTGGCCTTTCAAAATGCTTCCTTCTTGAAATTTGTAGCATTACAAAACTTTCCTCAGGTAAACTCAACGTAAATCTATATTATCCAGAGATAGGGAATACACCAAAAACAAATAAACAAATGACAACAAAAACTAATTTCAGGTGTCATCAAAGTATAGTTTGGTGAAACAATCAGTGTTTTGGCATTGCTTACATGAATATGGTTGAGAGGTTACTTACAGGGTCAGAAATAACCCACTAAAGCCCAGCCCATCATGGGTGAAACAACATAAAGCTGGGGATCTGGAGTATAATGCACAAACTTCAGGATGTTCAAAAGGTTAGAGACAAAGTGTCCATTCCAAAAATTCTTTGATGTAACAATCTTGACAACTTTGTATGTCTCTCTCTCTCTCTCTCTCTCTCTCTCTCTCTCTCTCTCTCTTTCTCTCTCCCTACCACCCCTCCCCTCTCTCTTTCTCTCAGGCTGCCGGCATAGTTTCAGATTCTTCATTGCAATGCTTCACTGCATCTAAGATTTTTTTGTTTTATTTTGTTTTTGTTTAGGTAGGAAGTTTTAGTCTTAAATAAAACTGCTATATAATAATATTCCACACCTTTCTTTGTCTCTCATGTTCCTTCTTCCTCCTTGTGAATTTTTCCTTAGCCATGGAGGGAGCAATTTTAGATGTCCATGATTGGTTAAGAAATAGACTATCATGACACATTAACAAACACTTGATTTCAGGGTCTTTACCAATGGTTACGAATTGAGGCTGAAAATAACTAACACTGAAGTATAGATATAGCAGTTTTACAGACATATACATCAACCTAGAAAAACCATAAGAGTAGCTTCCATAGCCACAGACTTTTGCTCTGTCTTACAGCAACAGGCTTAAACAGCCTTTTGGTGGACAGGCCTTGAATTCTATTGAAAGAATGTTGGTCTAATCCATGATAACTGGCCAACTATTGCACAACAAGCAACACCTGCCTAGAATATTTTCAGTTTAACATGTGGGCTTATTCAAGCAAGAATGTTGGAGACATTTCACCAGCATCATTCATGCTACCCCTTCACCTTCCTAATGTCAAAGCCAGGATGAGAGATTTCAGTCTAGTCACAGCTTAATTTCTTCATGTCTTGCAGTCAAAGTATGTAATTGTAAGGTCTTTAGACATATTGTTTGCTGGGGAACAGCCCAGAAGGTAGGTATTGGGATTTCTTTCTTCTTGGTTTTCCTAGAGGCAGACGAGGAGGAAGAGCATCAGTAGAGGTTAAGACTTTTGTCTTAAAAGATATTTAGGGTTGCTGAAAAATAATTCAAGGTTCTGTAGATAAGTATAAGTTACTTTGCTACTATAGCTGACTTGCCTTTGGTGTTTCTCTGAGGACAGAACTGCAGTCTCTGGCATTTAGCACCTCATCCTAAAACAGCAGGACATTAAGTAAATGATTAATTGCTAGAGAATTTTCCCATTTGTCCAGATGCTACTAGCTTGTCAGGATAGGGAGAACATTTGAGCAATCAACTTCTACTGTGCCAGAATAAGAGAATAACCCTCAGAAAAGGAAAAAAAATTTACATAAGCAAATATGCATAAATTCACATAAGTTCATTTACAGATTGATGCATGCATATTTATACATTTCCTTTCAAAACAGTTGGGTCCACTTTGCATACATTCTCACAATTGCACACACACACACACACACACACACTCATACTTACACATGCATTTGGAGCAAAAGATCAAGCACCAGTGCAAATAGAATTCACACTTTCTTGATCAAAAATGAATTCTAAATTTATTGCATAGAGAAAGGAAAAGTTTTTAATGCTAAATGATTTAAAGCCAAGATTTTAATAAGAAAACTTTGATCCTTTTAATAAGACTAAGCCTTCTTTGTTATTAAGAAAAAACATTTTCCCTCTAAGGCAAGGAGAAGCCTGACTGTTCTTCTGCTTTCTCTGCAGCTTTTTTTGCCTTTTCCCCTCTACACTCTGCATATTGCTCTCTTAGTTTTTTATGTTACCTTACCATTTATAAGTTATTCCACTGTGCATTCTCCTTCCAATCTTGTTTTCTCTTCCTGCTCTGATGTCACAATAATGCTCTTACTCTCAATACATTTTTTCCTAATGTTATGCCTTTACTTCTAAATTCTTCTTGAGTTCAACTCTGTGAGAAAAAGTTCTCTTGTGTCCTGACTAAAAGTTTATCTTCAGTTTAGTTATAAAATGTTATGTCCTGATCTGATTTAAAAAGTGTTCTGTCCAAAAAGTTCTCCTTATCTAAGTTCTGACACTTCTCCTGTCATCAGGACTTATACATTATCCATAATGCATGATCACATGGTAAAAGATTCATCACAAGTTTACACAAAAATCCAAATCATAAATTGAGATAGACAGTTATAATAGAAAATGTTTACATGCATATCCATTAGAAGTATTTATCTAACTACTCTTTCCTCACCTGTCACAGCTACAGAGGTTCATTTAATGTTAAAAGCCATAACTAAACTATTGCTGAAGTTTTCCATACATAAACTCAGTCAATATTCTATTTTCTGTCTGAGCATATATAATACATTTTTAGTTCCCTTTTTATGACCTTTAGTTAATGGTTTTACAACGTCTTGGAATGTGCTCTGAATAGCAAAATCTCCAGTTACTATCTAGAAGCAATTAACTGATGACACTTGGGAGACTGACATAGTTCTCATTGCAGTTTTGACTATCAAAAATATATGTAATAGGAGTCCCAGTATAGAAGAGCTTAATAAATACTAATATAATTTTAGGAATTCTTAGAGGATCATCATAAAAAGTTGAGAAGTCATCTCTTTGACTATATAGCATCAATACAAGACAGTATATCTTCATAGATCAGCAGATATCTGCTCTAAAGGGTGGACAAATTTATAATGATTGTCATATATGTTTAATAAGAACAGATAAAAAGTGTATTAATGGCAGGAAACTTTCCTAAAATTATTTTCATATTGGTCTTGTCTATAGGAGCAGCAAATCTGCTTACATTATTAGAATTCAAGGCAGAGCATCTCAGGAAGATCACTTGTTAGCCTATGATCGCTCCTGACAATGAGAAGACCTGAAGGAATACCTTTTATGTGTGTATTGTTTCAGGATCTACCCTTGTCAACAAGTTACAGGAAGGTAACAAACTCCTAGCACTAACAGGTTTACTCTATATAGTTATGGCCTCAAGAATTGTCCCCTTTTCACAATATAGCATAAAGTGGATTTATTTGTTTATTTACTTATGTTTTTATTACCTAAAAACCCATTGTTTTACAAGATATTTGGAAATATGATTGCATTTCTTTGTATCTCCAATGTTTTCCCAAATCTATAAATCACTCATTTTAGCAATAGGCAGTTTATACAAAGCCTTTTTTCCCTCTAATTCCAATGGGGCCTAAAATCATTCCCCTTATTCTTCCCTAAAAATCCCTAAGCTCCATTCACTGTTTGATTTTGGGTGTCTGCATCTATCTGAATCTGCTGCTGGGTAGAGCCTCTAGGAGGGCACCCATGATAGACTTCTTTCTGCAAGCATAACAGAGTATTATTAGTAGTGTAAGAGATTGGTGCTTGTCCATGGTATAGATCTCAAGTTGGGCCAGTTATTAGTTGGTTATTCTCTTAGTCCATCCCCAATCACTGCATTTCTTTCAGACAGGATAAATTTGGGTTGAAAGTTTTGTGGATGGTTTGGTGACTGTACCATTTCACAGAGGGTCCTGGTTGGCTACAGAAGGTGGCCTGCACATGTTCTACATCTGCAAAGCTGTGAGTCATATGTAAGTCCACACCTAGGGACTCTTGGGGACATCCCTTATCCCATGTCTGCCATGTCCTGGATATGTCCCTTACCTACCAACTCCTTTTAGTTTCATATTACCATTCATTCTCCTGGCCATCTGTCTGTCTCCTCTGTCTCTTCCCATACTTGATTGTGAACCCCTCCAAATAGCCACCAAATCCACTCTCCCACCCAGTTCACTCATTCCATTTTCCTCTAAAGACTATTTTATTCCCCATTCTAGGTAATAGTCAAGCATCTTAGCTTCTGCTTTCTTTCTTGTTTACCTTCTTTGAATCTCTGGGATGTAGCATAGGTACCCTGTTTTATGGCTTATATCCACTTATAAGTGAGTAAATGCCATGCATGTCCTTTTGGGACTGGGCTACCTCACTTAGGATGATATTCCAAAATTCTATCACTTGTCATCCATTCCAAAATTCATGATGTCTTTATTTTATTTAATAGCTGAATAGATTTCAATTGTATAGATGTATCACATTTCTTTACACATTCTTCAGCTGAGAACTGTCGAAGTTGTTTCCATATTTATAATATTATTAATAGTTCTGCTATGAACATATTTGAGCAAGTGTATGTGTGAGATGGTAGAGAATCTTTTGGCTCTATGCCCAGGAGTAGTATAGCTGGGTCTAGAGGTAGAGCTAGACCCAGTTTTCTAAGAATCCATCAAATTTATTTCCCAAGTAGTTATACAAGCTTTCCCTCCCACCAGCAATGGAGGAGCGTTCTTCTTGTTCTACATCCTTGCTGGTATGTGCTAACTCTTGATCTTAGTCATACTGACTGGTATAAGATAGAACATCTGATTGTTTTGATTTCCATTTTCTTGGTGCATAAGGACATTTCTTTAAGTGCTTCTTGGCTATTGGAGACTCCTCTGTTTATAATTCTCTGTGTAGCTCTTTACCTCATCTTTTAAATTTTGGAGAGGGATTAGTGTCTGATTTCTTGATTTCTTTATAAATCAATCAGGACATGTCACTGCAATGCTATAATCAAGAATCTCTTATCTCAGGTAAGTATAAACATGCTCAAAATTTATTTTCTGACTTGTCAATAAAAGCTGATCGCACTATCTGTGGCGGGAGATCTCTGCCTGGGCCACCATGGCTCGATAGCCAAATAGCACTGGAAGAAAGCTAGCCTCCCAGGAGTGTAGAAACACCCTTGAAAGGGCATAAGAAGACTAACACTGCTTAATGGGACATACCCGGAATCCTTAGGACACAGGGACTGAGGAACAGCTGGGAGGAAGGAGCTTTCCAGTTTTCATCTATGACGGGAGACCTCTGCCTAGGCCATCAGGGATCCATAGTCAAATAGCGCTGGGAGAAAGATAGCATCTCAGGAGTGTGGGCAAGCCTCCCACCTGTAATACTCAGGACACAGGGACTGAGGAGTGGTTTTCTGGTTTCTTTTGGTGACTGGGAAGCAGATCCTGTGACACAGGGCTCCATACTCAAATAGTGCCAGGAGAGAGTTGGTATCCCAGGAGTGCTGACACACATTCAAGCACAGGCAAGACCATCAATTCTTCTCAAACTCACTGGAAAAAGAGGGAACCTTGCAGAGCCATCAGGACACAGGAAACAAGAGACAGCTGAGGACTAGATCCTTCTGGTTTCTGTCTGCACCCCAGAGCTGACCCTGTACCACAGCTCTCCAAACCCAAATTCCTCTCAGAGAGAACTGGTGATCAAGGAGTACTGACAACTAGGCTTGCAAGAAAAACAAGCCGCAGTCAGAGAAAGTAAGATCAACTAACACCAGAGATAACCAGATGGAGAAAGGCAAGGGCAAGAACTTAAGGAACAGAAACCAAAGCTGCTTGGCATCATCGGAAACCAGCTCTCCCACCAGAGCAAGCCCTGGATACCCCAAACACCAGAAAAGGAAGACTCAGTCTTAAAATCTCTTATCAAGAGGATGATAGAAGATTTTAAGAAGGAAATAAATAACTCCCTTAAAGAAATACAAGAGAACACAGGTAAACAACTAGAAGCCCTTCAAGAGGAAACACAAAAATCCCTTAATGAATTACAGGAAAACACAATCAAACAGATGAAGGAAATGAACAAAGCCATCCAGAAATTAATAATACCTCAGACTAAAGTGCTGGAAAACAATTCTCAAGGCAAATGGCCCCAAGAAACAGGCTTGAGTAGCCATTCGATTATCAGCTAAAATCAACTTTCAACCAAAACTCATCAAAAAAGATCAGGAAGGACACTTCATACTCATCGAAGGAAAAATCTACCAAGAACTCTCAAGTCTGAACATCTATGCCCCGAATGCAAGAGCACCCATATTCATAAAAAAAACTTTGCAAGAGCTCAAAGCACACATCACAACTCACCCAATAATATTGCGAGACTTCAACACCCCACTCTCATCAATGGACAAATCTTGGAAACACAAACTAAACAGAGACACAGTGAAACTAACAGATATTATGAACCAAATGTATTTAACAGATATCTATAGAACTTTTCATCATAAATGAAAAGAATATACCTTCTTCTCATCACTTTATTGTACTTTCTCCAATACTGATCACATAATTGGTCACAAAACAAACCTCAACAGATATAAAAAAAAATTGAAATAATCCCATGCCTCCTATTGGATCACTATGGATTAAAGCTGGTCTTCACTGGCAACAACAATAGAAAGCCCACATACACATGGAAACTGAACAATGTTCTACTCAATTACAACTTGGTCAAGGAAGAAATAAAGAAAGAAATTAAAGACTTTCTAGAATTTAATAAAAAATAAAGTACAACAAACCCAAACCTATGGGACACAATGAAAGCAGTGTTAAGAGTAAAACTCATTGCTCTGAATGCCTCCAAGAAGAAACTGGAGAAAGCACACTCTAGCAGCTTAACAGCACACCTGAAAGTTCTAGAACAAAAAGAAGCTAATACACCCAAGAGGAGTATAAGGCAGGAAATAATCATATTGAGGGCTGAAATCAACCAAGTAGAAACTAAAAGAACTATACAAAGAATCTCAGGAGATACTTCTTTGAGAAAATCAACAAGATAGAAAAACCCATAGACAGACTAACCATAGGGCACAGAAACAGTATCCAAATTAACAAAATCGGAAATGAAAAGGGATATATAACAACATATTCTGAGGAAATTCAAAAAATCATCAGATCCTACTACAAAAGCCTATACGCAACAAAACTGAAAAATCTGGAAAAAATGGACAAGTTTCTAGACAGTACCAAATACCAAAGTTAAGTCAGGATCAGATAAACCATCTAAACAGTCCCATAACCCCTAAAGAAATAGAATCAGTCATTAAAAATCTTACAACCAAAAAGAAGCCAAGGACAAGATGGGTTCAGTGCAGAATTCTATCAGACCTTCAAAGAAGACCTATTACCAATACTCTTCAATCTATTCCAAAAAATAAAAACAGAAGGAACAATACCCAATTCATTGTTTGAACAATGAACAGTTACACTGATACCAAAACCTCACAAATACCCAACAATAAAAAAAAAAAAACTTAAGACCAATTTCCCATATAAATATCGATGCAAAAATAGTAAATAAAATTCTTGCAAACCAAATCCAAGAACACATCAAAATGATCATTCACCATGATCAAGTAGGCTTCATTCCAGGGAAGCAGGGATGGTTCAATACCAGAAATCCATCAATGTAATCCACCACATAAACAAACTCAAAGAAAAAAAACACATGGTCATTTCATTAGATGCTGAAAAAGCATTTGACAAAATTCAACATCCCTTCATGATAAAAGTCTTGGAAAGATCCGGAATTCAAGGAGCATACCTAAACTTAGTAAAAACAATATGCAGCAAACCAGTAGCCAACATCAAACTAAATGGAGAGAAACTTGAAGCAATCTCACTAAAATGAGGGATTAGGCAAGGCTGCCCTCTCTCTCCCTATCCAATATAGTAATTGAAGTTCTAGGTAAAGCAATTAGACAACAAAAGAAGGTCAAAGGGATACAAATTGGAAAGGAAGAAATCAAAATATCACTACTTGTAGATGATATGATAGTTTACTTAAATGACATGAAAAACTCCACCAGAGATCTGCTACAGCTGATAAGCAACTTCAGCACAGTGGCTGGATACAAAATTAACTCAAGCAAAACAGTAAGCTTCCTATACTTGAAGGACAAATAGGCTGAGAAAGTAATTAGGGAAATGACACCCTTCACAATTGTCACAAACAGTATAAAGTATCTTGGTGTGACTCTAACCAAACAAGTGAAAGATCTGTATGACAAGAACTTCAAGTCTCTGAAGAAAGAAATCGAAGAAGACCTCAGAAGATGGAAAGTACTCCCATGCTTATGGATTGGCAGGATGAATATAGATAAAATGACCATCTTGCCGAAAGCATTCTACAGATTCAATGTAATCCCCATCAAAATTCCAACTCAATTCTTCATAGACTTAGAAAGAGCAATTCTCAAATTCATATGGAATAACAAAAAACCCAGGATAGCAAAAAATTCTCAAAAATAAAAGGACTTCTGGGCGAATCAGCATCCCTGTCCTCAAGCTGTACCATAGAGCAGTAGTGATAAAAAGTGCATGGTACTGGTACAGTGACAGGCAGGTAGATCAATGGAATAGAATTGAAGACCCAGAAATGAACCCACACACTTACTGTCACTTGATCTTTGACAAAGGATCTAAAACCATCCAGGAGAAAAATGACAGCATTTTCAATAAATGGTGCTGGTTCAGCTTGTGGTCTTCATGTAGAAGTATGCGAATCGATCCATTCTTATCTCCCTGTGCAAAGCTTAAGTCCAAGTGGATCAAGGACTTCCATATAAAACCAGATACACTGAATCTAATAGAAGAGTAAGTGGAGAAAATTCTTGAACACATGGGCACAAGGGCACAAGGGAAAGGTTACTGAACAGAACACCAATGGCTTATGCTCTAAGATCAAGAATCAACAAATAGGACCTCATGAAATTACAAAGGACACTATAAATAGGACAAAATGGCAACCAACAGATTTTGAAAAGATCTTTACCAATTCTACGTCCAATACAGGGCTAATATACAATATATACAAAGAACTCAAGAAGTTAGACTCCAGAGATCCAAATAACCCTATCAAAAAATGGGGAGCAGAACTTAACAGAGAATTCTCAACTGAGGAATCTCAAATGGCTGAGAAGCGCCTACAGAAATGTTCAACATTCTTAGTCATCAGGGAAATGCAAATCAAAACAACCCTGAGATTCCACCTCACACCAGTCAAAATGGCTAACAACAAAAACTCAGGTGATAGCAAATGTTGGCAAGGATGTGGAGAAAGAAGAACACTCCTTTATTGCTGGTGGGATTGCAAGGTGATACAACCTCTCTAGAAATCAGTTTTGCAGACCCTCAGAGTAATGGAGATAATACTACCTGAGGACCCAGCTATTCCACTCCTGGGCATATACCCAGAAGATGCTCCAACATGTAATAAAGACACATGCTCCACTATGTTCATAGTAGCCATATTTATAATAGCCAGAAACTGGAAATAAGCCAGATGTCCTTCAACAGAGGAATGGGTACAGAAAATGTGGTACATTTACACAATGGAATACTACTCAACTATTAAAAGCAATGACTTCATGAAATTATTAAGCAAATGGATGGAATGTGAATATATCATCCTAAGCAAGGTAACTCACTCACAAAAGAATGAAGAATGAAAGTAAGAAGGAAAGAGAATGGGAAAAGGATGAATGTCTTTTGTAATCTCAAATTTAAGAATTATTATAACATATACATTAAATCATAAAAATTCAAACATTAAATTTTAGGCATATTCAACATTTCTTCAGCTCCTTCAATTTCTGCTATTTTTACATGCCTGGAGACCTTTGGATTATGATTTCTTTTAAACAGTCAAGTTGTACTGAAGTTACCATGTAATTTATTCTAGTAAAATTGAGGCCAAAATATAGTTAAGGAAACTGACTCTTTATCCAGTAGTTATTACAAGAATATTCTCAGCCATGGGTGTTTTTGTGTGTAACACAACCTACAAGCTGTATTTTGTATGGCTTCTGTAACACGTCTTTTGTATAGCTTGTCACATCACTTTGACTACATAGATGTAGCAATCCAAATTCAGTATAGTCATCTACAATATTTATCCTTATAAAATATCTGCTACCTATTTTATGATGATCACAGAGGCTTTTACAGAAGTTTGGGTAAGACTTAGGTGGCCAGTTTGAGTCTAAGTGCTCACAAGTATTTTATTCTTTGCTCTATGACTGATTTTGAGTATGTGAAATTTTAGCTATCAGTGAAAAAGAAAATTCTATTTCTACCCAATTTATATGGTATCTAAATTTGCAAATATGATTCCATGTGCTTCTGTGGCAAGCACTTTATAGGATAAGACATCTCCCCAGTCCCAAAAAATAATTTTAAACTAGAAGATTTTTCTTGGGGGATTTTAAATCTATACAAGGCACATAAGCAATCATATTAGAGTTGGCAAAAGCCTATATAAAGTTTTGCAGAACTCTGTAAATTAATGGTTTAGTGTGTTTAAAGAGATGACTGCCAGCATTTATTAAGTTTATTTTAGACTCATAATAGTGTCAATTATAACCATTCTCTGAGCCCTACATACTTATAAGTCATGTATTAAATTGAAAATAGCTCAGCATATCAACTGAAACAGAATTCTCTCCTCACTATTTGTATGGATATAACCTCATCTATTAAAGCTCACTTATTAAACCAAAAATGGAAAGTGTTAGGCCCTCAGAAAATGATTCAGTCACTGAGATGCTTATCATTCAAGATTGAAGAACTCACATGTGGAGTGCAGGTTTGTTGAACAGAAAATGTAATATAATTGAGTCAAACATCACATATGAATGACTGATTTCAGAATGAATGGGCTAGTATATATGAACACACAGAATATATACAGTTATGATGTTTTTGTACAGAATGAAGACCAATGCAGGTAATATAGAGTGTTATTGAGTATACATATATGTAACAAATATTTGAGCTTCATTCTTCATTCAAGTAAAGTTTTCAGCTAGGAAAGACATAGGCAATAGAAGAAAATCCAACAGCTATTGTGCTTCCAAGTTAATATATATGTAAACATATTCAAATTTCTTAAATTATATGCACCATTAAAAGAGCTATCAACACATATCTGACAAGATTTTGTATATGATTATTTGATTTTTCATATGATTATTAACACAGAAGTGCATGGGATGAAAGGGAGAGTATTGGAAACTACATATATGTGACACTAAGTAGGCCATATTTAGTACATGTTCCTCAGGGCATAAGGATTTATTGCAGTAATTTGAACAGACTGAATATAAGTGCTAGAGTGGTAGATGACTAGAAGGAAACAATGTTCTGAACACAGCAGAGCAGGTACCAACTCCCAGGAACTGAGCTAGCAAACATAACACCTGTAAGCCCAAGAGAGATTACATCCAAATATGAAGATGAGAAATGGACACAAAATTACCCCATTGGTATTGGTGAATGAAGTTTTAGCTTCTGGAAAAGAAAGAAAAAATTATTATTTTATTATTATAAATTATATTATTATAAATTATATTATTAATTTTATTATTGTTATTGTTATTATTATTATGAGAGCCCACACCATGAGAAGTTGACTATACTTCTTTGGAAAATCAAGTTTTCCAAAATGACTTTGGCAGCAAAAAGTAGTCTTGAAGGGCTTTAAAAAATAAAACACATACAGTTGGATGGATGATGAATGTAGGAATAAAAGAATTAGGGAATGGTGTGATTATGATCAAAATGACTTGTAAAACTAAAAACTATCAAAGAACTAAAATGCAGAATATAAAATTTTTTAACATATGACATACCTGCCCATGCAATGTAATTCAATAGTTATAAAAAATGAAAAAGAAAAAAACTAAAGCAACTGAATGGCAACAAACATATTTTTGAAAATTCATTTTTAACAATGATACTACTAATAAGCATGATCATTGAGTTAAATTACCAGCCACATACAATGAGGTTATTTTATGACTTGTATCATGAACTTTGAGGACTTTCCTTGGCAGAGATAATTTGTGCTGTGTAATATATATGTATAACCATCAGCAAATTTTCCATGGAGGAAATATCCAAAGATGATGAGTAACAATAAATGTTTAGAACTAACTTAAATTATAAGTCAAACTGAAAATAATCCAAGACATATGTGCATTGCAATGATGCATTTTTAAGGAAATAACTCTTGCATATTAGTAGACAGGATTTCTTATTCAACATCACAACTAAGTTTAATACACTTTGAGGTCACAGAAAACACTGCATAATATTCTCTGTGCACTCAACTTGTTATTTAACATGCCTCTTAATTAACAATGAAATTTTAAAAACTTGCTCACCCTGATTTCCCATGTAATCAGCTTTTGTTAACAGCTTATGAATAAAATTAAGTTCTAATTATTCTTCCATGACCCTAACCTAATATAATTCAATTCTTAGTTACAAATGCAAGAAATAAGAATCAAACAGTAAGCAACCATATAAAATTAATGTCTACTAGTGTTGAAGATGCATAAAGGTATTGTTTAGTTTCATTAATCTCTTTATTACTGTGGTCAATTGGGTTTCATTAGACTCATTGATATAATTGCTTGTGAAACTCACTGGATTAACCTATGTAATCAAAGTGAACTACTGCAAATGATTTCAGAAAATTGGTTTGATGAACGAGGCTTGTGAGAAAATATTCCCAAAAGGAATCATGTATGGTACCTTTATGTCTATTTACATGAATGCAATCATAAGGGATATGCGAAGTATAATCATGACCAAAATTATTATCCCTAGTTTTCACCTGGACATAGAATCTCAGATGCAGAGCCCCAGGCCAGAGAGTGCTTCAGAATCCTCCAGAGGCAAAGAGTGAACTTAAAAGTTAATGCTGTGAGAAGTGTTCTTTAATAGTATCTACATCAATAAAAAGTGACAGCTGGATGTGTTCATGAAAATTTGATCGTGAGATTCTGCCTGTCTGATGCCTCACACTGCATTTTGCTAAGATACCAATCTTAACAACATGGCAAAGATGTTCTGTTTGATTTCTGTCTTCTTGGATCTGAAGCTTTCCTTTCTTTATTGCCGTTTGAGTGACCCCATGTGCTATTGGAGAATAAAAGACAAAGAAAATTATCTAGGAGATAAAGATGCTGATTGTTTCTTTTCCATTTATACAAAGAATGGTTATGTGAAGAATGATTACTTCAGTGAGAATCTAGACAAACAGTAAGTGCATCTTTCATTTTTGTGTAAATGCACATAAAGCATTCCAGGGACACTGAGTGATAAATAAGATCCTACGTGCTTTCTGGCTCTCCTTCTCTAGGACATACTAAAATTTATTTTATGTTTCATGACTCATCAATTTGCTCATTATGAAGGTTTTATGGTATAGCTTTCTTTTGGTCATTTTTGAATAACAATCCAGGTAGATGCTGAGTGAATGAATCACACTATTGACCTAACTCTGAGAGAGATTCCATTAATATGACAATTTCCATCTTAGAGTTTCATGTGATGCTCATGAGAAAAGTAATAAAAACACTGGTTTTTGTTGGGAGCCGCCTGAGCACCCACATCCGCCATTACAAGATGGCGCCTACATTCGGCCGAGGACAAGTTGTAAACAGGCTAGTGCGCATGCACCTGGTAATTTTCCACTTCAGAATCTCAGCCTCTCTCGTGGCAGCATCTGGCCTGGTGTGTGGGAGCCAATGGGGAAGCTCCATGTCCCAGGCAAGCGCTGTGACCCATATAAAGGGCGAGTGTTCTATTGTTCTGGGTCTCCATTCGTGGCAAGCTTATGCTCTCCCTCTCAAGATGCATTAAAGCTTTACTGTAGAAGGATCCTATGTGTGCCGCGTCGTTCTTGCTGGCGAGACCGTAGCGCGGGACATCTGGTGCCGAAACCCAGGAAACTTTGTCATCATCAAGCACCTTTGGAGATCCCCTGGAAACAGGGAGGATTCAGAACTGCAGGGAGGTAGGTTCGGATAGGCATGTTGACCCTGGATCTTGATTTGGGGTTGCCCCCTTTTTGGTCTAACGCTGTTGAAGTTTTGCTAATTGTGTTAAGTGCCCTCATTTTGGTTTTACTGTCTTTGTATTGCGGCAAACAAGGTAGGGCCTGTGTAGATGCTGTAAGGGAGGGGCAAATCACCCCTGATAGGGTCCAGGACACTATGTCAGAAACCGGACGGAGTGAGAGGAGGGGTACCCAAAATCTTAGCAATGGAAATGGACCTCCTGGTAAGTCGAAAGACTAGGGAGAGATTACAGATAAAATAGGAAACTGTCCCCCTGACAGGAATGTGGGCAGAAAAACAATTCTCATACCCAAGAAAAAAGCAAAAAGAAAGGGGGAGAGCCTCTACCCAGTTCAAGACCTTGAGGCTCTTCCATTGGAAACTTCAGACACTGACCCCCTTAGCTCTAGTGAGGAGTCAGAGCTAGAAGAGGAAGCGGCGCGGTATGAGGAAGATTGGCCACCTTGTAATGGGCAGATGAAGCGGCCTCCGCCTTTGGCCCCTACGCGGACCATGCCTTCCGCCCCTCCCCCTTATGAGATGTGTCCCAACTCCTTTTCTTTTCTCTCTGACAAGGTTAAGAGAAAGGTACAAGCCGCTTTTCCAGTTTTCGAGGCAGATGGTGGAGTACGAGTTCATGCCCCTGTAGAGTACAGCCAAATTAAAGACCTGGCTGAAGCGGTCCGAAAGTATGGGGTAAATGCTAATTTTACTATAGTAATGTTAGAGAGATTTGCTGGGGCGTCCATGACTCCCGCCGTTTGGCAGATGCTGGCCAAGGCTGTGCTCCCTACAATGGGCCAATATATGGAGTGGAAGGCTTTATGGCATGAAGTTGCACAAGCTCAAGCCAGAGCCAATGCTACAGCACCGACCCCTAGACAGAGAGATTGGACCTTTGATATGTTAACTGGCCAAGGTCCTTTTGCGGCAGATCAGACCGTATTCAGGCAGATAAGAGACTTTGGTATCTCTGCCATTATCATAGGTGTGGTGGCAGCGGCTGCGGTTACAGGGGCCATCACCGTCACTGCTTCGGCCCTTGCGCTCTCTGGAACGATGCAGACTGCCAATACCATTAATGAGTTGTCTGCAGCTGCCACCTTAGCTCTAGACAGACAGGTATCCGCCAATACTCAAGTCCAGGGGGACCTAATGCTAGTTAACCAGCGCATTGACCTTATTCAAGAACAACTGGATGTCCTTTGACAGCTAGCGCAATTGGGCTGTGAACAAAAGTTGCCAAGACTCTGTGTTACTTCCATACAATATGATAGATTTTCAAAAGCAGCTAACCTGTCTAAAAGTCTTTCGCAGTATATGTTACAGAATTGGACCCTTAAATTTGATGACACCCTGCGGGAACTGCCGACAGCAATTATTCAGATCAACTCCACCCGTCTTGACCTGTCCTTGACCCGAGGGCCTCTCTTCATGGATTTCCTCGGCAATTTCTTATTTCAAGGAATGGGTGGGGGTGGGATTGTTTGAAGCAGTGCTTTGCTGTGGGTTGGTGTTCCTCCTATGGCTCATCTGCAAACTCAGGGCCCAGACTAAAAGAGACAAGGTGGTTTGTTGCCTTAGAACAAAGAGCCCCAGCCGGTGTTTGGCTGTCCATGCTTAAACAATAGCAGTAGGTCACCAGCCAGACAGTTCTTGCACACCCGCGAGTCTAGTCTCATTGCACTGGGTAGAATGTTTGGTCTGAGCAGCTCTTGAGGGATGTCGAGCAAAGCATCGCACAAGGCGGCCATCGTTGTGGGCCACCTTGGGAGATATGTCATCTGCATGAGGGTTGAGTGCCCTAGTTTCCCTCCCTCTAAAAAACGGCACTGGGCGGGTCAGGAAAACCTCGGGCGCGCATGAGCTTAGGGGTCTTCTCCTGTACAAGGCCCAAGCTTTTGGTCAGGGGATTTGACCTCTGTCTCCACCCTCTTAAGAGTGTCCTACTTTGCTTACAGAAATAAAAAGGGGGAGATGTTGGGAGCTGCCTGAGCACCCACATCCGCCATTACAAGATGGCGCCTACATTCGGCCGAGAACAAGTTGTAAACAGGCTAGTGCGCATGCACCTGGTAATTTTCCACTTCAGAATCTCAGCCTCTCTCGTGGCGGCATCTGGCCTGGTGTGCGGGAGCCAATGGGGAAGCTCCATGTCCCAGGCAAGCGCTGTGACCCATATAAAGGGCGAGTGTTCTATTGTTCTGGGTCTCCATTCGTGGCAAGCTTATGCTCTCCCTCTCAAGATGCATTAAAGCTTTACTACAGAAGGATCCTCTGTGTGCCACGTCGTTCTTGCTGGCGAGATCGTAGCGCGGGACAGGTTTTGGTTTATTTCATAAAGCCTACAAGAAAGTGGTCTTGTATTGATTTGATGATGTTTCTTCTATCGGCCTGGATGCCCAATGCCTGAACATCAAACATCAATATATCTAGTCTGACTTTTAGTTACATGCATTGAACAGATACACAGATTTAGGTGAAATAATATATATGTCATAATTTCAAAATTGTTGTTGCTTATGAATTCTGTATCAGAAATCACAAAAATCTCAGAAGAAATGGGAAATTGCAGTAGAACTATAGGTTGATGTGATAAGGAAAGTGATTATTTATTAGTAAAAATACCTATTTGTTATAAAATGTTACATGAGGAAGATGACCTAGTAGTCCCAATTAACTGATATAGATGAGAAAGAATTCAGGAGAAGTTAAGTAGATCGAACAAGACTATCTTCAGAAATAAATGTGTTATTATTCCCATAACCTGGACTCATTGTAAGCAAGCCTAAGCTTAGATGTTAAAGGGAACAAGCTTTTAATTCATTTTTATTCATTTTATGTCCAACACTCTGAAAACTGAATCTCCTGAAACTTTCAATATATGTGTTTTCATTTATGTGGTATACAATGAGAAAATTCTAGAGAAATGTTTTTATTTCTCCTTAGTTATAAGAAATAAAGAAAAAGCCAGGCAGTGGTGGCGCATTCCTTTAATCCCAACACTCGGGAGGCAGACGCAGGTGGATTTGTGAGTTCGAGGCCAGCCTGGTCTACACAGTGAGTTCCAGGACAGCCAGGGCTACACAGAGATTCAAAAAACAAAAACAAACAAACAACAACAAAAAAGAAGTAAAGAAAATAGCAAGATGTATATTTCCTATCTGACTCCTTTATTTCCATTTTTAACAGTGAAAAGTAAATTAATAATGTAGTCATTGACTCATGAATACATACTGATTTGCAAAAAGATATTAGGTAGTCATGATCATCATCTTAATTTTTTTCATATGCATGTATGTTTATTGGAGATTAGGATTGTTGTCTCTAAGTTTCTATAAAGTCTTGTACATCACATAACAAACATATTTCCTAAACAGTGTGTGTTTCTCTTCCTATATTGTGTCTACATAATAAAGATGGCTGTATGGCCGTTCAATATTATTTTATCAGCAATGTTTAGATATTTCTATCATTATTATTAACACACTATGAGTTGATAAAACAAGAGAATTTTTATAAGTAATATACTGGATTAGTAATCGACCTGCATGGTGACTGGTGTGAGGTGAAATTTCAGGGTCATTTTGATTTTCATTTCTCTGATGACTAAGGATTTTGAATATTTCTTTAGGTTATTTTTGGCCATTTGAAATTCCTCAGTTGAGATTTTTTTGTTTAGTTCTGTACCTCATTTTTAAATAGGAATTTTGGTTCGCTGGGTTCTAACTTATTGAATTACTTGTATATATTGGATATTAGCCCTCTATCAGATATAGGGTTGGAAGAGATCCTTTCCCAATCTGCAGGTTACCGTTTGTCCTATTGACAGTGTCCTTTACCTTACAGAAGCTTTTCTATTTTATGATATCCCATTTGTTAATAGTTGGTCTAAGAGCCTGAGCCATTGGTGTTCTGTTCAGGAAATTCTCCCCTATACAAATGTGTTTTAGGCTCCCACTTTCTCTTCTACCAGATTCAGTTTATCAGGTTTTATGTGGAGGTACAAAACATTCTAGTATTGTAAGTACAAATATTATTGAAATGTGTCATTTACAAAACTAAATTTGAAATACTCTGATGTCTATTGTGACAAACCTATTCCGAATTTCTCTGTTGCCAAGCAAGTGTATTTCCCATGTAGTTTCTGTTATTGTCTCTAACTGGTAGTTTTTTCCTGGTAGAATAAAGAAAAGGAGCTCATTGTATTTATTTACTCTCTCTACTTCTTCAACATTGTTGTAGATTAGATATTAAGTATACCCAAATGTACTTGTACAGTAGATTATTGATCTTAAGCTTGACAGTGTTTGACATACTGCTTCCAAGAGGAAGATGGAGTTATTGGTATGTGTGTCATTGGGATTGGGATCCTGACTTTCCCTATAATTTTTTCCTGTTTCTCCAAGCCATGATGTCAAATGATGTGAAACCAAAGCAACCAAATATTCCTCAATTTAAGTGTAATATCCAAACCTTTCCATTTTGAATCTGATTAGTTGGAGTTCATTTTTATTTGGTTTTTGAGTTTCATAATTATATTTTGATATTTTTATCTTTTTCCTCAACCAATTCTTTATACAAACTCCCTTACCTACTCTCCCAATTTTTGTATTTTATTTTAAAAGTTTCAAGACTAATCAATGCTATCCATATATTTTCAGATGTGAGGTCTTCCACAAGCCTCTGGCTAACATAAACTCTTAGAGAAAACTATATCACTTTCCTCTCAGTTAAAACCTGTGCCTAAGTGTGGGATTTTCTGTTGAATTCCATGTCGATGCTGGTGTTCAGTTTGATTTATGCTTGAACTATTTTATGGAGTACATTATTTTTATGGGTGTGAATATAGATTCTTTTCCATATCCAGAAGATAACTATTCCTTGTAGTCAACTTTAAACTCACTGTCTTACAAGATTTACAGTTTCCCAGTGATCCCTGATGTTGGCAAGGGAATAAAGTTTACGAAGTTCCTATAGTACTAATTATTCCTTAGTATCTGGTTCCCCATAATAGTTTATTCTTCTTACCAGGCAAATAAGTATCTTTGTGTACATGCAACTTACTTGTTATCCACAAATCTGTTGGTAATAATTAAAAGAAATTTATTTTCCTTAAAAGTGTTACATGTTAACATCAATAGTTATCAAAAATATGCATGGTTTTTAAAATTATTTTTAATTTTTTCTTTTAAATTGCAAATATATGTTTTTTATTTCATGTGTTTTAACATTTTCTCTTTTTAAAAAATTATCTTTAATCTTTTTTTACAATTCAGTCATTATCCCACTGTCAGATCTGAACTCTGACAATTCCTTATCCCATTTCTTCTCCCCCTTCTGCATGAGGACCCCCCTATCCTCCAACCCCACTCAACCCCACCAGGCCTTCCCATTTTCTGGGGCCTTAAGTCTTTCCAGGGTTCGGTGCATCTTCTCTCACTGAGGCCAGGCAGTCCTCTGCTGTATATGTTGGGCCTCAGACCAGCTAGTTTATGCTGCCTGGTTGATGGTTCAGTGTCTGAGAGATCTCAAGGGTCTAGGTTGGTTGAAACTGCTGGTCTCCATGTGGGCTTGCTATCTTCCACAACTTCTTCCAACCTTCCCCTAATTTATCCACAGGAGTTCCTAACTTCAGTCCATTGGTTAGGTGTAAGTATCTGCATCTGTCTTGGTCAGCTGCTTGTTGGGCATCTTGGAGGGCAGCCCTGCTAGGCTCCTTTCTATAAGCACACCATAGCATTAGTAATAGTTTCATGCCCTAGAGCATCCCCTTGAGATAGATCCCAAGTTGTGCTGGTCACTGGATATCCTTTCCATCAGTCTATTCTTCATTTTTGTCCCCACAGTTCTTTTAGACAGGAACAATTCCAGAACTGAATTCTTGACTGTGGGATGGCAATCCCATCCCTCTACTTGATTTCCTGTCTTTCTACTGAAGGTGGACTCCACTTTTTAAATTAACTCTCCTATAGTAGTAAAAGGTGTTACACCTGCATCATATGATAGGTTTGTTTTTTTGTTTTTTGTTTTTTTGTCTTTTGAAGCACATCTACAGAGTTATTTACAATAACTCAGAGAATAATTCAAATGGAATTCTTTGAACAATGCAGAAATATTTTTCTATTTTTCTCCTACAAGTACCCTAGATTGTGTTACCCTTTTTTAAAAAAAGAACATTACCTATTTGAAGCTAACATAGAATGCATTATCATAATGTTTATTTCCTTCCAATAATTCTTCTAGATTTATGAATTCCAACATGCTGCTTTGTGTAATTAAAAAAAAAAAAACCATCAAGTCTAATTTGTACTACAGATACACTCTTATATTTATGACTTTCCATTACTTGAGTTTTAATTACCATGGGGAAATAGTTTAAAGATTACTGATACCCCCTCTTTCAGTACTTTTCCTCATCTATCCATTGCCTACATTAGTCCATGTTTTAAATATGTTATATGCACAGATACATATGGACTATGTTATTTCTCATGTGTGCATATAGTAGGTTTATGTGGAATAATAAGAGACTAATCACAAAACAGAGCATTCAAGTTTGAAAATTCACAATGTCACTTCACTTTCATGTTTAGTAGAAGAGCATTAAAGAGGAAATACTCATCAGGTAAATTACACCCTTTCCACAGCTTAAAGAGAAATCTCACAACTGACAAGTAGATATTCACCAAGTAAATGAGAAAATGTGGCATCATTTATGATGGCATAATGAAACCAACAATATTTTAAAAATGTAAAGCAGTAAATAATTTACATAGAAACCATTGACTATAAAATGATTAGGTAATTGTTAATGTAAATTAATGTCTATGATTTGAAAAAAATTAAACCCAAATTATAGCTAATTTGATATATATGATCATTTTTTCAATTTAGATTTTATAGATATATAATTTATGTTCAACGTGTTTAAAGTATTAATGCAACATATATAGATATGTGTGTCCAACACCACAATCAGGCTTAACACACACAGAAGATTTCACTGGGAATCTTGAATGCTGTATACTTCAACTCTTATCTTTTTTAATGCTTATTTTACATGTTTACAGTTCAAATCTTATCCCCATTCCTAGTTTCCCCTCAGCAAAACTGTTATCTTTTCCCTCCTTCTCAATGCCTCTATGGGAGTGCTCCCCCACCTACCTACCCACTCCTGCCTCAGCACCCTAGCATTCCCCTACTCTGGGTCATCAAACCTCCACAGGACCCAGGAGTTCCCCTCCCAGTGATGCCAGATAAGACAATCCTCTGCTACCTATCCAGCTGGAGCCATAGGTTTCTCCATTTGTACTCTTTGGATGGTGGTTCAGTCCCTGGGAGATTTGGGGGATCTGGTTGAATGATATTGTTGTTCTTCCTAAGGGAATAAAAACCCCGTCAGCTGCTTCAGTCCTTCCCCTAACTTCTCCATTGGGATCCCTGTGCTTAGTCCAATGTTTGGTGTGTGCATCCATATCTGAATTGGTAAGGCTCTGGCAGAGTCTCTCAGGAAGACAGTTACCATGCTCCTGTCAGCAAGAACTTCTTGGCATCAGCAATACTGTCTGGGTTTGGTGTCTGTGTATGTGATGAACCCCCAGAAGGGGCAGTCTCTGAATGGTCTTTTCTTCAGTCTCTGCTCTACTCTTTGTCCCTGCAATTCATTTTGACAGGAAGAATTCTAGATTATTATTGAGGTGTGTGGGTTGCTCCATCCCTCAAGCAGGGGGTGTGTCTATCCACTGGATATGGTCTCTACAGGTTCTATCTCCCCTTTGTTGGGTATTTAGGCTAATGTCTTCCCCATTGGGTCCTGGGAATCTCTTGGGTCCCTGGCATCTGAGACTTTCTGATGGCTATGCCAGTTTCCCCTCCCCCACTGCTACACTCCTACTTTCAAATTTCTGATCCTCTGTGCTTCTCTAACAATCGCCTCCTGTATCTGAATTCCTTTTCCCTCCCCCCTTCTCTCCCTCCCATGTCACTCTCTCCCTTTACTTCCCGAGATTATTTTTTCCCCCTTCTGAGTAAGACTGTAGCTTCCACACTTTGGTGTGGTCGTCTTTCATCTTGGTTTTTTTGTAATCTGTGAGATGTATCACGGATATTCCGAGCTTCTTTTTTGCTACTATCATCTTTTCAGTGGATGCATATCATGCTTGGTTTTGTTTTTTTTATTTTATATTTTCTTTATATACATTTCAACTGTTTGCCCCTTTCCCAGTATCCCCCTAGAAACCCCATATCCCAACCCTTCACCCCCTGCTTCTAAGAGTGTGACCCCCATGTACCGACTCACTCCTTCCTCCTTGACCTAGCATTCCCCTAAACTGGGGCGTCAAGCCTTCACAGGATCAAGGGCCTCTCCTCTCATTGAGGCCCAACAAGGCCATCCTTGGCTACATATGTGGCTGTAGACAAGGGTCCCTCCATGTGTACTCTTTGACTGGTGGTTTAGTCCCTGGGATCTCTGTGGGTTCTGGTTGGTTGATATTGTTCTTCTTCCTATGGTGTTGCAAACCCCTTCAGCTCCTTCACTCCTTTCTCTAACTCCTTTGGGGACCCCGTGCTCAGTCTAGTGGTTGGCTTTGAGCATATGCCTCTGTATTTTTCAGGCTCTGACAGAGCCTCTCAGGAGACAGCCCTATTAGGTTCCTGTCAGCAAGCATTTCTTAGCCTCTACAATAGTGTCTGGGTTTGATAACTGTATATGAGATGGATCCCCAGATGGGGCAGTCTCTGGATGGCCTTTCCTTCAGTCTTTGCTCCATACTTTGTCTCTGTATTCACTCCCATGAGTATTTTGTTCCCCCTTCTAAGAAGGACCTAAACATCCACACTTTTGTCTTCCTTCTTGTTGAGTCATGGGGTCTGTGAATTTTATCTTGAGTACCCTTTGCTTTTGGGCTAATATCCACTTATCAGTGAGTGGATACCATGTGTGTTCTTTTGTGACTGGGCTATCTCACTCAGGATAATATTTTCTAGTTCCATCAATTTACCTAAGAATTTCATGAAGTCATTGTTTTTAATAGCTGAGTATGTTTACACCATTATGTAAACATACCACGTTTTCTTTATCCATTGCTCTGATGAGGGAAATCTGGGTTATTTCTAGCATCCAGCTCTAAGAAAAAAGGCTGCTATGGACATAATGTTGAATGTTTCCTTGTTACATGTTGAAAATATTTTGGGTATATGCCCAGGAGTGGCATAGATGGGTCCTCAGTTATAATTATTTATAATTTCCTAGGAACTGCCAGATTGATTCCCAAGGTGGTTGTACCAGCTTGCAAATCCCACCAGCAATGAAGGAGTGTTCCACTTTCTCCACACTCTTATCACCGACTGCTGTTGCTGAGTATTTTATCTTAGTCATTCTGACTGATATAAGGTAGAATCCCAGGATCATCTTGATATGTATTTACCTGACGACTAAGAATGATGAACATTTCCTTAGGTGCTTCTCAGCAACTCAAGATTCCTCAGTTGAGAATGCTCTGTTTAGCTCTGTACCCCATTTTTAGGTAGGGTTTTTTGTTCTTTAGGTTCTAACTTCTTGATTTATTTGTACATTTTGGATGTTAGCACTCTATCACATGTAGGTTTTGTAGAGATCCTTTCCCAATCTGTGGGTTTCTGTTTTGTCCTATTGAAAGTGTCCTTTGACTTACAGAAGCTTTTCAATTTTATAATGTCCAATTTATCTATTATTGATCTTATAAGCCATTGGTGTTCTGTTCAAGAAATTTTCCCCTGTGCCAATGTGTTTGGAGATCTTTCCCACTTTTTCTACTACTAGAGTTAGCATTTCTGTTTTGTTTTTTTTTTTTTTTTTTCTGGAGGTCCTTGATCCAGTTGGACTTGAGCATTTTACAGGGAGATAAGAATGGGTCAATTTGCACTCTTCTACATGTTGATCGCCAGTTGAACCAGCACAATTTTTTGAAAATGCTGTCTTTTCCAGTGGATGATTTTGAATCCTTTGTCAAAGATCAAGTGACTAGAGGTGTATAGATTTGTTTCTTGGTTTTCAGTTCTATTCTATTGATCTACCTGTCTATCTCTGTACCAATACCTTGTGGTTTTTTTTATCACTATTACTCTGTTGTATACCTTGAGATCAGGGATGGTGATTCCCCAATAAGATCTTCTATTGTTGAGAATAGATTTTGATATCTTGGGTTTTTTTTTTTTTTCCACATAAATTTCAGAATTGCTTTTTCTATCTCTGTGAAGAATTGAATTGTAATTTTTGATGGAGATTACACTGAATCTGTAGATTGCTTTTGGTAAGATGGCCAGTTTTACTATGTTTGTCCTGCCAATCCATGAACATGGGAGATTTTTCCAACTTCTGAGGTCTTCTTCAATCTTTAGAGACTTGAAATTCTTGTCATACACATCTTTTACTTCCTTGGTTTGCATCAAACCAAAATATTTTATATGATTTGTTACTATCATAAAAGATGTCAATTCCCTAATTTCTTTCTCAGCCTGTTTATCTTTTGAATAAAGGAAAGCTACTGATTTGTTTGAGCTAATTTTGTATCCAGTCACTTTGCTGAAGTTGATTTTCAGCTGTTGGAATTCTCTCCTAGATTTTTTTTTTTTTGAGTCATTTATGTATACTAATATATCATCTACAAATAGTGATTTCTTGACTTCTTCCTTTCCAATTGTATCCCTTTGATCATCTTTTGTTTCCTAATTAATCTGGCTAGAAATTCAAGTACTAGATTAAAAAGATGGGAGAGAGTAGGTAGCCTTGTCTAGTTCCTTATTTTAGTGGGTTGCTTCAAGGTTTTTCCATTTAATTTGATGTTGTCTATTGGTTTACTGTATATTGTTTTTACTATATTTAAGTATGGATGATGAATTCCTGATCTCTCCAATACTTTTAGCATGAAGGGTGTTGTATTTTGTCAAAGGATTTTTCAGCATTTAATGAGATGCTCATGTTGGATTTCCATATATTGAACCATCCCTACATCTCTGGAAATGATCATTTTGATGTGTTCTTAGATTCAGTTTGCAAGAATTTTATTAAGTATTTTTAAATTAATATTCATGAGGACGTTTTGACTGAAGTACTCTTTCTTTGTTGGGTCTTTGTGTGGTTTAGGTATCAGTGTATCTGTGGCTTCATAGAATATATTGAGTTGTGTTCTTTCTGTTTCTATTTATAAAATATTTTGAGAAGTATCAGTGTTAGGTCTTCTTTGAAGATCTGATAGAATTCTGCATTAAAACCATCTGGTCATAGGGATTTTTTGGCTGGGAGACATTTAATGACTGTTTCTATTTTCTTTACAAGTTATGGGATTATGTAGATAATTTATCTGATCCTGATTTAACTTTGGTACCTGGTATCTGTCTAGAAAATCATCCATTGCATCTAGATTTTCTAGTTTTGATGAGGATAGGCTTTGTAGTAGGATCTGATAATTCTTTGAATTTCTTCAGTTTCTGTTATATTTTCATTGTCATTTCTAATTTGGTTGAATTTGATACTGTCTCTGTGTGCTCTGATTAGTTTGGCTAAGGGTTTATCTATCATGTTGATTTTCTCAAAAAACCAGCTCCTGGTTTTGTTGATTCATTGTAGAGTTCTCCTTGTTTCTACTTGGTTGACTTCAGCCCTCAGCTTGATTATTTCCTGCTGTCTACTTCTCTTGGGTATATTTTCTTCTTTTTGTTCTCAAGCTTTCAGATGTGTTGTTAAGCTGCTAGTGTATGCTGTCTCCAATTTCTTTATGGAAGCCCCCAGAGTTATGAGTTTTCTTCTTACCACTGATTTTATTATTCTCCATAAGCTTAGGTATTTTGTGCCTTCATTTTCATTGAGTTCTAAAATGTCTTTAATTTTTTTATTTCTTCCCTGATCAAGTTATCATTGCGTAGTATCATTCAGCTTCCATGTGTATGTGGGTGTTCTGCTGTTTTTGTTGTTGTTGAAGACCAGCTTATTCTGTGGTGATCTGATAGGTGGCATGGGGTTATTTCAATCTTCTTGTATTGGTTGAGGCTTGTTTTGTGTCCAATTACATGGTCAATTTTGGAGAAAGTACCGTGATGTTTTAAGAATGGGGAATATTCTTTTGTTTTAGGGTTAAATATTCTGTAGATATCTGTTAAGTCCATTTGGTTCATAACTTCTGTGAGTTTCACTGTGTCTCTGTTGAGTTCCTGTTTCCATGATCTGTCCATTGGTGAGAGTGGTGTGTTAGAATCTCTTACAATTATTGTGTGAGGTTCAGTGTGTGCTTGGAGCTTCAATAATGTTTCTCTTACAAATGTGGGTACTCTTGCATTTGTGGCAAAATTATTCAGCATTGAGAGTTCCTCTTGGTGTCTTTTTTTTTTTCCTTTTATGAGTATGCATTGTCCTTTCCCATCATTTTTGATAACTTTTGGTTGAAAGTCTATTTTATTGAATACTAGAATTGCTGCTTCAGCTTGTTTCTTGGGACAATTTTCCTGGAAAATTCTTTCCAGCCTTTTTCTTTGAGGTAATATCTGACTTTGTCACTGAGGTGTGTTTCCTGTATGCAGCAAAATGATGGGTTCTTTTTATATATCCAGCCTGTTAGTCTACGATTTTTTATTGAGGAATTGAATCCATTGGTGTTGAAATATATTAAAGAACATTGATTGTTGCTTTTTGTTATTATTCTTGTTAGAGTTGGAATTAGGCTTGTGTGGCTCTCTTCTTTTGGGTTTATTGTAAGAAAATTAGTTTATTCCTTTTTCCTGGGTGTAGTTTTCTATCTTGTATTGTAGTTTTTCTTCTATTATCTTCTGTAAGTTGAGATTGGTGAAAAGATATTGTTCAAATTTGGTTTTGTCATGGAATATCTTGGTTTCTTCATCTATGGTAATTGATATTTTTCCTGGGTATAGTAGCCAGCAGGGGCATTTTTGTTCTCTTAGTGCCTGTATAACATCTGCCAAAGATCTGGCTTTTAGAGTCTCTGTTGAAAAGTCTGGTTACTCAACCTTTTCCCTTACTGCTTTCAATTTTTTTTCTTGTTCTGTGAGTTTGGTGTTTTAATTATTATGTGATAGGAGGAATTGCTTTTTTGCTCCCATCTACTTGGTGTTCTGTAGGCTTCTTGTATGTTTATGGGCATCACTTTCATTAGATTAGGGAAGTTTTCTTCTATAAGTTTGTCGAAGATGTTTGCTGGCCCTTTGATTTGGGAATCTTCACTGTTTTTTATACCTATTATTCTTGGGTTAGGTCTTTTCATTGTGTCATGGATTTCTTCAATATTTTGGATTAGGAGTTTTTTGCCTTTTGTGTTTTCTTTGACTGTTGTTTCAATGTCTTCTATGGTATCTTCTATACCTGAAATTCTTCTATCTCTTGTATTCTGTCAGTAATGCTTGCATTCTTTTCTCTTGATCTCTTTCCTAGTTTTCCATCTCCAGGGTTATCTCCCTTTGTGTTTCTTTTAATGTTTTTATGTCAATTTTTAGATCCTGGATGGTTTTGTTCAATTCCTTTACCTGTTTGATTGTGTTTTTCTGTTTTCTTTAAGAGATTTATGTGTTTCCTCTTTAATGGCTTCTACTTGTTTACCTGTGTTTTCCCATATTTCTTTAAGTGAGTTATTTATATCCTTCTTAAAGTTGTCTCTCATATTCCTGAGTTGTGATTTTAGACCTTAATCTTGCTTTTAAGGTGTGTTTCGATATTAGGGGCTTTGTGGAATGGGAGAACTGGGTTTTGATGTTGTCAAGTACCGTTGGTTTCTGTTTCTTATGGTCTTGCCTCTCACCATCTGGTTATCTGTAGTGGTAACTTCCCTTGCTCTCTGTCTGGAGCCTGTCCCTCCTGTGATCCTGGTTGTGACAGAACTCATAGGAGTCCAGCTGTCTCTGGGAGCCTGTGATTCTGGGATCCTTTGATCCTGAGATCCTAGGTGTGGCAGTGCTCCTGGGAGTCATGCTGTCTCTGGGATCCTTAAATCCTGGTGTGTTTGTGCTCCTGAGATCCTGTTGTGTCATAGCTCCTGAAAGTCAAGCTTTCTATAGGTGTTGTAGGAGTGGGTAGGAAGCCAAAGCCCTGGGTCTGCTCTGAGCACAGGTAAAAGCCAGTAGGAATTTGTGCTTCTGGCTGAACAGGGGTTTCTGCTTCCCTGGTTCCTGTGGAATTCCCAGTTATGCAGGGTATTGTGACATATGTTGTCGCCACAAATGTTATCTTCGTTGTGTCAGAGCTCCAGTGATCCTGAGTGTGTCAGATCTCTTGGAAGTCAAGCTTCCTCTGTGATCCTGTAATCCTGTGATCCTTGGTATGTCAAAGGACCTGAGAGTCAAGCTTCCCATGGGTGTTGTAGGAGTGTATGGGGAGACAGAGACCCTGGTCAACTATGGGTACTGGTGCAGATGGGAAGGAACCTGTGCCTCTGGCTGGGCAGGGTTCCTGCATCCCTGGATTCATGGAGTCCCAGTTATGCTGGGTGTTGGGACAGATGTTGGGGCCTCCCCTGTGATCCTGGGTGTGTCAGAGCACCTGGGAATCAGGCTTCTTCTGGCTATTGTAGGAGTTGGTAGCAAGAGAGTGCCCCGGGTTCACTACTGGCACAGGTTTCAACTATTATGTTTTTAATCACCTCATCCCTACCGTGTTCCTAAATCTATTTTCTGTTCCATACTTGTCCATTTGAGTTTTTAATATAAGTGAGATTATATGCTTCGTGCCTTTAAGCATACTGTTTTCTAGAACCATCTAAATTTACAACATAAATCAATTTTATATTTTCTTCATTGATTATATAAAATATATTTTTAGTACAACATACTCAAATTGTGAATTTTACTCACTCAACTTCTGTGAGATAATTTCCTATTTACTCCCATCCTTATATTCACTCATTAAAACATGTCATATAGAGAATAGGAATAAAATAGGATGAAACGAAAATTTCAGATTAAAAATATTCAAACAAACAGAAAAGTGTCCTCTGCAAAAATAAAGAAAAGGCATGAAAAACATACTTATATACAAATAGAAAAATAGACATATACATCCTAACAAACAAGAATCCCATAAAAGAAAAGTTTGGAAGCTATAAAATAAGCACAGAACTGTAAACTTCAAAAAGTAATCTCTTGACAAAATATAATAAGGCAAAGAATTTCCAAATGTCACTGAGTTTATCTTCTGTTTTTTATCCAAATGGCATTTAGTATTTGCTTGAAAGTGTATCACCAGTGGGGATACAAAAACTTAGATTTGGGTTTTCTTCATTATTAAAAGAATAAGTGTATTTTTTATTATTCTCCATGAAGTCATACTGTTGGGCCTATATCATTATTGAAGACAGTGTCTTTATTCAATTGTGGTTTTATGGACTTTATTATACAAAAAGAAACCCATGTATCCAAAGATGTGTGTTTCTTTCTAGGTTTTCAGTTGCATTCGTTTAATCCAGCCTCAGACACCTTTTGGCAAACTTTATTAATAGAGAATTGTATTACATAGTGATATCAGAAATGGTGACATTCCTACTAGTTATTTCACTATTTAGGTTTGTTTTAGCTATTCTTTTTTCAATTCTAAATTGTACTCTGTAAAGAAAAGTTTGTCTATATTAGCTGATATATCTGGATAAACCTGAACCAACTAGAACCCAAGGCCAGTTATGTGATAGGCAGTGATTGTAGTGAAAGAATGCATTAGAGTACTGACCTAAGGGTACACGTGAAGTGAGAGGATCTCAATCCTAACAGGGAAATGTTGTAGTTATGACCAATCTTATATCACTTAATTTTGTACAGCCTCAAATAGAAAATGAATAGAGATGAAGTGTGTGGAATGAAGAAAAATGTGTAAGAATTATATTACATATGAATCCATTAGACTTTTGCAATTGTTGACACAAACAAATTTAGCTACCTATTCTTTATATACATATGAAGGGTCATGACATCTTTTAGTGCTGATTCTGTAAAGAAGTATAACATTCTAGATTGCAGACCATTCTCATTTCTTTTCCATACATTTTAGGTATTAGAATTATAAGAAGGCGTGGGCAGATTTAATGTTGGCTCAGAAATCTTTTCTTATTCATGGATGACAGGTAGATATTTCACTATGTTCAAGAAAAACAAGTTGTAACTGTAGAAACTTTCAAAAATGACAGAATCCTCTTAATAAAAAATTCATATTTTAAAAAATGTTATTAAAACATCAAAAGAAAAATGTACATGGTGTCTAATTTCAGAACACAGTCAAAGAAGAGGTCAAAAGAAGATAACAGAAAACTCTGTAAATGTTTAATACATTTTTATATATTAGACACAACAGTTCAAAACAGAAGTAATACAGTACAATTCATCAAATTACAAACAATCTTTAAGATTATTAAATTTGCAGGGTTCACATTCTAATACATCACAATAAAGAACTGTGTGACCATATCAATGGGTCACAAAAATCCAAAAGTTCTTTGGTTAATCCGCATTGAGTTTTATTTAAGATTACTATAATTAGAACCCATATCCCCATGATTGGTGTGCTCCGTTTTCAGGGTGACACGTAAGACCATCCACTTGATTTCCTCTGTTTATTTTGCCATTGAAGAAATCAATAGGAATATTCATATTTTACCCAACATTTCCCTACTAGTTAAAATTGAATGTAACCTAATTGTGGATAATGCGAAAAAAGTTTGGTCCTTGAAAGCAAAGGAAATTATTCCTAATTACTACTGTAAAAATCAGAGAAAATATTTAATTGTACTTACGGGACCTCTATGGATAACAACTTATACACTTGGACCATTCCTGTACTTCTCCAGAACTCCAGAGGTAAGTCAGGGAGGGTTACATTTAGTGAAATACTATCACACCACAGTCTGAGTTTTTGAGTACAAAGGCTGACTAAAAGACAGAGAATTCATTTATATCTATTCTGATCTATTAAACATAAACTTTAGATACTTTCTTTGGCAAACATGACTTTATAAAAATTGCAGAAGAGACAACATAATGTGAAGTATTTTACCAAAAAATTTAGTTTATCTATACTTATATAGCAATTCACAAGAAGTTGGATATTATTTTAATAATAAGATGAAGATTCCACACTTTCTCATGCTTCTAGCATGTGCTCTAGCACACTTAGATCTCAGACTGAGCCCTATGCATTCCATCTTCATATTTTTGCCTATTGTCAATGTCTTTCAGCTTTACTGTGGTTATTTTCATTTTGTAAATAACAAGGAACAGTTTTCTCATCTCTACCAGATGTCTCCCAAGGACACATCTCTACCACTAGCCATGGTGTCCCTAGCAGTTCACTTCAGATGGAACTGGGTAGGAGTGGTCGTTACTGATGATGACCATGGAATTCAATTTCTTTCTGAATTAAGAGCAGGAATGGAAAGAAACACTGTCTGCTTAGCATTTGTCACTATTATTACAAACGATAAGTTGTTATTCTTTAACTTGATTCATAAATATTATCAGCAAATTGTAATGTCATCAGCAAAAGTTGTGTTCGTCTATGGGGATAAAGAATCTCCTATACAATTTAATTTCATACTATGGAAATCTAAGAAAATTCACAGACTCTGGGTCAGTATGTCACACTTTGATATGATCACAGTGATAGGAGATTTCATGCTTAATTCTGTGCATGGGAATCTTATTTTTTCACATCAGCAGTCTGAGATGTCTGGTTTTAAACAATTTATGCAGACAATGCACCCTTTCAACTACAGTAATGACATGTCTTTTGCTAAACTGTGGTGGACTTACTTTAAGTGTTCTTTACCAACACCAAATTGTACACCGCTGAAGAATTGTCCAACAAAAACCTTATATAAGTGGTTTTTTGTGCCACCACTTGAAATGTCTATGAGTGAAACATGTTTCAGCTTTTACATGTTTGCTCTGTATGCTGTGGCTCACTCACTTCATGAGATGCTCCTGCAATATGTAGACACATGCTCAGACAATGATGAAAATGTACAGGAATTTGACTCCTGGAAGGTAATAAATATTAAATATAATGGCATATCTATCATAGAGGTAGCATTCATAGAGGGAATTGTTAAGTCAAAATCCATATAAATAAGTAAACTTTATTTTAAATGCATGTATTTCTGTACTCTACCAGTGCAAAAGAGGCATATCATGTTACTGTAATAATTTCTGAGACAACCAATATTGGCACACAAGTCAGCATTTTACAAACTAGTTCATAAAATTCTGTCTGATTTCAATCACACATGCATCTCATGACTTTATCATTTGAAAATTTTTCTCATGAAATTATTAAATGGAATAAAGAAAATAATTTATCTTTTTTGACTATAAAGTTTCTAATTAATGTAAGAAATAAATGTCAAATAATTTCAAGTATTTTGTCATATTTTGAAATATTGAGTATTTAGTTTCTCTATCTTATAATCAAATAACATTGTTGGTAGAAAAAACAGATACTTTATCACTACTCTACAAACATATAATTCATGTGTTCATGTGTTATGGCATCAAACCCAGTGATAAAATTGTATTTATAAAGCATAGTAAAACTTTACATGTTTATGGAATGTATTTTCTTTTTAAAATACTGAATATTTCTGATTAATATAGATTTTAGGAGTTGATAATGTATATGAGTGATACTCTAAACTTTATATTTTCTGTACCAATGTGTATGCATATTTGAAACTAAAATGACAAATGTGTCTCAGATGTTATCTTTTCTGAAGACCATACAATTTGTAAATCCTGCTGGAGACCTAGTCAACATGAATCAGAATGGAAAACTATATACTGAGTATGATATTTTTTATGTCATGGATTTTCTAAAAGAGTTTGGACTTAAAATGAAAATAGGAAGATTTTCTGGTCATTTTCCAAATGGTCAACAACTTTTTATGTCTTATGAAATGATAGAATGGGCAACAGATAGTAAGCAGGTAATTTAGTTTTTAATTTTAATGCTTTACATGAAGTAAAATTACCTAAAATCTTGTCTACTTTTGATTTGGCATGGAATAAAAAATTTCAAACTTTCTTATTTATTCATTTCCACAATCCCAGATATTCTCTCCCTCTCTTTCCACACTATCCTAGTCTCTCTCTCTCTCCCCCTCCCTCTCTGCCATCCCTCCCTCACCCATCTCTCTTTATCTCATAGGTGTATAACAATACATAAATCACTATATACTTTTAATAGTTTTATATTTAATAAATAAAACAATGTAATTTTGCTTTAGAATATGATACATGTGTGTAAAGTGAGGTCTTTCAGTGGCTTTCTCTTGTGAATCACTGCAGCATTTGCCACACATGTTAAATTGTTTATTTCTATAATATATCTGATTTTCCTCAGAGGCTACCCTCCATATGTAGTGTGCCTTGCAGACCTGGACTCAGAAAATACTTCAAGGAAGGAAAGGCTGTCTGCTGTTTTGATTGTTACCCCTGCCCAGAAAATGAAATTTCCAACATGACAAGTAAGGATATGTTTTCTCAAAGAAATCAAATTTCTTAATACCCCCCCCATATGCACAGTCCTTTGTGAAATGGAAAAGATAAATAAAAGTTAAAAAAAAAGTAACACTGATTTGAAACAATAAATTCTCTCTATTAGACTATATTTTTGTCACATAATTCTAGAACCAATGAAATTAATATTTCTTTAGAGTACTAAAGAGTATGCATTTCTTATGGTTGTATGCTTCACACTGATTAAAGATACAGTTGGCTTGCTTATTTTGTTTTTTCAGTATCCACCGAGTTTTATAACAATCACT
This sequence comes from Rhynchomys soricoides, assembly GCA_019843965.1. Classification (NCBI taxonomy): domain Eukaryota; kingdom Metazoa; phylum Chordata; class Mammalia; order Rodentia; family Muridae; genus Rhynchomys; species Rhynchomys soricoides. The sequence goes on along the minus strand of JADRCH010000148.1, from coordinate 5,575,985 downwards.
AGATATAAATTGGTATTATATCACGTTTGAAAATTATGAGGTTTTGAATTGTGCTATGGTAGATCAATAACTTCATCGACAATTTGCATTTTCAGTTGTCATCTGGTTCACAGAGGAGTTTGGAGTCCAACATATGGAACTTGAATAACTCCTTTTATTCAAAGATACATATCTTATATGCACAGAGATATCATAATTAAATAGGACATTATATCTGCATTGAGGTTAAGAAAATCTTTTAAAATGATTTTGTAGTAATACATTAGAAAGACTATGAATAGAATCAATTGCTGTTGTAGGGGTTAGAAATATCAAAGCAAATACATGAAAGTTTAAGAGCCAGGTCAGAATGTAAATGCTTCCATACAATTTGCATTTGAGAATTATAAAGATGAAGTACATATTAAAAAATAATTACCTAAAATATTAACCAAATTTTACTATACAATCCAGAGATTAGAGTAAGGAATGAAATGTATTAACTAGAGTAATACATAAAAAAGAAATGAATAAAACTTTTATTGATTTAAATGATATTATAGCACATGCATCAAAATCAATGGTCAAATATATTGACTTTTGAGTTTGTTGAATACAGGACGCTAACATAAATTATATTAAATTAGCCTTCCTCCTATACGTTTTTTTTTTAATTGTTGTTGTAAGTAGAGACTTCTCTCATACATTACTCTAGCTGGATTTCTAATCCCTCTACTCTTCCTGGCTTCCTCCAACATCCCTCTCTCCCAGAACCATTCCCTGTATATTTTATGTCTAGGAAAGTGTGGGTTTCCAAAAGAAGATAGTCAAACAGGTCTAAAGTAGATACAATAAGAGAAGACAAGAGCCATCATATCAAGGATGGACAAGGCAACCCAATAGGAGGAAATAAGTTTCAAGTGCTGTCAAAAAACTCAGAGATATACCTGCTCCCACTGTTAGGAGTCCCACAGAAACTCAAGCTAACAGCCATACCATAGATGCAGAGCACCTGGTGCAGACCTACTCAGGCTTCTTGCTAGATCCTTTATTTTTGTGACTCCCATGCCTACATGAAATGATAGAATATGTTTTTTTCCTGCTGTCATTCATTCCCTTTGTATTTTTCACTTTTCCTCCTCTATTGTTCTGAAGAAAAGGACATGATGATGATACATAATTTAGTCCCTCTCTGCATGTCTGGCTATGGCTATACACCTACTTGTGTCTGTTGCTTAAAAAGGAATCTTTGCAATGCTGGGATATAGAACAGATATAAGAATATATATATAAACAATATAGCATGATAACAATGAAGAATCATTCTTTAACTTTTTATAAGATGAGTACTATTTAGGATTTGGTAGTCCTCTGGAATATTCATTCTCTATTCTCTGGAATATTCATTATCTCTATGTAGGTAATGACATTACAAGTAGGGTTGGACATCCCCTTCTTCTTGTGGAGTGGGTATCAAGTTAAATCAGTCATTGGTTGGTCATTTCAACAAGGTATGTGCTACCATTCTCACAGCACATCTTGCAACCTGGACAGATTATAGGTGAAAGGTTTAGTGGGTGGCATAATATCTATATCATTGCAGAGCCTACACAATAAGACTTCTAGATCATACCAGCTACACCTTTCCATATTGAATTATTAGAATCGAAGTTGTCATCAGCAATGGGGTCACACTATCAGGATTCATATGGTTATCCTCTGACCAAGCATCAACATGAATTGTTTACAGATTTTCTTTTCAGATGCTCAACCAGCAACTCAGCCAATTTTAACCTAGCACACCTCTTTCCTAGTTGCCAAAGATCACAAGTTTAGACTCCATATTTTCCATTAGTAGAAGTCTTTGCTAGGGCCATTCTCATAGATTCCAAAATGTTTCTACTGTACTGTATTTCCCCACGGTTGAACAAATACCTTCAAATTCCAGCTGTTCACTCTTCACTCTCCTTCCATAACCCACAACAGATGACTTGCTCTTCTGTCTTCTTCTGCCCTCAGTAACAAAAAGGACCTATTCTATTTCCTCATCCCAGTAAGATTCATTCTCTACTCTTCATTAACTAACTTCTCTGGGTCTGTGCATTGTTTGTATATATCATTTACTTAATGGCTAATATCAACTTTTAAATGAATAATATTACATCTGTTTTCTAGGTGTGGATTATCAGACTAAGGTTGATGTTTTCAAGTTCCACCCATTTGTCAGAAATTTTCATGGTGTCATTTTGTTTTTAACAACTGAGTAATACTATCTTGCATAAAAATTATCTTACTTTCTTTATGCAATGCAGTTGAAATGCATATAGTTGTTTGCAGTTTCTAGCTATTTTGGATAAAGTCACAAAAACATAGTTGAACAAGTGTCTTGTGGTATGATAGTGTACTAGGCAAATGTAAAAGAGTGGCATAGCTGGGTTTGGCAATAGATCTATTTCCAGTTTTCTGAGAAATTGCCATATCGATTTTCACAGTTGTTCTACAAGTTTGTGTTCCTATCAGCAACGGATATTTGTTCCCCTTGCCCCACAACCTTGTCTTCATGAGCTGTAAACTGTGTTATTGAACTTAGCCATTTTGAATTGTTAAGATGGAATCCTAAAATTGTTTTGATTTGCATTTCCCTAATGACTGAAGATGATGAAACTCTTTGTTTCACAGCCATTTGAAACTCCACTCTTTAGAATTCTCTATTTAACTCTGTACCTAACTTTTATATTGGATTATTTATCTTTTGATATCTAGTTTCTTGAGATCTTTCTATATTTTGGATTGTAACCCTCCTTTCAATGTTAAATGGGTAAAAATGTTTGCCAATCCTTAGGCTGTGGTGTTGTCTAATTTTTGGTGTCCTTTGCTTTAATGAAGATATTCAGTTATATAATGCCCCATTATTAATTACTGGTGTTAGTGCTTGGCCTGTTGGTATATTTTTTTTTAGAAAGTTATGTCATGTGTCAGTGAATTTTTTTGAACATTCTTTACACTCAGGTAAAATGTGCGTAGTTTTTTGTTGAGGTTTTTGATCCAATTAATTTGGAGAATTGTGTACGAATTAAATAGGGATCTATTTATATTCCACATTCAGACATCCAGCTTGACCCATACCATTTCTTAATGAAGATTTTTCTGTCCAGTATGTATTTCTGGATTCTTTATGCAATATCAACAGTCCATATGTATGGGAATTTATCTCTCCTATTCTATCCCCTTGATCAATCAATATACCTCATTTTATGCCAATATCATGCAATTTTTATTACTGCAGTTTTATAGTACAACTTGAAATCAGAAATGGCGATTCATTCAGCCTTTCTGTTGTTCAGGATATCATGTGTTTCACATGACATTAGGAAATGTTCTTTCAAGGTTTGTAAAATGTATTTTGGCATTTTGATGGTATTGGTTTAATCCATATGTTGAAGTTGGAAGGAAGGCTATTCTACTATGCTATTCAACTGATCCAAGACATTGGGAAATCTTTTCTTCTTATACTACTTCAATTACTTCTTTCCATGATTTGATGTTTATGTTTTTCATATAACTTCCATTTGTTTAGTCACAGTTTCCATAAGATATTTTACATTATTTGAGTTTATTATGAAGAGTATTGTATCTCTAATTTCTTATTCAGTCAATTTGTCATTTGTATATGTGGAACCTACTTTGTGTGTGTGTGTGTGTGTGTGTGTGTGTGTGTTAATCTGTATCCAGCCAATTTGCTGATGATTTTTTTCAGTTGTAGGAATTCTCTAGTGGTATATTTATAGTAACGTGTTAAAATCCTATCATCTCTAAACGATGCCTTGATCTCATTTTCTCTAAATTGTATAGCTTGATATAATTAAGTGTACTACTGCTTTACCTAAAACACAAAGTACTGTAATAGATAGATAGTGAAATAATAGATCTGACTTGATCCGGATTTTAATTAATTAATTAATTAGATCCTAATGCTGCACCCTTCCTGGTCCCCATGGCAAAAAAATTCCTATCCCTACTCCTTCCCCTTCATTTTTGAAAGATGGGATCCCCATGGTTATTCCTCCACCGTGACACAACAAGTTTCTGCAGGACTAGGCTCATCCTTTCCCACTGAGACCAGACAAGATAGTTATGGAAATTGAGATACATGTCTGCTATATGAGTTGTGGGCCTCAGCCCAGTTCATGTATGCTCTTTGATTGATGGCTCAGATTCTAAATGCTTGCAGGGGGAGCAGTGGAGGAGTGTTTCCCTTTGTCCACATCTTTATCAGAATGTGCTGTTACATGAGGTTTTCTTTTGATATTAGCCATTTTAATGTGTATAAGATGGATTTCAGGGTCATTTTCCTTTGCATTTCCCTGATGACTAAGGATTTCGAGCATTTTTTAGTAGTGCTTCTCCACCACTCGAGAATCCCCTTTTGGGAATTCTCTGTTTAGCTCTCAACCACATTTTATAATTAAGTTAACTGGTTTGTTGGTATCTAAGTTCTGGATTTCTTTATATATTTTAGATATTAATCCTCTGTCATACATAGGGTTGTGGAAGACATTTTCAAATTCTGCAAGCTGTCCTATTGACAGTGTCATTTGCCTTATAGAACCTTTTCAGTTTCATGAGGTCCTATTTACGGGTGACAAACATGGATCCAATTACACCAACACCATTTGTTAAAGATGTTTTCAGGTTTCCATTGTATGGTTTTGGGTTCTTTGTCAAAAATCAAATGTCCATAGGCCTTTGGTTTTGTATCTAGGTCTTCAGTTCAACCCAATGATTAATCTGTCTTTTTCTATAGCAATATCATTCCTTTTTTTTTCAGTTTGAGGGATGCTGATTCTTCCTGAATTTCTTTTATGTTCAGGATTTTTTATTTGCTTTTCCACATAAAGTTAAGAATTGCTATTTTAAGGTTTCTATAAAGAATTGTATTAGTATTTTGATGGAACTTGCATTGAATCTATAGAATGCTTTTGTCAAAATGGCATATTTTCATGTTAATCTTAACCCTACAAATCCATGAGCATGGAAGTTCTTCCAATCTTGTGATATTTTCAATTTCTTTTGTCAGAGACACGAAGTTCTTCTCATATAAGTCTTTCTCTATATTGGTTAGTGTTTCATCTTATATTATTTTGGGGTATTATAAATTGTATTGTTGCCCTAATTTCTTTCTCAGCCAACTTATAGTTTATTTAAAAGGAGACTACTGACCTTTTTTTAGATAAATATTTATCTAGCCACATTTCTAAAGGTGTTCATCAGTTGCAGCTGGTGGAATTTTTGGGGACAGTTATATATACTATCATATCATATGTGGATTGCCATATATTGACTTACTCCTTTCCAGTTTGTATCCTCCACTTTATCTCTTCTAGTTGTTGTATTGCTCTAGCTAAAAATTCAAGTACTAAAGCCTTGTCTCATCACTGATTTCAGTGGAATCGCTTTAAGTTTCTATTGACTTAATTTGGTGTTGTCTGTGGCGTGATGTATATTGATTTTATTATGTTTGTGTATGTACTTTTTTTTATCTTTCCAAGACTTTTATTATGAAAGTGTATTGGATTTTGCACAAAAGTTTCCAGTATCTAATGAGTTGGTCCTGTAAATCTATTTTCTGTTTGTTTATATGGTGGATTATTTTGATGGAATTTTAGTTATGAACCATCTCTGCATCTCTGAGATGAAGCCCACTTGATTATGGTGGATGTTGTTTCTAATGTGTTATTTGGGTTCTCAAAATACAAAATTCATAATTTGTGAGTTGAGAATTTTAGCATCAATGATCATACAAGAAATTGTCCTGAAATTCTCATTATTTGTTGAGTTTTTATACAGTTTAGTTATCCAGCTTACTAAGACCTCATAGAAATAATTTGGCAGTGTTTCTTTTGTTTCAATTTGTGGAATATTTTGAGGAGTATTGGTGTATTGGTATTTATGTTCAAAGTCTGGTAGAATTCTGTGCTAAAAGCACCTGGACCTGAGCTTTACTTTGTTGGAAATGTTTAATGAACCTTTGTATTTCTTTTTAGGTTATATGTTATGGGAAGTATTAAAAAAAGAAGGTATGGTATATATAGCACAGGTTCCCACGTTATGTCCTGGTTCTGGTGGGCTGGTCAGCCATGCATTGGTGGGCAATGGCCAACCTGCTTTCATCTCATGGAGCTCTGACTCAGAGCTCCACGATCTCTCCACCCAGCTCACTAGATTCCCACTGGCAGGTCACTACTGTGCTAGCCCCATGGTTTAATACCCCCATGGCCTCTGTGGTGCATATCAGGCAAACTCACACGTTACTACTGTACCTTTCTCTCTTGAACCCAGACAAGCTGCCGCATGAAGGAAAATACAACACAAACTTAGTTCAGAAACAGTAACTCAATCTCTGGGTGCATCAGCTAAAACCTAATCTTGTAAACCTTATGAAAGTTTGATTCCTCTGGTGGTGAATCTTTGTGGATCCACCATGATACCAGGAGACTCTACTAGCTACATCGTACCTACTACATGCTGTCCCTATTTCAAAAGGCACCTCTCTCTCTACTCTTTGTCTCTTCTCCTCTCCAACCCAGAAGTCTCTCCTCTGCACTCAGTGATTGGCTCCTTTATTCATTAGGAGATTGGTTCACAAGTCACAGGTGTAACTCACTCCTTGTCTGAAGCCCCTCACAAAAGTTCGGTAATTAGCAGATAACAAACAACCCAGGGCTATTCACAACAGTTATAGGACTGTTTAAATAGTTGACTGATCTTTATTTAACTTTAGTAAGTGGTATCTAGGAAAATCACCAATTTCATATAGATTTTCCAATTTTGTGTAGTATATGTTCTTGAAGTAAGACTTAATGGTTCTTTTAAATTCTTCAATGTCTATCATTTTGTTCCCTTTTCATTTCTGGCTTTGTTAATTTGGATATTGTAGTTTGGCTAAGAATTTGACAATCTAGTTGACTTTCTCATAGAACCATCTCTTGATTTTGTTGATTATATATCATTCTCTTTGTTTTTGGTTTATCGGTTTCAGCCCTAAGTTTGATTATTTCCTACCTTTTTCTCCTCTTCAATGTTTTTGCTTCTTCTTTATTTTCTAGAGCTTTTAAGTGTACTTATAAATTGCTATTATGAGAACTCTCTAATTTATTTACAAAGGTACTTAGCATGGCTTTCATTGTGTCCCATAATTCTGAGTATACTGTGTCTTCATTTTCACTGAACTCAACAAGGCCTGTAATTTTTTTCCCCTGACCCTGTAATCAGAGATTAGAGTTGTTCAGTTTTCACAAATTTATAGGTTTCTTTCTTTCTTTTTTTTTTTTTAAACCCAGATTTAGTTCAAGAATGTATGATATGATACAAAAGGTTATTTCAGTTCTCATATATCTGTTAAGATTTACTTGGTCACCAAGTATATGTTCAATTTCACTGAAATTTCAGTGAGGTACTGAGAAGATCTTATAATCCTTTGTGTTTGAGTGAAATATTCTGGAAATATCTGTTAAGTGCAGTTGGCTCATAACCTCTTTAAATTTATTATTTCTCTTTACTTTTGTCTACATTGTGGGTCAGTGGACTATGTAGTGAAACTTAGTAAGAGTGAGTGTGTTCAGAAACCACTGCACATGATATGTGAGTAAGGTAGGCTTTTCACCTACTCCTACCCAGATTCTTGGCCTGAAACATGTGACTATACTCCCTGAAGGAAAAACAAAACAACACAAAACAAAACTTGACTATTGGTCAGGAAGCACAGAACATAGAATTCTCTGTGCTAATTAAGTATCTATGTGGGCCCTGAGGGTTTACCCAAAAACCTTCCCTTTGGGGACATTTATGCAAAATATATTTAATCTCTGGTCCTACCTGAGAACATTGTAGGCATACATTTTCTACTACCAATAAACAGTAAGGGAAAGCAAGGATTCTATCTTGTATCGAGAACTGCTGTGGGAAGTGTGGAGGAAGACTTTCTTGGACAGAGCTTTGGCCTAAGTCTCTCCCAGAAGGTCTCTTCTAATCCCCCAGGCATTTACCCCCTGAGATAAGCCAGAGTTCCTCATTCACCCCTGCCCCAATCTTGTCCTCACAAGTCTGCATGCCCTTCTCCATTCTTGACTATGTGCTTTCTTGCAGAGAGTGGACACATCAGAGTTAGGGAACCCCTGTTTCAGCCCCAGCCTGTGTCATTTCTCACCTAGGCTGAGGTTCCCATTTTAGGCTGCATTTTTCACCCTTGAGCAGTACATTGGCACTTCTCAAAAGCCCAGCACCTGATATAGGTGTAGGGTGAAAAGCAGCTCAGCTTACCACATACAGTCTACCTGAGGGGAGTTCACATTCCACTGCAGCAAATGGGAACATGAAACCACAGCTGGCACCCAATGCAGGTCACACTACATGACTTGCCCATTGGTGAATGTAGAGAGTTGAAGTGTTCCACTATTAATGTGTAGGGTTCAATCTGTAGTTTAAGCTATGGTAATGTTCTTTTCCAAATGTGGTTGCCCTGGCATTTGGGGCACTGGTATTCAGAAATGAGGTGTCATCTTAGTGGATTTTTTTTTCGATGAATAGGAAGTATACTTCACCACCACTTTTGATTATTTTTGGTTAAACCTCTATTTTTTTGGATATTAGAATGGCTACTTCAGGTTGCTTCTTGATTCCCTTTGTTTGAAAAAAGGTTTGGGAGGCCTTTACTCTAGAGTAATATTTATCTTTTTTGCTTACATGTGTTTTTTTGTATGCAGCATGGTGAATGATGAATCTATTGACATAATCACTTTGTTAACCTCTGTCTTTTTTGAAAGGAATAGTGTCCATTGAGGATGAGAGATGTTAATGACCAATGATTGTTAATTCCTATACTTTTGATGTTGGTGGTGTTAATCTCTCTCTCTCTCTCTCTCTCTCTCTCTCTGTGTGTGTGTATGTGTGTGTGTGTGTGTGTGTGTGTGTATGTGTGTGTGTATTTCCTTTAGTTTGTTTGTGCTGGTGAAGAATTACTTTTCCTGTGCTTTCTTTTGTGTAGGTAACCTTATTGGATTGGAGGTTTTCTTAAAGAATTTTCTATAGAACTGGATTTGTGGATAGATATTGTTTAAATTTGGTTTTGCCTTGGAATATCTTGTTTTCTCCATCTTTGTAGATTGAAAGTCTTGATGGGTATAGTAATACAGTTTGTAGTCTGTAGTTTGTAAGAGGTAATAAGACATATGTCCAGGATCTTCTAGCTTTAGAGTCTCTGTGAAGAATTCTGGTGTAATTCTGGTAGGTCTAAATTGAATGTTATTTGTTCTATTCCTTTTGCAGCTTTAAAGTTTCTTCTCTGTTCTGTAGATTTAATGTATTGATTTTAGTGTGGCAGGAGAATTTCCTAATCTGTTAAAATCTAGTTAGAGATTTTGTAAGCATATTGTACATTTATATGCATCTCTGTCTTTAGGTAAGGAAATTTTCTTGTATGGTTTTGTTGAAATATTTTTTGGTCCTTAGTGCTGGCACTTTTCACCTTCTTAATTCATATTATTCTTAGATTACATGTTTTATAGTTATCACATATTTCCTTAATGTTATATGTTAGCAATATTTTAGATGCAGCATTTTCTATGAAAAATAAATCAATTTATTCTATCGTATCTTCTATGCCTGAGATTTTCTCTTCTAGTATACTTGTCTAATATACTCTGTTAATATACTCTGTTAGTAACACTGACATCTGTATATTCTGTCCTATTTCCTAGGATTTTTGATTACCAGAATTCCATGAGACTTTGTTTTCTTTAGTGCTTCCAATTCTATTTTCAGATCTTAAAAGGTTGTATTCATTTCCTTCACCACTTTAATTGTATTTTCCTTTATTTCTTTAATTTTTAAGTTTCCCCTTTAAAGGCCTCTACCTGTTTGATTGTATTTTCCTATATTACTTTGAAGGATGTATTCATTTCCTCTTTACAGACATTTATCATACTAATAATGTTGGATTTAGGTGATTTTCTTCTGATGGGGTTGTTATAGGATACACATGGCTTGTTGTAAGGAGATTAGTCCACTGGAATGGTTCCATATTGCACTGGCTGTTGTTGATTGTGCTCGTTATCTTGCCTTTGTCCATTTAGTCATCCATAGATGTTCCTGGTGTAGCAGATATTAGAAAGATGGGCCTAATCTGGATGATCCCCATGTAGGAGGTCTCATTTGGGCAGCCTTATACAGATTGTTCTTGGTATTGCAGGCCTTGATGTTCCCTTTACAGAGGGCCTGGTGGAGTCCAGCTAACTGGTGGCCAGACAATGAATCTCAGGGGAGACAAGCAGCTATCTGCAAGAGAGAGGCCAAGCCTACTCCATCTTGGGACCAGTCTTCATTTTAAAAGAAAAATGGTCTGAGAACTTGACCTGTAGCTGAACCCAAGCTGCACCAAAGTTCCAACAAGAACCACATAGCTTGTCTCTGGCCCATACCCCAGAGTTACTCCATAGCTACTCCCTAGCAACAGCCAATAAGAATGTGTCTAATAGTTCCAGATGTACTTTCAGGCTGTTTGTGATTGTTCATAGTTTTGCTTCAGAGCACCCACCTGTCAGCTTATAATACTCATTTAATTAGATGCTTGCCAAGCCAGAAACCCCTTCACTTGCTCACCATTTCCTATAAAGTCTTGTCCAGATTGGGCTCAGGTACTTCACCCTCCTGTTAGGCTGTGTCCATCATGGTGGTGAGCTGAAGCTTGCACTTGAATAAAGACCCTAGCATGAATGCATCAGAACTGGCTCCTTGATAGTCTTTTAGATTTTGCAAATATCTCCTGAGCAGGCAGAACTGGAGCAGCTTAGCATGACTCAACAAGCAGGAAAATTTTAAGGATGAGTTCTAACATAGATGTTCCTCACCAAACATGCCTGGGGAAGGTTTTAGTTTCTTAATAAAACTAAATTTCATGAAACTAAATGTTGTTCTTTTCCCATGAGATTGAAAGGTTTCTGCTTTTAGCTGTTTTTGATGATGTCCAGTTTTAACCCACTGTGCCTGATAAAATAAATAAGTTATTTCAACTTCCTTGTATCTTTTCAGACCTGATTTCTGTCTGAATAGGTCAATTTTGAAGAAAATTCTGGGAGATGGTGAAAAATATGTATATTCTTAAGGTTTGGGGTGGAATATTCTGTATATATTTGTTAAATTAGTTTGATTAATAGCATTATTATCTCCAGTAATGAACTGCTTTAGTTTTTACCTCGATGGCCTGTCCACTGTGCAGAGTAGGAAGTTGAAGCATTCCACCATCAGTATGTGACAATAATTGTGTGATTTAATCAGCATTAGTATCTCTTTTACAAAGGATGCTGTCACTTTCTTTGTAGCATATAGATCAGTAAGTGATATGTCATCTTGATTATTTTTTCTTTGTTCAGTTTGCATTGTACTTCCTCTTCTCTCTTGATTAATATTACCTTGATGTGAATTTTGTTAGATATTAATGTGGGTATAACATCTTTCAGGTCAATTTTCTGGAATGTCTTCTTTAAGCCTTTACCCTGAGGCAATGAATTTTTGACGTTGAGGTGGATATCTTGGATGAATCAAAGGGATGGGTCATGTTTTTATTCATTATATTTATTTGTGTCTCGTGATGGGCAAATTAAGACAATTGATTTTGAATCATATTAAAAGAGGAGTGATTGATATTTTCTGTTTTTTTTTTCTTTTGTTTTAATTTAAGTTTTTGTGTTGGTGGAGTCAAGAGCTGGTGACAGTGGTGGTGATGGTAGAGGAGATATTTGTGAGTGTGTAGGGTGTGTGTGTGGGGTGTGTGTGTGTGTGTGTGTTTATCAATGCACATGTCTCCAATCTTTTGCTTTGCTGATGTGAGATTATTCATTTCCTAAATTTTCATGAGGTAGTTAACGTCCTTCATTTGGATTTTTTCCTTCTAGTGCCTTATGTATGGCTATATTTGTTGTTAGATATTGTTTAAATTTAAACTTATGATGGAATATCTTATTTTCTCCTTTTAATGTGATTGAATGTTTTGCTGAGTACTGTAATCTGGGCTGGCACCTGTAGTCTTTTAGAGTCTGTAGATATTCTGTTCAATCCCTTCTGGCTTTTAGCATCTAAGAACTCGGGTATATTTCAAGAGTTTTGTTTTTATATGTTATCTACTGGCTTTACAGCTTTTAATATTTTTGTCTTCTTTATATCTGTTGTTTTGGTTATTATGTAGCAATAGGACTTACATTTCTGTTAAATCTCTTAGTGGTTTGCATGCTTCTTATACCTGTACAGGCATCTTTTTAGGGTAGAAATATTTTCTTCAATTATTTGGTTAAAATATTTTCTGGACATTTTAGCTTTCATACTCTTCCTATATTCCTGATATTCCTATGTATTCCTATATTCCTGATATATTCAGATATTCCCTAATTTGTATATTATGTATAGATTCTCTATAGGCATATATTTTTTGCAGCCTACTTTCAACCTCTCCTCCATACCACTAACCAGCAGTGGTAGTGGAAAAGAAAAATTATTGGGATATGGAGAAGGGGACCTGTTCAGGAATAGTTCTTAGGGGAAGAACCTATCTTCTTTCTCTGTTTAGTCTCATAGCAAACATCAAATATGACTCATCAGCTGAAGACCAGTCCTCTAGTCACTCAGACACAAGGCATGAACCAGCAGCTCTAGTTCAATCCTGAAGAAACTGCAAGGCTAACCAACCGGAGGTGATACTCTGGAAGTGGCAAACTGCCTAAAGAAACTCAGGAGCAGTTCTTAGCTGAGTTTCTGTCAGTGTCTGCTTTACCACAAGTTGATCTCAACAATGTTATGTAAGGAAAACCAATACATGGCTGTTGTTAGCAACAAATTGTGGGAAGGAGCAAACCAAACCAATGTTTAGTACTAGTCTCCCACTGTCTGCAGGGACACATTTATACACTCTCATCGTGGGTTCTTTCATCTGTTTGCTATATCAAAACAACTTTTCAACTGTGTCTGCTTCAGGAAAACATTCTTTCCCATGTCTGATGCAGCAAAGCATCCTTTCTCCTGTGTCTGCTTCAGGAATACCTTGTTTCACATATCAGTTTTAGCAAGACATCTTTTCACCTGTGTGCCCAAATAGAATATCATTTGACACAACTAATTTTCCTAAGAAACTGGAAGTTTCCACTTCACTTCTCTTTCCATTATGAGGTCTTAAACATTGTATTGGTTCCCTTCAATGGTTTGTTTACATCTTTGCTTCTTGATCTTATTTAGGTATTTATTAATTTCCTCCAGTTGTTTACATTTTCATGGCTTTCTTTGAGAAATTTATTAATTTACATAAATGTTTGCATTTTCTCACATTTTTAAGGGATTTGTTCATGTCCTTTTTAAAGACCAATATAATCTTCATACATATTCTTGGTTTTAAGGCCTTTTACTTGTATTTTAACTATGTTGGAAGATCAGAACCTATTGTGTTAGGATATCTTGCTCTGGTAGTGATATATTGTCCTGGCTGTTACAGTCTGGGTTCTTAGGCTGGCATATAGTGATCAGCTTTCAGGTGATTATATGTCTACCCACTAATTTTTGGGTTTGTCTTGGTTGAATGGGAATTTTCTTCTCTGGTTTATTCTCTCTCTCTCTCTCTCTCTCTCTCTCTCTCTGTCTCTCTAGATTTTAAGAGAATGTGTTTGCTGACTGTTGCCTACTTTCCTGGTCAGCTCAGTTAGTGTGTTCATGGGTAAGACTTGATAGTGTTGGTGGCTGGTAAATGGGAGGCAAAATGTGATGGTCTCTCAGATAAATAGGAGGCTTGTACAGGATTGAAATGAAGCTTGTTATCATTTTGTCTTTTATTGTCCATTGTAATGCTTAGTGTAAACCCTCAAGTCCTGTATTCTGCACATAGACCCTCTGACCCAACACCAATTTGTTACTGATTGGTGAATAAAGTTGCCAACAGAAAATTGCTGGGCAGAAGAGTCACAGGTGGGGTATAGGTTTCACAGGCTTGGGGTCAGAAGAAGGAGCAAAAGAATTTGCAGTAGGAAGGAGAGCCAGAAGGAGATATCTAAGCCATAAAAACATGACCTTCTGTGCTAGCCATTTAGAGTTAAGAACATTCCAGATGGAACATGGTAAGTGGTAGGTAATAATTATTAGTTATAAATAGGGAAATAGATTCTAACAGCATGGAGGGTAGGCAAATGCCCAGGTCTTGTGCTTATTAAGTTTTATCAGAATCATAAAGGTGTTTTCTATCCTCAATAATAAAAGGCGGGGTAGAAACATGGGGCTGGGATTTCAATACTTTTTACCCTTGTAATTCTGTTGCAAAAGTCGAAGAAACCCTGCAAATTGTGTGGGAGGTAATAGACAGAGAGCCTACTTGGTCTTCTGGCAGTTGTTGCCTGTGGAGGAGCAGTGGTTGTCACTCTTGAAGATTGAAAATACGATATTTTTACAATACTTGAATTTTTTGGTGCTACCGCCCTTTAGTCCCCCCTGCCACAGTTCCTCATCCCATTCCTCCTCCACCTTGCTTCCTAGAGGATGCTTCCTCTAACCAAAACTCCCGCTTCCCTGGGGCCTCAACTCTCTAGAACATTAAGCACATATTCCCCCACTGAGTACAGATCTGGTGAACCAATGCTCTATATGTGCCAGGGGCCTGAGACTAGCTCCTGTATGCTTCTGGTTCCTGGCTCAGTCTCTAACAGCTCCCTGGAATCTGGGTTAGTTTAGCCCCCTGGTCTTCTTATGAGGTCACTCTCCCTTTCAGCTTCTTCAATTCTTCCCCTAATTCAAACATAGCAGTCCCCAACCTCAGTCCAGTGGTTGGGTATAAACGTCTGCCTGTGTCTCAGTCAGATGCTGATAGGTCCTCTCATAGAACAGCCATGCCAGCCTCCAGTTTATAAGCACATCATAGCATCAGTAATAGTATCAGGCCTTGGTGGCCTCCTCCCCCATGAGATGAAGCCCAAGTTTGACTGTCTTTCCTTCAGTCTCCACTCCAGTTTTGTCCATGCAGTTCTTTTACACAGGAACAATTCTGGGTCAGATATTTGGACAGTGGGTTAGTAACCCTTTCTTTCCACTTGAGGATCTGTCTATCTACAAGAGGTTAATTCTTTGAGTTTACTCTCCCCAATGTTGGGCATTTATGCTAAGGAAACCTCCAACAAGTTCTGAGAGTCTTTTAACTCTCAAGTATCTGGTACTTTTAGAGGGTACCCCAACTCCCACCCTCACCTACCATCCCGACTTCCCAGGTGGCTTATTTCTGTTCATTCTCTTGACCCTGTGGGCTTCCCTCCTGCCCCCTTCCTTATATATTGTTCTTCTCCTTTCCCCCCTCCCTCTCTTCTCCCAACCAGGTCTCTCCCTCTCTCTGCCTCCTGTGATTATTTCCTTCCCCCTTCTAAGTGAAATTGAAACATCCTTACTGGGGTCTTTCTGTTTGTTGGACTTCTTAAGTTCTGTTTGTTGTTTCCTAGGTATTCCATATTTTTTTGACTAATATCCACTTATCAGTATACATGCCCTTTTGGGTCTGAGTTACTTAACTCAGGATAATATTTTCTTGTTCCATCTATTTGTCTGCAAAAATCATTATGCCCTCATTTTTAGTAGCTGTATAGTACTCCTTTTTGTAAATAAACCACATTTTCTGTATCCATTCTTCTTTGAGTGACATCTGAATTGGTTCCAGCTTCTGGCTACTATAAATATGGCGGTTATTAACATCATGGGGCACATGTCTCTGGGGTATGGTGGGGCATAATTAGGGTATATGCCCAAGAGTGTTATATCTGGGTCTTTAGACAGATCTATTTCTAACATACAGAAGAGCCACCAGACTGATTTCAAATGAAGTTTTATCAGTTAGTAATCCCACCAGCAATGGAAGAGTGTTCCTCTTTCTCCTTTTCCTCACCAGCATGTGCTGTCATTTGAGTTTTTTACCTTAGTCATTCTGATTGGTGTGAAGTAGAATCTCATAGTCCTTTCAGTTTGCATTTCCCTAAATAACTAAGGACTTTGGACATTTCTTTATGTGCTTCTAGACTATTCAAGATTTCTCTGTTGTGAAATCTTTGTTTAGCTCTGTCTGTAGCCAATTTTTTAATTGGGTTATTTGGTTCATTGGAGGTTAGCATCTTGAGTTCTTTATATATGTTTGATATTAGCCCTCTGTCAGATACAGAATTAGTGAAGACTTTTTTTTTTCCCCAATCAGTATGTTGCAGATTTGTCCTATTGATGGTGTCTTTTTGCCTTACAGAAGATTTTCAGTTTCATGAGGTGCCATTTATCAGTTCTTGATCTTAAAGCCTGAACCATTGTTGTACTGTTCATGAAATTTCCCCCTGTGACCATGAATTCAAGGCTCTATACAACTTTTCCCTCTATTATATTCAGTGTGTCTGCTTCTATGTTGTGGTCATTGATCCACATGAACTTGAACTTTGTGTAAGTCAATAAATATGGATCTATTTTCATTCTTCTACATACAGACCACCAGTTATACCAGCACCACTTACTGACAGTGCTTTCTTTTTTTCTTGTGTATATTTTTGACTTATTTGTCAGCAATCAAGTGTCTGTAGGTGTATGAGCTTACTTCTGGGACTTTGATTTTACTCCATTGATCAACCTGTCTGTCTCTGTACTAATACCATGCAGTTTTTATCACTATTGCTCTGTAGTACAGTCTGAGGTCAGAGATGGTGATTTCCCTCAAATGTTCTTTTTTGTTGAGAATTATTTTGACTGCCTTGGGAATTTTGTTTTTTCATATGCAGTTAAAAATTGCTCTTGCTATGTCTGTGAAGAATTGTGTTGGAATTTCTATGGGGATTGCATTGAAACTTTAGATTTCTCTCTCAGTAAGGTGGCCATTTTTACTATATTAATCCTACCAATGCATGAGAATAGGAGATCTTTACACTGTTTGCGGTCTTCAATTTCTTTTTTCAGATATTTGAAATTCTTGTCATAGAGATCTTTCACTTGCTTGATTAAAGTTACAACAAGACATTTTGTAATATTTCTGGCTTTTGTTAATGGTGCTATTTCACTAATTTCATTCTCAGCTGTTTATAATTTGTACAAAGGAAGGCTCCAGATTTGTATGAGTTAATTTTATATCCTGCGATTTTGCTAAGGTTGTTTAACAGCTCTAGGAGTTCTCTGTTGGAAGTTTGCAGGTTGATTATATATACTATCATATCATCTGGAAATAGTAATACCTTGTGTTCATTTCCACTGTACATCACCTGATCTCCTTTACTGCTCTCATTACCCTGGCCACAACTTTAAGTACTATATTGAACAGATATGAGGAAAGTAGACAAACTACTTGATTATTTTTAGGTGGGTAAAATAAGTGGAGTATTAGACTGTATATACTCATCAATTTAGATCACACTGGTCAGGAAAATAAAAAAGGAAACATAAAAGAGAAACAAATGTACATCTTTCAATGCAGAGACTTAATACTCAGAAAAGTGCGTCACTTTACACTTTGATCTATTAGCTTAATTTGATTGACAAAAACTGAATATACTATTGTGTAATCTATAAGTATACAAGTGGAAGGAATCTCAAAAACCTCCATCTACTATAATCTGTCAAGATTATTTTTTAGGTATTTCCCACTATTTAGAAAATAGTATTTCTTAATAAATACTACAGCTTTGGGCATCCTGGATACCCAAATCTGACATAAATAACTAAAACTGGCATATACTGAACCCCACCACAATTGACATATTGAATCATAAAACTGAACGAAATATTTTTGACTCATAGAGAATTTGTGTAAAGATTTTTCATGTTGTAGACAAGCAGGACCCCAAAACTAGAAATTGTTATTGACTAAAACTTTCTCTAACAATGTCTCTTTCAAAGGTAAGTTTCTATAATGAATGGTAAGGACTATACTTATTTGTATGTGTAAGACGAACAAATGTGTACAATGGAGTTTCAAATTATAATGGTTTAGTAAAATGTTGTTTTTAAGTTCTTTTCTAAGACATGGAGTGGTAGAGTTTATATAGTGTTTATATATCTGCTTGAAACCACATGTAGGACCACACTTTTATTGGTACATAGATCCAATGACAATCTTCTAAGTTCTTCTTCTGCATAATATACACAATTATAAGTAGAAAAAAATGTGATTTTAAGGGTTACCTATCTAAAGAATATTATTATTAAAATATTAAAATTATGCAAGAATAGAGGTTTGTTTTTGAAAAGTACAATAAACATCTTGAAGATATTAGATAAATACAAACAAAAGAGTGCATAAAAATTAGAATCATTGGAAATTAGGATAACATTTTATGAAACTCCCATGTTTATGTTTGCATCTAACACAAGATAAGTCCAATTTAGTTACGATTTTCTAAAGCATAAGGTTAGTATATCTCATGAGTACTCTAGAAAAAGTAAATACTTTTCTTTCTATACTAGACATGGATCAATGTGTGAAGTGCCTAGAGGATGAGTATGCCAACACAGATCAAACTAACTGCCTCAAAAAAGTTGTGACCTTTCTGGATTATGAAGACCCTTTGGGAATGGCTCTGGCTAGCTTGGCTCTGTGCTTCTCTGCTCTTACAGCTGTTGTATTTTGTGTCTTCCTGAAACACCGAGACACTCCCATTGTCAAGGCTAATAATGAAACTCTCAGCTATGTTCTACTCATCTCACTCATATTTTGTTTTTTCTGTTCCTTGCTCTATATTGGTTATCCCAGTATGGCTAGCTGCATCCTACAGCAGACCGTGTTTGCCATTGTGTTCTCTGTGGCTGCTTCTAGTGTCTTAGCCAAGACAATTACTGTAGTACTTGCATTTAAAATCACTGTGCCAGGGAGAAGGATGAGATGGCTGCTGCTTTCAGGGGCACCTAATTACATCATTCCCATATGCACCATGATCCAAATGATTATTTGTGGAATCTGGCTGGGAACATCTCCTCCATTTGTCAATGTTGATCTACACTTGGTACATGGCCACATCGTTGTTTGTAACAAAGGTTCAGTGATTGCTATTTACTGTGTTCTAGGGTACATGGGTACACTTGCTGTAGCAAGTTTCATTGTAGCTTTCCTGGCCAGGAATCTACCTGGCACATTCAATGAAGCCAAGCTCCTGACATTCAGCATGTTGGTGTTCTGCAGTGTCTGGATCACCTTCCTCCCTGTCTACCACAGCACCAAGGGCAAAGCTATGGTTGCTGTGGAGGTCTTCTGTATCTTAGCCTCCAGTGCTGGCATCCTTCTTTGCATATTTATCCCAAAGTGCTACATTATTTTGTTGAGACCACAAATAAATTCTTTTCATAAGTTTAGGAAAACACGTGCTAAAGCTAAAAATATTAATTGAATTTAATTGCTTATTTCGTATATCAAACATATCAACATGATCACCGCACTGCTTTCTGTATATTATACCATTATGCAAGTTTCTACCATTAAAAAAATTAGAAAACAAGCTTGAAAATACAGATCTAACATATGACCTGGACCTTAGTCTATTGGATCAAACCATGTCATCAGTCACTTTTTTACTTTTAATGCTAAAGTAACTGAAAATTCTTACTTGGCTGTACAAATTATTTCATTTGATACCTATATTCCACTACAAATTACCTGTTATTTTTAGATTCCAGAAAAAAAATTATTTCCATGTAGATTGTATATGTAGATACCATTTAGTATGGAAAACGTATATATTGATCTAGAACTACAAAGCAATTTACAAAGCATAATTAAATAATTTTCTTTGTGAACTGGTATCCCAGTAATTGAGATTTTAATAACAAGGAAGGCTCAAAGGAACATGTTTGATTCTCACCCAGACTAAGAATTAGAATAATCATTGAATATAGATGGAAGGTGGAAATTGGGTGAGAGAGGGAATGGGAGGAAATCGGGGAGATCAGGTGTAGGAAGGTACGGCCAGGTTAGTAAAAAAAAAAAAAGGTAATAGATGGGGAAGGAGACATCTTGCTGATGTGTCAGAGACCTGGGTGGGGGATGCTCCAAGAAGTCAAGAAGAGTGATTCAAGATGAGACTCCTGGCAGTGGAGAATTTGGAGCCTGAAATGGCTAGAAAAGCAAGACCCTCAGTGGAAAGATAAGGACCTCAAACCAACCTCAAAACCTTCAACCCATAATTTGTCCTACAGACCACATTGAAGTTCAGGGGCAAGGAAGGAGCAGAGACTTATGCAATAGCTAACTAATGACTAGGCCCACTTAAGACTCATACCATGGGAAAGAACCAATCCCTGAAACTACTTAACCTACTAAAGATCATAATTATCCTCTGAGATATTCAACTCAGCAACTGGCAGAAATAGATGCAAAGAACCTTAGCTAAACATTGGATACAGCTCAGGGAGTCCTCTGAAAGAATTGAGGGAAGGATAGAGAGACCCAAATAGGTTATGTCCTCCAGAAAATTCCAATATAGAAAACTAACCTGGACCCTTGAGAGTTCCCAGAGATGAACTATCAACCAATGACCATACATGGGGCAGACCTAAACTGCCTGCAGAAATGTAGCAGAAGTGCAGCTTGAAATTCATGTAGGTCTGCAATCACCTGAAGCAGGGACTATCTCTGACTCTGTTATCTGCCTATGTATCCTGTTCCCATGACTGGGCACTTTGTCTGGCCACAGTGGCAAAAGATGTTCCTAGTTAGGTAGTGACATGATGTCTCAATGTGGGTTGGTACCCAGTGGGTCTTTTTCCCCTTCTCAGAAAACAGGGGAGAAAATGGGGAGGAGACATGTGAGCTGAGTAATCAGAGGGGAGTAATCAGTGAGTGGGAAGTAAATGGAATAAATATGTTAATGGAAAAAAATGAATGATCTACCTGAACTTTACATCCATGAGGAAAGTATTATGACAATTAAAATTCAAGCAAAGAAAGAAAAGCTAATAAAGAACATTCCTGCATCTAAAATTAGATATCTTAACATTGTGTGCTTATGTTCTTAAAAACGTCCTCATGTAATGATAATCTAATAAATCACTTACTTGAAAGTTCTTGACTGAAAGAATAATGATTTTATGATGTTACTGTTTCCTGTTTTACTATGAAGATTTCCTAACTTGAAGATATTTTATGACTTATAATTTAATGCTATTGAAAACACCATACCCGAGGATGTAAGTGGGGCTATGATATATCAGTTTGTTGTTATTTTGCAAAGTGGTCATACTATCAACTTCCCTTCTAAGTAATTGTGTTTCTTTATTTTTTTTAATTTTGATTTCTTCCTTTCCAATTTGTATCCCTTGGATTTCCTTTTGTTGTCTAATTGCTGTAACTAGAACTTCAAGTACTATATTGAATAGATAGAGAGAGAGAGGGCAGCCTTGCCTAATCTCTGATTTTAGTGAGATTGCTTCAAATTTCTTTCTACTTAGTTTGATGTTGGCTACTGGTTTGCTATATATTGCTTTTACTATATTTAGGTATGGGCCTTGAATTCCTGATCTTTCCAAGACTTTTATCATGAAAGGATGCTGAATTTTGTCAAAAGCTTTTTCAGTATCTAATGGAATGACCATGGTTTTTTTGTTGTTGTTTTGTTTTGTTTTTGTTGTTGTTTGTTTGTTTGTTTTTGAATTTGTTTATGTAGTGGACTACATTAATGGATTTCCGGGTATTGAATCATCCCTGTATCCCTGGTATGAAGCCTACTTGATTGTGATGAATGATTGTTTTGATGTGTTCTTAGATTAGGTTTGTGAGGATTTTATTGAGCATTTTTGCATTGATATTCAAAAAGGAAATCGGTCTGATGTTTTCTTTCTTTGTTGGGTCTTTGTGAGGTTATTTCTAATACTTATGTTTCTATTAAAATTAGTCATAAAAACTTATTTATATGATACACTGCAGTCAATTGAGAAATGCAAAATTGTTTATTTTGCTGAGAATAATAGACTAGGTGATACAACTTAGAATAATAGAGTAGGTGATACAATAGAATAGTTAAAGAAATACCCTCACAATCAAGGCTTAGGAAAAGTCTTGGCATAGGAGGCAGAAGAAGTTTAGAACCAGTGACTAAAGAGTGCTGTGAAATGCTATATTTAAAATATGATGCTGCAAGTGAAGTTCTGATTACTAAACAAAATTAACACAAGATTAAAAAGTGAAAATCCTAGCATATACACAGGCGGTCTTCTCTAGGACCCTCCAGCATACTATAAACTATAGGTAGCAAAGAAGGCCTATGAAAGGAAAACTCACTCTTTTTTGAGTAGTTTGTTCATGGTAGGATACCCCCCTCTAGTAAATAGCCCTAAACCTATGCACCCTTGGGCATCACTCATTGAACACAGTAAGTTCCCAAAAATCAAATTCAAGAAGTTTAGTAAAGGGTGAGTTGAAATGTGATAAAAGTTTTATGTGTAAACTAGGAATAGGTTATATGATAGTGTTACATTCATTATGTTTGAAATAATCAAAAAAGAAACAAATTTAAAATATTCCCTAGGCTATTATTCCTCAGTCATCAATATTTTGAAGGTGATTATTTTCACTACTAAATTTAAGGGACAATGGGCCTTTTATGGAAGTTTGTGCTAAAATGTTCTAGGAATTCTGAAGGTCAGAGGCTCTAGATGATCACTTATATGATGGGAAAGGAGAGATCTTGCTACTTGAATGTTCAGAGAAGCTGAGAATAGTGTTAAAAGAGAATAAAAAGAATGCTGATTAAAAACTTCTTAAACTCGGGACTACTTTGGGTCATATTTGAAAAGAAAGTATAAGGATAAAAATTACAATGTAGATAGAAACTGCCAATTTCTAGTCCCTATATACTCTATAAGCTTATTGTGACATCCTATTGGACAAGATATGTGTTGGTTAAGAATTGTTCCATGGGTATAGTAGTGAATAATCTATAATTTATGAAGAGCTGGGAAATCTTTTCTTAAATCACAATTTAAATGACCCTCTCCCTTTAAAGAAGGTCACTGTTTTCCCTAAACAACATTGTGACTGGAATAACTATTAGTGAAATTACAGATGTGGTGATATCCCTTTGGAGATAGTAACACTTTACGAGAACTTGTTGGTAAAGTGTGAATATATTTGACATTATAAGAAAGACTTAAATGTTTAGTTATGCTACTTTGCAGAACAGATTAAATAAAGGTAAGAGTAGAGATTTGGCCCCTTAAAATACTTCCACATCTTCTTGAGATTTGTTGTATTACAAATCTTTCCTTGGGTAAATTCAACATAAATATATATTATCCAGAGATCGGGAACCTACAACGAAAATTAAGTACAGGGATCATATAAGTGAAATTTGATGAAACAATCAGTATTTTGGCATTGCTTACAAGATTGTGGTTGAGATGATACTTACAAGGGTATAAATAACTCACTGAAGCTCAGCCTATTATGGGTGACACAACACAAAGCTGAGAATCTGGAGTACACTGCACAAACTTCAAGATGTTCAAAAGGTTAGAGATGAAATGTCCATTGCAAAACCTCTCTGTTATAAAGATCTTCTTGACAACTTTGTATGTTTCTCCGTTTCCCAGGCAGTTGTCATGGTTTCAGAGTCTTCATTGCAACTCTTCTTCATAGAGAGGCTTCTTCTAAGGATTTTGTTTTGAATTTTTGATTTTGTCTGAGTGAGAAGTTTCAATCGCAAATTAAATTGTTATACAATACTCTACCCCTTCCTCTGTCTCTCACATTCCTTCTTCCTCTACTTCAATTTTTCCTGAGCCATGGAGGGAGTAATTTTAGGTGTCCATGAATGGTTGAACTCCTGTCTGCAAGCATAACAGAATATCATTAGTAGTATCAGGGATTGGTGCTTGTCCATGTGATGAGTCTCAATTTAGAAAAAATTATTGGTTTGCCATTCTCTCAGTCCATCCCCTATCCCTGCATGTCCTTTAGACAGGAAAAATTGGGGATTGAAAGCTTTCTGAGTGGTTTGGTGACTGTATCATTCCACTGGGGTTCCTCCCTGACTACAGAAGGCAGCCAGAATTCATCTTCCATATCAGCAAAGCTGTGAACCATAGTTCCGTTCATCCCCATTGATTTTTGTGGACCTCCCTTATCCCAAGTTTTCCATGCCCCCTAACTCCCTACCCCTGCTAGTTTCACATTACAATTCATTCTCATGGCCATCTGGCCATCTCATGCCTCTCTCCACACCAGATCCTGAATCCCTTCGAATAACCTAGTTATCTTCTCTCCCACCAGTTACCTCCCTCCATTTTCCTCTTATGAGTATCTTATTCCCTCCTTCTAGGTAATATTCAAGTATCCTAGCTTGTGCCTTTCTTTTTGTTTAGTGTCTTTGGATCTGTGGGATGTAGCATGGGTATCCTGTGTTTTATGGCTAATATCAACTGATAAGTGAGTACAAACCATTCATGTCTTTTGGGACTGAGTTACCTCACTCATGATGATATTCTCAACTGACATTCATTTGACAGCAAAATTCATGATGCCTTTATTTTAATAACTGAATAGTATTATATTGTGTAGAGTACCATATTTCTTTACACATTCTTCGGTTGATAACCATCTAAGTTGTTTCCCAGTTTCTGCCATTATGAATAAAGCTGCTATGAACATAGTTGAGCAACTGTATTTGTGGGATGGTGGAGCATCTTTGGTTATATGCCCAGGAGTGGTATAGCTGGATCTTGGGGTAGAGTTATTCCCAGTTTTCTGAGAATCTACCAAATTAACTTCCAAAGTGGTTGTATAAGTTTGCACTTCCACCAGCAATGAAGGGGTGTTCCCCTTGTTGTACATCCTCACTAGTATGTGCCAGCTCTGGAGGTTTTGATCTTAGCCACACTGACTAGTGTAAGATAGAACCTCTGATTTGTATTGATTTCCATTGCCCCAGTGAATAAGGTCTTTCAACATTTCCTTAAGTGCTTTTTGGCCATTGGAGACTCCCCTGTTAAAAACTGTGTTTAGCTCTGAACCTCATTTTTTAAAAAATTAAGGGTTTTTTATAGTATCTGACTTCTCGATTTCTTTATGAATTTTGGATAGAAGCTCCCTGTCAGATATAAGGTTCTTGAAGATCCTTTAAAATCAGTATGCTGAGATTTTTGTCCTATTGGCAATGAAAATTGCCTCACAGAAACTTTTGAGTTGTACAAAATTCGATTATCAATTGTTGATTTTGGAGCTTGAGCCATTGGTATTTAGTTCAGGGAATTGTCTCCTTTCCCAGTGAGTTCCAGGCTCTTTCTCACTTTCTTTTCTATGAGATTTAGCATATCCAGTTTTATGTTGAGGTCCTTAATCCACATGGATTTGAGTTTTATGCAGGAAGATAAGTATGAATTTAATTTCATTCTTCTACATGTAGACATCCAGTTTCACCAGCAACATTTGAAGATGCTTTCTTTTTCCAATGTGTAGCTGCTTTATCAAAAATCAAGTGTTCATAGTTGTCTGGGTTTAGTTTTGAAAATTCCATTCAATTCCCTTGGTAAACATGTCTGTTTCTGTGCCAACAGTGTGCAGTTTTTATCACTATTGCTCCATAGTACAGTCTGAGGTCAAGGATGATAATTCCTCCCTAAGATCTTTTATTGTTCAGGATTATTTGATCTATCCTGTTTTTTTGTTTTGTTTCATTTTTCATGAGAATTCTACTTTCAGTGTCTATAAATATTGTGTTGGAATTTTGACGGAGATTGCATTGAATCTGTAGATTGCTTTTGTTAAGATGGCCAATTTTGACTATGTTAATCCTACCTATATATGAGCATGGGTGATCTTTCCATCATGTTATATGTTCTTCAGTTTGTTAGATGACTTTAAGGTCTTGTAACACAGCTATTTCACTTGCTATGATAGAGTTACAGTAATATCTTTTATATTATTAGTGGCTATTGAAAACTTTGTTCTTTCTGTAATTTCTTTCTCTGCACATTTGCCATTTGTACAAAGAAGGGATTTTTTTTTTGAGTTAATTTTCTATCTAGCCACTTTGATGAAGGTGTTCTTCAAAAATAGGAGTTATCTTGAAGAACTTTTGGGGTAGCTTATGTAAAATAACATATCATCCATAAATAGAGATACTTTGACTACGCCCTTTCCAATTTTGTATCTACTTGATCTCCTTTAGTAGTCTTTCTGAATTGCCTAGAATATTATGCACTATAGTGTATACATAGGAAGATAGTTGTCATCTATATCTTGTCTCTGATTTTAGTAGAATTACTTTGAATTTCTCTAAATTTAATTTTATGTAAAGCAAGCTATTTGCTTGCTGTGTATTGCTTTTATCATGTTGAGATATATGCCTTCATTTCTTGTTTTCTCTAATAATTTTTAAATGTCAAAGTCTTTTCAACATGTGGCTATTTTCTTTTTGTTTGTTT
Source organism: Rhynchomys soricoides (assembly GCA_019843965.1). Classification (NCBI taxonomy): domain Eukaryota; kingdom Metazoa; phylum Chordata; class Mammalia; order Rodentia; family Muridae; genus Rhynchomys; species Rhynchomys soricoides. The sequence goes on along the minus strand of JADRCH010000148.1, from coordinate 5,549,570 downwards.
ATATGATGTATTAAGTTTAATGGTTTTCTTATATTGTACCATCCCTGCAACCCTGGGATATAGCCTATTTGACCATGGTGGATGATGTTTTTAATATGTTCCTTGATTTAGTTTGAAACTATTTTATTGAGTATTTTTGCATCAATGTTCAAAAGAGAAATTGGTCTGAAGTTTTATTTCTTCATTAAGTCTTTATGTGGTTTAGGTATCAGGATGACTGTGCTGCCATAGAACATGTTTGGCAGTGTTCCTTCTGTTTCTACTCTGTGGAATAGTTTGAGAATTAGTGATATTAGCTCTTTGTTGAAATGCTGGTAGAATTCTATACTTAAGCCATATCTCCCTGGACTTTTTTTTGGGGGGGGGGGTTGGGAGAACTTTAATAACTGCCTCTATTTACATATGGGTTATAGGAATTTTTAAATACTTTCCGTGATCTTGATATACTTGGTAAGTCTTATCTGTTAGGAAAATCATACATTTCAATAAGATTTTCTAATTTTGCGGAATACAGGCTTTTGAAGTAAGTACTTATGATTCTAAGATTCTTTGAATTTCCTCACTGTCTGTCATGTCTCCCCTTTCATTTCTGATTTTTATATTGGATTGGGTATCTCTGTCTATTAGTTAGTTTGGCTAAGGGTTTATCTATCTTCTTGATTTTCCCAAAGAACCAACACTTGGTTTCATTGATCCTTTACATTGTTTCTTTGTTTCGAACTGATTGATTTCAGTCCTGATTCTGACTGATTTCTTCCTTCCATCTACTCCTCTTTGGTGTGCTTCCTTCTCTTTCTTCCAGAGGTTTTAGGTGTCCTTTTAAGTTGCTGGTATAAGAATTTACCAGCAAATTTACCAGAAATTACTTTGTAATTTCTTTATGGAGATATTTAGTGCTATGAACTTTCCTGTTAGAATTACTTTTATTGAGTCCCATAAATTTGGGTAGGTTGTACCTTTATTTTCATTTAATTCTAACAATGTCAGTAATTTCTTACTGTATTTTTTTCCTAGACCAAGAGATTTTTGTGTAAATAGTTGTTCAATTTCCATGAGTGTGTATGGAATTTTGTGCTTCTATTTTTGTTGAAGTCCAGCTTTAATTCATGATGGTCCGTTAAGATAGAAATCATTAATTTTTTTGTATAAGTTGAGGCTTCCTTTGAGACTGACTATATGTTCAATTTTAGAGAAGGATACATGAAATGCTGAGAAGAAGGTACATTCTTTTGTGTTTGGGTAGAATACTCTATTTTATTAATTATTTTATTCATTTACCTTCCTGCCCCCCCTTAATGAGCCCACACCACATCCACCCTCCACTTAGCATTTAAAAGTGTGCTCCTCCATCAACCCACCAACTCCTACCTCACCTCTGTTGCATCCCCCTTCACTGGGAAAATCAAGCCTCTACAGAACAAATGATCCCTCTCCCCTCTGATACCAGAAAAGGCAGTCCTCTACCACACATATAGCAATGGCCACAGAACAGCCCGTGTATGGTCTTTGATTGGTGGTTTAGTCCCTGGGAGCTATGAGGAGGTCTGGTTAGTTCACACTGTTGTTCTTCTGGGATTGCAAAATCCCCTTCAAGTCCTTAATTTCCTCCCCCAACTCTTCCATATATGTCCCCGAGGTCAATCCAATGAGTGGCTGTAAGTATCTATATCTGTCTCAATATGTTGCTCATAGAGCCTCTCAGAGTTCAGCCATCCCTGGCTCCTGACTTGAAACAAAACATGGCATCAGCAATAGTGTCAAGGTTTGGTGCCTGCACATGGAATGGATCCAAAGTTGGGGTGATCTCTGAATACCCTTTCCTCTAGTCTCTGGTCCATTTTTGTCCTGGCATTTCCTTTAGACAAGAAGAATTCTAGGACAAAAACTTTGAAGATGGTTGTGTGAATCCATCTTTCAAAAGAGGACCATGTCTCTTTCTATGAAATGTGGTTCCATCTCCCACTATTAGGAATTTCTTCTACAGTCATGCTCATTGGGTCCTGGGAACCTCTTATATCCCTGGTATCTGGGATGGTAAACATAGGAACATAGCAGATTAAATTTAATTTAATACCCTTGTGTTCAAGGAATCCAAAAGTCAAATAATATGAACAACTAATTAGATTTGGTATATATGCTGTAGTATAATTTGAAGTATATATATATATATATATATATATATATATATATATATATAAAATTTATTTATCTCCAACTCCTCTCCCCCACCCCTCTTCAAAAAGCAAGCTGGATTAACCATTGTGATAGGCTGGATTAACCATTGTGATAGTTAGTAAGATAGTCTTCCAACCAAAATTAATCAAAAGAGACAGAGAAAGGCATTTCATACTCATCAAAGGTAAATCTACCAAGGTGGTATCTCAGTTCTGATAATCAATGTCCCAAAGGCAATGGCTTCCACATTTGTAAAAGAAGCATTTTAAAGCTTAAGTTAAACACTGAACAGCAAACATTAATAGTGGAGGTCAAGGGGATGTAAAATGGAAAGGAAGAAGTCAAATTAGCACTATTTGCAGATAATATTATAATATACTGATTAAATGACCCCAAAAATTCTACCAGAGAACTCCTAAAAAAAGTTCAGCAAAGTGGCTGGACTTGAAATTAACTCAAATAAATCAGTAGCCTTCCTCTATTCATAGGATAAACAGGCTGAGAAAGAAATTAGGGAAATGACACCCTTCACAATAGCCACAAATAATATAAAATACATTGGTGTGACCTTAACCAAGCAAGTGAAAGATCTGTATGACAAGAACTTCAAGTCTCTGAAGAAAGAAATTAAAGAAGATGGAAAGATCTCCCATGCTTATAGATTAACAGGATTAATATAGCAAAAATGGCTATCTTGCCGAAAGCAATCTACAGATTCAATGCACTCTCCATCAAAATTTCAACTAAATTCTTCATAGAGTTATAAAGAGAAATTTGCAAATTCATTTGAAATAGCAAAAAACTCAGGATAGCAAAAACTATTTTCAACATTAAAATAATTTCTGGAAGAATCACCATCCCTGACCTTAAGCTGTTTTACAGAGCAAGAATGGTAAGAACAGTATAGTATTGTTACAGAGACAGGCCAGAAGATCAATGGACTAGAACAGAAGATCCAGAAATGAACCTACACACCTATGCTCATTTGATATTTGACAAAAGAGCTAAAACCACCCAGTGAATAAAAAACAACATTTTCAACAAATGTTGCTGGTTCAACTTGAGGTCAGCACGTAGAAGAATGCAAATCAATCCATTCTTATCTCCTTGTATAAAGTCCAAGTCCAAGTGGATAAAGGACCTCTACATACAACCACATACACTGAAACTAATAGAGGACAAAGTGGGGAAGAGCCTCAAATACAAGGGCACAGGAAAAAAAATTCCTGAACAGAACACCAAGGGCCTATGCTCTAAGATCAAGAAATAACAAATGGGACCTCATAAAGTTGCAAAGCTTCTGTAAGGCAAAGGACACTGTCAATAGGACAAAACATCAACCAATAGATTGGGAAAAGGTATTTACCAATTGAACATCCCATATAGGGCTAATATCCAGTATATGAAAAGAATTCAAGAAGTTATACTCAAGAGAATCAAATAATCCAGTAAAAATATTGAGTACAGAGCTAAACAAAGAATTTTTAACTGAGAAATATCAAATGGCTGAGAAGCACCTAAAGAAATGTTCAACATCCTTAGTCATCAGGGAAATGCAAACCAAAACAACCCTGAGATTTCCATATCATACCAATCAGAATGGCTAAGATCAAAAACTCAGGTGACAGCAGATGCTGGCAAGGATGTGGAGAAAGAGGAACACTCCTACATTGTTGGTGGGATTGCAAGCTAGTATAACCACTCTGGAAATCTGTCTGGTGGTTCTTCAGAAAATTGGACATAGTATTATCTGAGGACCCAGATATACCACTCCTGGGCATATACCCAAAAGATTCTCCAACATATAACAAGGATACATGCTCTATCATGAACATAGCAGCCTTATAGAGAATACCCAGAAGCTGAAAACAAAAAACAAAAAACAAACAAACAAAAAACCCAGATGTCTTTCAACAGGGGAATGGATAAAGAAAATGTGGTACTTTTACACAGTAGAGTACTAAACAGCTATTAAAAACAATGAATTCATGAAATTCTTAGGCAAATAGATGGAACTAAAAAAATCATCCTGAGTGAGGTAACCCAATCACAAAAGAACATACATGGTATGTACTCATTGATAAGAGGATATTAGCCTAAGATCTCAGAATACCCAAGATACAATTCACAGACTATATGAAGCTTAAGAAGAAGGAATACCAAAGGGTGGATGCTTTGGTCTTTTTTAGAAGGGGGAACAAAATACTCACGGGGGCAAACACAGAGATAAAGTATAGAGATGAGACTGAAAGAAAGGCCATCCAGAGACTGCACCACCTGCGGATCCATTCCATATACAGCCACCAAACCCAGACACTATTGAGGAGGCCAAGAAGTGCATGTTGACAGGAGCCTGATATAGCTGTCTCCTGAGAGGCTCTGCCATAGCCTGAAATATACACAGATGGAGGCTTGTAGTCAACCATTAAACTGTGCACGGGATCCCAAATGGAGGAGTTAGGGAAAGGACTGAAGGAGCTGAAGGGGTTTGCAACCCCATATGAAGAACAACAATATCAACCAATGAGAAACCTCCAGAGCTTTCAGGGAATAAACTATCAACCAAGGAGTACACATGGAGGGACCCATGGCTCCAGCCACATATGTAGCAGAGGATGGCCCTTTCGGGCATCAATGGGAGGAAAGGCCCTTGATCCTGTGAAGGCATGATGCCCCAGTGTAGGGGGATGCAAGAGCAGGGAGTCAACAGAGGGTAGGTGGGTGGGGAAACACCCTCATAGAAGCAGGGAGGGGGGATTGGACAGGGAGTTTCCAGGGTGGAAACCAGGAAAGGGGATAACATTTGAAATGTAAATTAAGGAAATATCTAACAAAAATAATGGGAAAAAATAGTGGGGGGCTTTAACATCCCATACTCACCAATTTACTGGTAATGCAAAGCATAAATAGAGAAATAATGATACTAGCAAACATGAGTCAAGTGGACCTAACAGACATCTATAGAATGTTTCACCCATTTCTTTACGTGATTTTGGGGCATTGGAGATGCCTCAGTTAAGTTTTCTCTGTTTATCTCGGTAGCCTATTTTCAATTGGATTATTTGATTTTCTGGAGGCTAACTTCTTGAGTTCTTTGTATATTTTGGATATTAGCCTCTATCAGCTGTAGAGCTCATGACAATCTTTTCTCAATCTGTATGTTGCTGTTTCGTCTTATTGAGAGTGTCATTTGCCTTACAGACTTTCTGCCCCATTTATCAATAGAAAATCTTAGAGCCTGATCCATTGATGATCTGTTCAGAAAAGTTTCACCTATGACAATATGTTTGAGGCTCTTTTCCAACTTCTCCTCTATAAGAATCAGCATATCATGTTTTATGTGGAGGTCCTTGATCCACTTGGACTTGAGCTTTATACAAGGTGATAAATATGGATCAATTTGCATTATTTTGCATGCAAACAACCAGTTAGGCCAGAGCAATTTATGGAAGATGCTTTCTTTTTCCCATGGTATGATCTTAGTGTCTTTGTCAAAGATCAGATGTCTAAAGGTGTGTGGTTTTATTTCTGGGTCTTTATTTCCATTCCATTAATTGACCTGCCTGTCTCTGTTACAATTAATACTGTGCAGTTTTTATCACTATTGCTCTGCATTACAGCTTGAGGTCAGGGATATTGATTCCTCCAGATGTTCTTTTATTGTTGTGAATTGTTTTTGTTATTCTGTTTTGTTGTTGTTGTTCCATGTGAATTGAGAATTGCTCTTTCCATCTCTGTGAAGAATTGAGTTGGAATTTTGATGGGAATTGCATTAAATCTGTAGATTGCTTTTGGTAAGATGGCTACTAAACACTTATAGACATGTTCAACATCCTTCTTCATCAGGGAAATGCAAATGACCCTGAGATTCAATTTACACAATTCAGAATGGCTAAGATAAGAAGCGCAGGCAACAGCAGATGCTCCTGAAAACGTGAAGAAAGCAGAATACTCCTGCATTGCTGGTGGGATGGCAAACTGGGACCACCACTCTAGAAATCAATCATGCAGTTCCTAATAAAATTGTAAACAGATCTACCTTAAGACCCAGCTATACAATTCTTGGGTATATACTCAAATGATACTACATCATATCACACGAAACATGATCCACTATGTTCATAGCAGCTTTATTTGTAATAGCCAGAAGCTGAAAACAAACCAGATGTCCCTCAACAGAAGAATGAATACAAAAAATGTGATTCATTTACACAATGGAATACAGAATACCCACAATACACCCTGCATAACCTAAGAAGTTAGACAAGAAGACCCAAGTGAGGATGTTTCAATCCCACTTGGAAGTGAGAATAGCATAATGTTAGGAGGCACAGCAGGGGAGCAACCTGGGTGGGAGAGGGGAGGGGGAGGGAATAAAGGGGGTAGGATCAAATATGGAGCTGACAGAAGAGAAACCCAGAAGACCAGGAGAATGATGGAAACTTTGGACTGCTGGGGGTTCAGGGAGACTTAGGAAAGTCCCTGAGACCTGGGATAAAAGTAGCTTCCACAATTCTTTGGGGGTGACCTTAGCTGAAATGTCCATTGGTGGTGAAAGGCAACCTCAAGAGATCACCTCCAGTAGTTAGACAGGGTCCCCAGTGGAAGGATGGGGATACCAATCTACCTTCAAATTTTTGGGCCCAGAAATATACCTGTCTAAAAGAAATGCAGGGACAAAAATGGAGTAGACAATGAAGGAAAGGCCCACGAGTGACCTGCCCAACTTCAGATCTATCACATCAGCAGGAACAAATGCTAACAGTATTACTGATACTATGGTGTCCTTGCATACCTGAGCTAATCATTGCTGTATTCTTGAAAGGCTCTACCACAGTGGACTGAGACTAATGTATATAGTTACAGTCAACCATAGGACTGAGGTTAGGCACCTTATGGAAAAGTTCAAGGAAGGATTGAAAGATCTGAAAGTCATAGTAACCCCATAGGAAAACCAACAGTGTCAACCAACCTGGTCTCTGTGGAGCTCCCAGAGGCTAAGCTATGAACCAAAAAGCATTCATGGACTGTCCCAAAGCCCCAGGCACATATTTAGGAAAGAACTGTATTGACTGGCTTCAGTGAAAGAGGATGTGCCAAATCCTGTAGAAGTGATGTCCCAGAGAAGGGGGATGCCTAGAGGTGGGGATCACACTCTCTGAGGTGAAGGTGTGGGGAATATCTCTGGGAGGGGTAAACAGGAGGAGGCAACATTTGGTATGTAAATAGATAAAATATAATGAAAAAAATAATTTTCTATAATAGAAATAGGAAACACTATTTTAAGCATGATGTTTCTCAACATACTACAACATTGTGAATCAAGGGTAGTTAGATCTTATAGGAAATAGTAAAATTGGCAGATGATACGCCCTAATAAAACTCATGTATTGAATTATAATGAAGTGACATTTTCAACACTGATGTAATTTGGGTGGTAAGTTTTCTCATGTTATCGCTAACTTCTTTTATATTATCAATGCTTCTTGTGTTTCTTTTATTTTTAAGATTATAATATAATAATTAAATCTTTTTCCATTTCCCCATTCATCCTCAAAACTCTCTCAACCATCTCTCCTTGCTAACTTATATTAATTGTTGTTAAATACAAATATATATTATATATATATATATATATATATATATATTTCTAAATATAATTTCTTCAGTTTATATTATATTACTTGTATGTTTTCAGGACTCATGTTTTTGTTATTCAAAGATAATAAGTTGGTGTGCTTTTCTCTGCAGAAGACAAGGGATTCCACTTTCAATACTCCTTAGTTGTCTTTAGTTCTCTGGGCAGGGTTCTTGCTTGATGGTCTTTCCTGAATCTACTTTGTCATGTAGACTGTTTTTGTCAGAACAGGATTTAAAGGTCTGGTTGTTGGAACCTTACAGGATTTATTTGATATATTTCTAGGAGACTTAGACTCATACTAACAAAATGTGCTTCCATGAATTATTCAGTCCAGGGTGGTTATTATATAAACTGAATATTATGTCAACGTATACGTTTTTGAAAATTACTAAAAAGTTCATGAATAAAGTAACTCTGAGCAATAGCTTGCAAAAACTTATATTCATTCGAAATTAGGATTAAATCATATGCAAATTTCACATTCAAAATTCCATATACCGCTTCCAGTTTCCATCTGTGGCAGGAGACCTCTGCCTGGGCCACCAGGTCTCCATAGCCAAATAGTGCAGGGAGAAAGCTAACCTCCCAGGAGTGTAGGAAAGCTCTTGAGAAAGTGTAAGAGGACTAAAACTGCTAAGCAGGACTCGCCCAGAATCTTTGGTTCACAGCAACTTAGGAACAGCCAGGAGGAAGAAACCTTCCAGTTTCCATCTCTGGTGGGAGACTTCTGCCTGGACCACCAGGGCTCCATAGCCAAATAGCACTGGGAGAAAGGTAGCCTCTCAGGAGTGTGGAAAAGCCTGTGAAAGGAGGTAAGAGTACTAACACTTCTCAGTGGGATTCGCCCGGAGTCCTTAGGACACGGACTGAGGAACAGCCTGGATGAAGAAACCTTCTGGTTTCCATCTGTGGCGGGAGACCTCTGCCTGAGACACCAGGCCTCCATAGCCAAATAACACTGGGAGAAAAACACCCTCCCAGGAGTGTGGGCAAGGTTGTCTGCTCAGAGGGACCCACCTGGAATACCCAGGACACAGAGACTGAGTAACTGGCTTCTGGTTTCTTTAGGTGGCTGGAGAGCAGATTCTGTGACATGGGGCTCCATACTCAAATAGAGCCAGGAGATAGTTGATATACCAGGAGTGCTGACAGACCTTCAAGGACAGGCAAGACCATCACTTTTTTTCAAATTCCCTAGACCGAGAGGGACCCGTGCAGAGCCATCAGGAAACAGGAAACAAGGGATATCTGTGGATTAGATCCTTCTTGTTTTCTGTCTGCACTCCAGGGCTGACCCTGCACCACAGCTGTCCAAACCCAAATTCCTGTCAGAGAGAATTGGTATTCAAGGAGTATTGACACCTAGGCTTGTAGGAAAGACAAGCCACAGTCAGAGAGAGTTAGACCAGCTAAAACCAGAGATAACCAGATGGCGAAAGGCAAGGGCAAAAACACAAGGAACCAGAAACCAAGGCTACTTGGCATCATCAGAACCCAGGTTTCCCAACCCAGCAAGCCCTGGATATCCCAACACATCAGAAAAGAAAGACTTTGACTTAAAAATCACATCTCAAGAGGATGATAGAAGATTTTAAGAAGGATATAAATAACTCTCTTAAAGAAATACAAGAGAACATAGGTAAACAACCAGAAGCCCTTAAAGAGGAAACACAAAATTCCCTTAAAAAATTACAGGAAAAAATAATCAAACAGATGAAGGAAATGAATAAAACCATTCAGGAACTAAAAATAGAAATAGAAACAATCAAGAAAACACAAAGGGAGGCAATCCTTGAGTTAGAAAACCTAGGAAAGAAATCAGGAATCACAGATGCAAGCATCACCAACAGAATACAAGAGATGGAAAAAAGAATATCAGGTGTGGAAGATGCCATAGAAAACATTGACACAACAGTCAAAGAAAACGCAAAAAGCAAAAAGCTCCTACCCCAAAATATACAGGACATGCAGGATAGAATGAGATGACAGAACCTGAGGATAATTGATATAGAAGAGAGTGAAGATTTCCAACTTAAAGAACCAGTAAATATCTTCAACAAAATTATAGAAGAAAACTTCCCTAACCTAATGAAAGAAATGAACACGAATATACAAGAAGCCTACAGAAGTCCAAATAGACTGTACCAGAAAAGAAACTCCTACCATCACATTATAGTCAAAACAACAAATACACAAAATAAGGAAAGAATATTAAAAGCAGTAAGGGAAAAGGGGCAAGTAACAAGTAAAGGCAGACCTATCAGAATTGCACCAGACTTCTCACCAGAGACTATGAAAGCTAGAAGATCCTGGGCAGATCTCATGCAGACTCTAAGAGAACACAAATGCCAGTCCAGGCTGCTATACCCAGCAAAACTCTCAATAATCATAGATGGTGAAACCAAAATATTCTATGACAAATCCAAATTAGCCCAGTATATTTACACAAACCCAGCCCTACAAGAATAATAGATGGAAAACGCCAACTCAAGGAGGGAAACTACATCCAAGAAAAAGCAATAAAGTAATCTTTCAACAAACTCAAATGAAGATAGTGACACAAACAAAAAGACAAGATTGAAAATAACAGTAAGCAAGAATCACTTTTCTTTAATATCTCTTAAAATCAATGGACTCAATTCCCCAATAAAAATACATAGACTGACACCCTGGATCCATAAACAGGACTCAGCATTTTGCTGCATCCAGGAAATGCAACTCTGTGTTAAAGATGAATGCTACTTCAGAGTAACGGGCTGGAAAACAATTTTCCAGGCAAATGGCCCCAAGAAACAGGCTGGAGGAGCCATTCTAAAATCAGATAAAATTGACTTTCAACCAAAAGATATCAAAAAAGATCAGGAAGGACACTTCATATTCAAAGGAAAAATCTACCAAGAAGAACTCTCAATTCTGAACATCTAAGCCCCGAATTCAAGGGCTCCCACATTTATAAAAGAAACTTTACTAAAGCACAAAGCACAGATTGAATCTCACACAATAATAGTGGGAGACTTCAACATCCCACTCTCATCAATGGACAGATCTTGGAAACCCAAACTAAAATAAGAGACAGTAAAACTAACAGATGTTATGAACCAAATGTATTTAACAGATATCTATAGAACACTTCATCCTGCATCAAAAGAATATACCTTTTTCTCAGCACCTCATGGTACCTTCTCCAAAATTGATCATATAATTGGTCACAAAATAAACCTCAACAGATATAAGAAGATTGAAATAATCCTATGTCTCCTATCAAATCACTATGGAATAAGGCTGGTCTTCAATGGCAACAACAACAACACAAAGCCCACATACACATGGAAGCTGAACAATGCTCTAATCAATGATAACTTGGTCAAGGAAGAAATAAAGAAAAAGATTAAAGTCTTCCTAGAATTTAATGAAAATGAAATACAACATACCCAAACCTATGGAACACAATGAAAGCACTGTTAAGAGGAAAACTCATAGCTCTGAATGCCTCCAAAAAGAAACTGGAGAGAGCATACACTAGCAGCTTAACAGCACACCTATAAGCTCTAGAACAAAAAGAATCTAATACACCCAGGAGGAGTAGAAGGCAGGATATAATAAAATTAAGGGCTGAAATCAACCAATTGGAAACTAAAAGAACTATACAAGGAATCAACAGAACCAGGAGCTGGTTCCTAGAGAAAATCAACAAGATAGATAAACCCTTAGCCAAACTAACCAGAGGGCACAGAGACAATATCCAAATTAACAAAATTAGAAATGAAAAGGGAGGTATAACAACAGATTCTGAAGAAATTCAAAAAAATCATCAGATCCTACTACAAAAGCCTATACTGAACAAAACTGGAAAATCTGGATGAAATAGAGAAGTTTGTAGACAGATACCAAATACCGAAGTTATGTCAGGATCAGATAAACCATCTAAACAGTCCCATGGCCCCTAAAGAAATAGAAACAGTCATTAAAATCTTCCAACCAAAAATAGCTCAGGACCAGATGGGTTCAGTGCAGAATTCTATCAGACCTTCAAAGAAGACCTAATACCAATACTTATCAATATATTCCACAAATTAGAAACAGAAGGAACACTACCTAATTCATTCTATGAGGCCACAGTTACTGATACCAAAACCTCACAAAGACCCAACAATAAATATAACTTCAGACCAATTTCCCTTATGAATATCAATGCAAAAATACTCAATAAAATTCTCGCAAACTGACTCCAAGAACACATCGAAATGATTATTCACCATGATCAAGTAGGCTTCATCCCATGGATGCAGGAATGGTTCAACCCTGAAATCCATCAATGTAATCCACTACATAAACAAACTCAAAGGAAAAAACAACCTGGTCATTTCAATAGGTGCTGAAAAAGCATTTGACAAAATTCAACATCCCTTCATGATAAAAGTCTTGGAAAGATCAGGAATTCAAGGAGCATACCAAAACATAGTAAAAGCAATATACAGCAAACCAGTGGCCAACATCAAACTAAATGGAGAGAAACTCGAAGCAATCCCACTAAAATCAGGGACTAGGCAAGGCTGCCCTCTCTCTCCCTATCTATTCAATATAGTACTTGAAGTTCTAGCTAGAGCAATTATACAACAAAAGGAGGTCAAAGGGATACAAATTGGAAAAGAAGAAGTCAAAATATCACTGTTTGCAGATGATATGATGGTATACTTAAGTGATCTGAAAAATTCACTAGAGGTCTGCTACAGCTGATATACACCTTCAGCAAAGTGGCCGGATACAAAATTAAAACAAGCAAATGAGCTCCTTCCTATACTCAAAGAATAAACAGGCTGAGAAAGAAATTAGGGAAATGATACCCTTCACAATTGTCACAAACAATATAAAATATCTTGGTTTGACTCTAACCAAACAAGCAAAAGAACTCTATGACAAGAACTTCAAGTCTCTGAAGAAAGAAATTGAAGAAGACCTCAGAAGTTGGAAAGATCTCCCATGCTCATGGATTGGCGGGATTAATATAGTTAATATGGCCATCCTGCCGAAAACAATATACAGATTCAATGCAATCCCCAAAATTTCAACTCAATTCTTCATAAACTTAGAAAGAACTATTCTCAAATTCATATGGAATAACAAAAAACCCAGGATAGCAAAAACTATTCTCAACAATAAAAGGATTTCTGGGGGAATCAGCCTCCCTGACCTCAAGCTGTACTACAGAGCACTAGTGATAAAAACTACATGGTATTGGTACAGTGACAGGCAGGTTGATCAATGGAATAGAATTGAAGACCCAGAAATGAACCCACTCACTTATGGTCACTTGATCTTTGACAAAGAAGCTAAAATCATCCAGTGAAAAAAAGCAGCATTTTCAACAAACTGTGCTGGTTCAACTAGTGGTCTAAATGTAGAAGATTGCGAATTGATCCATTCCTATCTCCCTGTACAAAGCTCAAGTCCAAGTGGATCAAGGACCTCCACATAAAACCAGATACGCTGAATCTAATAGAAGAGAAAGTGGGGAAAATTCTCAAACTCATGGGCACAGGGGAAAAGTTCCTGAACAAAACACCAAAGGCTTGTGCTCTAAGATCACGAATTGACAAATGGGACCCCATAAAATTACAAAGCTTCTGTAAGGCAAAGGACACTGTCAATAGGGCAAAAACGGCAACCTACAGATTGGGAAAAGATCTTCACCAATCCTACATCCATCAGACGGCTAATATCCAATATATACCAAGAACTCAAGAAGCTAGACTCCAGAGATCCAAATAACCCTATCAAAAAATGGTGAACAGAGCTAAACAGAGAATTCTCAACTGAGGAATGTTGAGTGACTGAGAAGCACCTAAAGAAATGTTCAACATCCGTAGTCATCAGGAAAATGTAAATCAAAACAACTCTGAGATTTCACCTCACACCAGTCAGAATGGCTAAGGTCAAAAACTCAGGTGACAAAAGATGTTGGCAAGGATGTGGAGAAAGAAGAACACTCCTCCATTGCTGGTGGTAATGCAAGTTGATGCAACCTCTCTGGAAATCAGTTTGGTGGACACTCAGAAAAATGAACATAATACTACCTGAGGACACAGCTATTCCACTCCTGGGCATATACCCAGAAGATGCTCCAACTTGTAATAAAGACACATGTTCCACTATGTTCACAGCAGCCATATTTATAATAGCCTGAAACTGGAAACAACCCAGATGTCCCTCAACAGAGGAATGGATACAAAAATGTGATACATTTACACAATGGAATACTACTCAGCTATTAAGAACAATGACTTCATGAAATTCACAGCCAAATGGATAGAACTTGAAAATATCATCCTGAGCGAGGTAACTCAGTCACAAAATATTGAACACAGTATGTACTCACTGATAAGTGGTTATTTGCCCAAAAGTTCAAAATACCCAAGAGTCACTTCACAGCAACTGTAGGGCTGAGTGTGAGGTCCCAGGTGGAGTAGTTGGAGAAGAGACTGAAGGAGATGAGGAAGTTTTCAACCCCAAGGTGGGAGCAACAGTGGCGACTGGCCTGACCCTTCGATGTTCCTGGAAACTGGACCACCAACCAAAGAATACACATGGAGGGACCCATGGTGGTGGCCACATATGTGGCAGAGGAGGGTCTTATTAGCCATTGGGGCAGCAGAGGCCCTAGGGCCTGAGGGTGTTAGATTCTCCAGTATAGGAGAATGCCAAGGAGGGAAGCCAAGAGTGGGTGGGTTGGTGTTTGGGTGAATACTCCCATAGTGGCAGGGGGAGGGGGAATGGAATAGGGAGGTTCCAAAGGGGAGATCTGGAAAGGGGAAACATTTGAAATGTAAATGAAGTATAAAAAAAGAAATTAAAAAAAAAAGAAAAAATAAAGAAATGAGGAACAGAGCTAAATATTTTTATTTTTTATTGGTCATTTTATTTACATTTCTAATGTTTTCCCCTTCCCAGTTTCCCTTCCACAAACCCCCTATCCCCTCTTCTCTCCCCCTGCCTCTATGAGAGTATTCCCCCATTTGACCATCCACTCCTGCCTGAGTGCCCTAGCATTCCACCTACAGTGAGTCATCTAGTCCCAATAAGACCAATGGGCTCACTTTCCATTGATGCCAGATAAGGCAACCCTTTGCTACCTATCCAACTGGATCCATACTCCCTTCCCCCTGTACTCTTTGGTTGTTGGTTTAGCCCATAGTAGCTATGAGGGGTCTGGTTGGTTGATACTGTTGTTCTTCCTATGGGGTAACAAACCCTTTTTTGCTCCTTCAGTCCTCTCCATTGGGGTGCCTGCAGTCAATCCAATATTTGGCTGCCTGCATCCGAATCTGTATTTCAGGCAGAGCCTCTCAGGAGACAACTTTATCAGGCTCCTGTCAACAAGCACTTCTTGGCATCAGTAATAGTTTCTGGGTTTGGTGTCCTCAGATGGTATGGATCCCTATGTGGGGCAGTCTCTGGATAACCTTTCTTTCAGTCTCTTCTCCACTCTTTGTCCTTGTGTTTCCTTTTGACAAGAGGAATTCTGGATTAATATCTTATCTTTGAGGTGGGTGGGTAGCTTTATACCTCAACCAGGGGCCGTGTCTATTAGATTCATTTTCATGGTATCTCATAAACTTGGGTTTCTGTGTATGCAGTTTCATTGAATTCTAAAAAGTCTTGATCTTTTTTCCTGATTTCAGTCTTACCCAATTTAATTTATTAATTTATTAATTACTGTCATGACCTCTATCATCTTTATATGGTTGATTTTAATGTCCTTATCTTGTGATGTAGATATGTATGATATCTAAGTCCACTGTTATAGGTTAGCTGTGCTATAGTGGAGATATGTTTCCTTCGGTGTTATTAATTATACTTTTATGCTTATGTTTAGATACATGGATTTGGAGAGATTTGGGTATAGGTGCTTGTCTGGGAGTTTATCTTCATTGGATGTGTAGGTATTTTGTTTCATTGTTTCTGTCTCCTTTCTAAATTTTCAGAGTACAATGGATGTGTTGCCTGTTTTCCTTTCCAGCTTAGATAATGTATTCACAGCAAAAGCATGCTTATGTTAGAGGCTGGGATCCTGGGATGTGTTGTGGTAATGTAAGTTGAAGAAGATCTTTGTGATGCATTGGGAATGTGGTCAGAAAGCAATAGTGACCATAACAGGTTCGCTTCTGGAATTCTGGGGATGAGACTGGGGTTACATATGGTTGAACAGAGACAGAAGAGAGCTATGAGCAGCCTAACTAGTAATGGCAGTAATGGTGTACCTGCTGGATTTCAGAGAAAGATACAGGAACAATTAGAGAGAGGCAGGTTAAGAGGCTATGGACATGGAATCCACAGATTTGTGCATATGCCTACCCCTCTTTTCTCTGTACTTTCTCTTCATTTGCTAACCTTTTATGGCTACACCCATCATGCAGCAGATAATGTTTGTACTTGGTTTCTCTGTGAATGCCTATACTGTAAAACTGGCCTTAAAGATCACTGTTCTAGATAAAAGAATGAAGTAGCTGCTGGTGTCAAGGGCACATGAATTCATCATTCCAGTATACACCAAATTATTTTCATGTAGTCTAACTGAGAACATCTCCTCAAATTGTTAATGCTGATTTATACATAGAACATGACCATATTTTGATTGCCTGCAACAATTGTTCAACATTCTACTCTATTTTGGGATAATTGGGCCTATAAACCTGCTAAGTTTTACTGTAGCATTCTCGACCAGGAACATCTTAACACTGACCTTCAGCATGCTACTGTTCTGTGTTGTCTAGATCATATGACTTTCTGTCTACCAGAGAACCAATGCAAAGTCTATCTTAGTCTCCATGGCAGGACTGCTGTTTTGAAACTTTGCTCAAAAGCACTATATTATATTGTTAATACATGAGAGAAATTATTTTTATAAGTTTAGGGTAACAAATGTTAATGCTGAAATTTCTAATTAAATTTTTATATTTTCCTTAGCTAATAACTCCACAGAACATGTTGTTTATTTTAATAATCAAATATTAGATTAATTTCCATGAGAAAACCCTATAGATTAGCTATATATTACAGTTCTAACATTTGACCTCTACCTCATTCTATTTCTTTTTTTTTTTAGTTTAGTACTATGAGTATTTGATAATTTTTTTTCTTTTTTTTAATCTTCATATTTTATTTACATTTCAAATGATTCCCACTTTCCAGATCTCCCCATTGGAACCTCCTGATTCCCTCCACCATCCCCCTGACACTATGGGGATATTCTCTAACCCACCCTCCCACCCACCCACCCACTCTCGTCTTCCCTCCTTGTCATTCTCCTATACTAGGGGATCTAACACCCTCAGACCCAAGAGCCTCTCCTCCCCCTGACGGATAACAAGATCCTCCTCTGCCGCATTTGTGACCAGCACCATGGGTCCCTCCATGTGTATTCTTTAGCTGGTGGATCAGTCTCCAGAAGTATTGGGGGTCAACCAGTTGCCACTGTTGCTACCTCCCTGGGGCTGCACACTCCCTCAGCTCCTTCAGTCCTTTCTCCAAGTTCTCCATTTGGGATGTCACACTCAGAACTACTGTTGCTGCAAAGTGACTCTTGGGTATTTCAAACTTTTGGGCTAATAACCACTTAACAGTGAGTACATACCATGTTCATTCTTTTGTGACTGTGTTACCACTCTCAGGATAATATTTTCAAGTTCCATCCATTTGCCTGCAAATTTCATGAAGTCATTGTTTTTAATAGCTGAGTAGTATTCCATTGTGTAAATGTACCTCATTTTCTGTATCCACTACTCTGTGGAGGGACATCTGGGTTGTTTCCAGCTTCTGGCTATTATAAATATGGCTGCTATGAACATAATGGAACATGTGTCTTTATTACATGTTAGAGCATCTTCTGGGTATATGCCAAGGAGTGGAATAGCTGGGTCCTCAGGTAGTATTATGTTCATTTTTCTGAGTGTCCACCAAACTGATTCCCAGAGAGGTTGCATAATCTTGCATTCCCACCAGCAATGGAGGAGTGTTCCTCTTTCTCCACATCCTTGCCAACATCTGCTGTCACCTGAGTTTTTGAACTTAGCCATTCTGACTGGTGTGAGGTGAAATCTCAGGGTTGTATTGATTTGCATTTCCCTGATGACTAAGGATATTAAACATTTATTTAGGTGCTTCTCGGCCATTCGAGTTTCCTCAGTTGAGAATTCTCTGTTTAGCTCAATTCCCCACTTTTTTGATAGGGTTATTTGTATCTCTGGAGTCTAGCTTCTTGAGTTCATTGTATACATTGGATATTAGCCCTCTATCAGATGTAGGATTGGTAAAGATCTTTTCCCAATCTGTATGTTGCCGTTTTGCCCTATTTATAGTGTTCTTTGCCTTACAGAAGCTTTGTAATTTTATGAGGTCCCATCTGTCAATTCTTGACCTTAGAGCACAAGCCATTGGTGTTCTGTTCAAGAACATTTCCCCTGTGCCCAAGTGTTCGAGACTCATCCCCACTTTCTCTTCTATTAGATTCGGTGTATCTGGTTTTATGTGAAGGTCCTTGATCTACTTTTAGTTAAAGCTTTGTACAGGGAGATAGGAATGGATCAATTCACAATCTTCTACATGTAGACCGCCAGTTGAACCAGCACCATTTGTTGAAGATGCTGTCTTTTTTCCACTGGATGGTTTTAGCTCCTTTGTCGAAGAACAAGTGACCATATGTGTGTGGGTTAATTTCTGAGTCTTCGATTCTATTCCATTGATCTACCTACCTGTCACTGTACCAATACCATGCAGTTTTTACCACTACTTCTCTGTAGTGCAGCTTGAGGTCAGGGAGTCTGATTCCCCCAGAAATTCTTTTATTGTTGAGAATAGTTTTTGCTATCCTGGGTTTTTTGTTATTCCATATGAATTTAAGAATTGCTCTTTCTAGGTCTACAAAGAATTGAGTTGGGATTTTGATCAGGATAGCATTGAATCTGTATATTGTTTATAGTTCTTTTAGTTTCC
Source organism: Rhynchomys soricoides (assembly GCA_019843965.1). NCBI lineage: Eukaryota > Metazoa > Chordata > Mammalia > Rodentia > Muridae > Rhynchomys > Rhynchomys soricoides. The sequence continues at coordinate 5,530,765 of JADRCH010000148.1, read as the reverse complement.
ACTTGGTTGATTTCAGCCCTTAATATGATTATTTCCTGCCTTCTACTCCTCTTGGGTGTATTAGCTTCTTTTTGTTCTAGAACTTTCAGATGTGCTGTTAAACTGTCAGTATATGCTCTCTCCAGTTTCTTTTGGAGGCATTCAGAGCTATGAGTTTTCCTCTTAACAGTGCTTTCATTGTGTCCCATAGGTTTGGGTAAGTTGTATTTTCATTTTCATTGAATTCTAGGAAGTCTTTAATTTCCTTCTTTATTTCTTCCTTGACCAAGTTATCATTGAGTAGAGCATTGTTCAGCTTCCATGTGTATGTGGGCATTCTGTTGTTGTTGTTGCCATTGAAGACCAACCTTAATCCGTAGTGATCTGATAGGAGGCATGGGATTATTTCAATCTTTTTATATCTGTTGAGGTTTGTTTTGTGACCAATTATATGATCAGTTTTGGAGAAGGTACCATGAGGTGCTGAGAAGAAGGTATATTCTTTTGATGCAGGATGAAATGTTCTATAGATATCTGTTAAATCCATTTGGTTCATAGCATCTGTTTGTTTCACTGTGTCTCTGTTTAGTTTTTGTTTCCAAGATCTGTCCATTGTTGATAGTGGGGTGTTGAACTCTCCCACTATTATTGTGTGAGGTGCAATGTGTGCTTTGAGCTTTAGTAGAGTTTCTTTTATGAAAGTGGAAGCTCTTGCATTCAGGGCATAGATGTTCAGAATTGCGAGTTCTTCTTGGTAGATTTTTCCTTTGTTGAGTAAGAAGTATCCTTCCTTATTCTTTTTGATGAATTTTGGTTGAAAGTCAATTTTATCTGATATTAGAATGGCTACTCCTGCCTGTTTCTTGAGGCCATTTGCTTGGAAAATTGTTTTCCAGCCCTTTACTCTGAGGTAGTGTTTGTCTTTAACATGGTGGTGCGTTTCTTGGATGCAGCAGAATGCTGGGTCCTGTTTATGAATCCAGTCTGTCAGTCTATATCTTTTTACTGGGGAGTTGAGACCATTGATGTTAAGAGATATTAAAGAATAGTGATTGTTATTTCCTGTTATTTTTTATGTTGTTTATATTGTTTGTGTGGCTATCTTCTTTTGAGTTTATTAAAGGATCCCTTTCTTCCTTTTTCTTGAATGTAGTTTCCCTCTTTTGAGTTATTGTGATCCATGTATTATTCTTTGTAGGGCTGGGTTTGTGGAAGCATACTGTGCAAATTTGGATTTGTTGTAGAATATTTTGGTTTCACCCTCTATGATTATTGAGAGTTTTGCTGTGTATAGCAGCCTGGGCTGGCATTTGTGTTCTTTTAGAGTCTGTATGAGATCTGCCCAGGATCTTCTAGCTTTCATAGTCTCTGGTGAGAAGTCTGTTGTCATTCTGATAGGTCTGCCTTTACTTGTTACTTGCCCCTTTTCCCTTACTGTTCTTAATATTCTTTCCTTGTTTTGTGTATTTTGTGTTTTGACTATAATGTGACGGGAGGAATTTCTTTTCTGGTACAGTCTATTTGGAGTTCTGTAGCTTCTTGTATATTTATGTTCATCTCTTTCTTTAGGTTAGGGAAGTTTTCTTGTATAATTTTGTTGAAGATATTTACTGGACTTTTAAGTTGGGAGTCTTCACTCTCTTCTATACCGATTATCCTCAGGTTCTGTCTTCTCATTTCATCCTGGATATCTTGGATGTTTTGGGTTAGGAACTTTTTGCATTTTGTGTTTTCTTTGACTGTTGTGTCCATGTTTTCTATGGTATCTTCCACACCTGAGATTCTCTCTTTCATCTCTTGTATTCTGTTGGTGATGCTTGCATCTATGACTCTTGATTTCCTTCCAAGGTTTTCTAACTGAAGGATTGTCTGTCTCCCTTTGTGTTTTCTTGATTGTTTCTATTTCTATTTTTAGTTCCTTAATGGTTTTGTTCATTTGTTTGATTGTGTTTTCCTTTAATTCTGCCCATTTGATTGTGTTTTCCTGTAATTTCTTCAAGGGATTTTTGTGTGTCCTCTTTAAGGGCTTCCAGTTGTTTACCTGTGTTCTCTTGTATTTCTTTAAGGGAGTTATTTATTTTCTTCTTAAAATCTTCTATCATCCTCTTGATAAGTGATTTTAAGTCTTAATCTTCCTTTTCTGGTGTGTTGGGGTATCCAGGGCTGGCTGTAGTGGGAGAGCTGGGTTCTGATGATGCCAAATAGTCTTGGTTTCTGTTCCTGGTGTTCTTGCCCTTGCCTTTTGCCATCTGGTTATCTCTGGTGTTAGCTGGTCTTTCTCTCTCTGACTGTGGCTTGTCTTTCCTTCAAGCTCAGATGTCAATATTCCTGGGAGACCAGTTCTCTCTTCCAGCTGTTCTTCAGACCCTGCATCTGGATTCCTCCTGTTGCTGGCTCCTCAGTGCAAGTGGGCGGGTAGCTTTCTCCTGCACTGCTTGGATATGGAGGCCTGGTGGTCTCTTGCCACAGGTGGAAGCAGGCAGGCTCTTACCTCCCAGCTTTTCCTCAGTCCCTGCTTCTGGAGCCCCCCCTCATTCTATTTCTATTTCTGTGTAAGGACTGACATTCTCATTCGTAGGAAAGAAAATGGTATACTGATACTGTATAAGTAGTAAAATGGCATTGGCATACTAAGATTTGATGTTTTGAAAAATGGGGAAGTACACATTGTGCCTTGGTTAGGGCTTCCAGGGTTTCCATTACTGAGAAAAGAGACCCTGACCAAGGAAACTCTTATAAGGAATAATATGTATTCAAGGCTGGCTTACAGGTTCAGAGATTCAGTTCCTTATCCTCAGACATGGTGCTGCAGAAGGAGCCAAGAGTTCAACATCTCAATCTAAAGGGAGTGATGAGAACACTGTCTTCCAGGCAGCTAAAAGAAGGGTCTCCAAGCTTACCCCAAGACTGACCCACTTCCTCCAACAAGTCCATACTTATTCCAACAAGGTCATCCTCTATTAAGAGGTAGTACCACCCACTAGGCCAAGCATATTCAAACCAACAACATTCCATAGCATTTACTAAAGATGAGAAAACTGTTCCAACGTTAGGACTGCTCTTTGCATAAGAAGCATCTCAAATAATTGATAAAATTTTCTGTCCACTATGTAGAACTTCCAATGTGATCAGGTAGACATAATATACTAAAAGTGGGAATATAAACTGAGCTTTCCCTCAAAGAAAGTCCTCAACCTTATAACTTTTCTCTTCATATTTTTTCTTTCCTTTTAGGGATCCAGTCCCTTGCTTATATTGATGAACATGAATGACAATTCAGTCGAATAAAAGACTCTTTTTAAAGAACAGTCATTAGCATGTGTGAAATAAGAAAGATATCAACCAAAAACATTTTAAAAATATGTAACAAAAATATCATAAGCCTATCTCAATCAGTCAATCAGCCAATCAACTGGAATATCATCAATATCCTACATTTAATGTAACATTGGATAAGTATCTCTGGCTGGGCATGGTGGTTCAAGTCTTTAGTTGCACCATGCAGGGAAAGAGTCGAGAGGGTCTCTGTGAGTTCATGGCCACCCTGGTCATTGATTCTACAGTACTTAAAAATCCATTAGCCTACATACATTAAAATTCTCAACCTTTTTACTTCATCAGCTACTATGCCACGATCTGTTAATCTTCTGAAAATACCCCATGAGCACTGTACTTTCTGTTCTTCTGTACTATTCATCTACTAAAATCTGGATTCAACCATTCATATTTGTTTATATATTTCTTATTGTACTTTATTTTTTTGAATGCTGAGGTTTAAACCCAGGGAATATGTTAGCCAAGTAGTTTTGCACTGAGCTACATGTGAGCCTTTGGTCCTATTATTACTAAAGTTCATTATTCTACCTAAATCTATGTAGCAAAATCAGAAGTGGTCTCATTGGTAATTCCTGACCCTTTTTATATATACTTCTCAGTAACCCATAGGACATTGTCCTTTTATCCTCTTATATCTAATCATTTGTTTAAACTTAAAAAAAATTCTCTTACTCATTCTTACATTCCTTTTCTAAAGAAATAGAAATTCCCTGAGATTTCAAATATATACATTCTATGGTTTCTTTCCTCCCAATCTCACTTGAATCTAATCCCAAAGTTCTATTTCACATGCAGCTTTACTGAAGGTTACCCTAATTTACATAAAGTATCTTTATTTTAAGTAGCCCTTCCATAGCTGTGTTTCAGCCACTTGCTCCTCAAAACTTTCTACACTTGTCTTCTGAGAGTTTCTTTCAGATTTATTTTCATTATAGAAGGTATATATCCCTACTTGCACAACAAACATTTTACACTTAATAAATCATTTCCATAACTCTTGATGTTCAGGTGGATTATCAAGATGGCTAAGTAGGTATAGTTGATTGATTCTTTACATGATGTCCTGAATCCTATGCCCACATTCCAAATAATGGAAAAAGAGAGCAAATCAAGCACATTGTACTTTTGTTTCTACATGTATGTCTTGGGATGTCCACATGAAGAGAATGGGGGGGGGAGGGAGAGAGAGACAGAGAGAGTGAAACAGAGAGACAGAGAGACAGAGACAGATAAAGAATATTAAATATCAACAACTAACCTGTTCTTTTTGTAGATTCACCATTCATATTAAATGTCAGTTTAATAAAATTATTTATGTAACTCAGAGCAGAGTCTTCTCAAGAAGACTTTTATCCATTTCTCATGTATATTTGATAAGTCAATCCTTTGAAAGGTATAAAAAATCCTCACACTTCTCTCGAACTACTAATTATTGTCCAGGTGGGCAATCTATTCCATGGATAAATACAGCAGTCAACTTTTCATTTCTGTAATTTAGCTATGACTTGTTATCTGCAAGATGGACATTGCAGTTAGGAAAGATCAGTTTATTTTAGTTCTATGCTCCATACTACCTCAGTTTCTTACTACCCACCTTACAATGAATAAAAAGACCTGGTTCCACTTCTTTTCAGATCTAATGTGTACACTTTGCAGGTCTCAGTCATTGGTCTTCCTTTAGCAATTTTCACACTCCAACTACATCCCAGTACACGACTTCCCTTGATGACTTTCTTGTTGGGAACTCTCACATATTCACACTTCTTTCCATTCTGCTCTTTTCAAGTCTTTGTTCAAATGTAGTTTTCCCTCTAAAATTTTTCCTGCCCACCCAGCCACATGTAGCCTATCCCCTTTCAGTTTTCAAGCTTTCTCTTTGTTCTCTTTGTTGACTTATTGATGGTCCACCACTTTACATAGAGGCCTTGATTTTGTTTGATTTTATCCTAGTATTATATGGAGTATAAAACACACAAAATTTTGCAAATAAATATCATTCAAATATCTAAAGTAAAATAACTGAGTTCATTTCCAAAATTCAAATGACCAGAAGAGGAAAAAGGAAGAACAGAATATTGGGAACAAACTGTATTACTGATTACAAACCACTGCATATTCTTCATTTTTGTCTACAAGGATGATGCAAATCAGTAATAAAGGTATGGAAATGGTGACCACATTTATGGAATGGATTTTAATACTAAAAATAGCTAGGAGAGTGGTTCGTACCTGTGCCTAGGAGCAGATCATGTGCTCCAGTAATCCCCACCCCACTCATACACAGAGACAGTTTGACTTCCAGAAGTTCTGACACACGGGCTCACAAATGAGGCCCAGACCCCCACCACAATACATGGACTAACTGGGATCCCCCAGGGCCCAGAGAATACAGGACATCTTGCCCTGCTGTAGAGACACCTTCTTTCTGGTTTAGACCTACACATGGAAGCAGAACCTGTGTTCCAGCCTACCTCTCCACCTCATCCACACTCAGAGACAGTACAACCTCAAAGAGTTCTGATACAGCCAGGATCACAGAACAGGCTCTCCAGACCCCCTCCCATGCTTAGTTATAGCCTGACCCAAGGAGGTCCAACATAACTAGGCTTACAGGAGAGACAGGCTCCAGTAAGAGATAGCAAGGCCTGCTAACACAAAAGAAAAATAGATGGCAATGGGCAAGCATGAGTCACTTAAAGAAATACAGGAAAACACAATCAAACAGGTGAAGGAATTGAACAAAACTCTCCAGGATCTAAAAATGGAAATAGAAACATTAAAGAAAACACAAAGGGACACAACCCAGGAAATTGAAACCTTAACAAAGCAATCAAGAGTCACAAATGCAAGCATCATCAACAGAATACAAGAGATAGAAGAGAGAATCTTAGGTGTAAAAGATACCCTAAAGGACATTGACACAACAGTCAAAGAAAATACAAAAAAGGAAAAAGCTCCTACCTCAATATATTCAAGAAATCCAGGACACAATAAAAAGACCAAATTTAATAATAGAAAAAGCAATTCTCAAATTCATCTGGAGTATATATATATATATAGATATATATCTCACTGGATATTGAAAACAATTCTCAATAATAAAAGAACTTCTGGGGGAATCACCATCCCTTACCTCAAGCTGCACTACACAGCAATAGTGATAAAAACCACAAAGTACAAGACAGACAGGTAGTTCAGTGGAATATAACTGAAGACCCAGAAGCAAACCCACACATCTATGGTCACCTGACCTTTGACAAACAAGCCAAAACCATTCAGTGGAAATAAAGACAGCATTTTCAACAAATCATGATGGTTCAACTGGCAGTCAACATGTAGAAGAATGCAAATTGATGCATTCTTATCTCCGTGTACAAAGCTGAAGTACAAGTGGATTAAGAACCTCCAAATAAAACTAGATATGCTGAATCTGATAGAAGAGAAAGTGGGAAAGGCACTTCAGCACAGGGGAAAACTTCCTGAACAGAACACCAATGTCTTATGCTCTAAGATCAACAATCAACTAATAGTACCTCATAAAATTGCCAAGCTTCTGTAAGGCAAAGGACACTGTCAATAGGATAAAATGGCAACCAACAAATTGGGAAAAGATCTATACCAACCCTACATCTGATAGAGCGCTGATATCCAATATATATATATCAAGAAATTAGACTCCAGAGAACCAAATGACCCTATTTAAAATGGGGTACAGAGTTAAACAAAGAATTTTCAAGTGATGAATCTTGAATAGCCAAGAAGCACCTAAAGAAATGTTCAACATCCTTAGTCATCAGAGAAATGCAAATCAAAATGACTCCAAGATTCTACCTCAAACCTGCCAGAATGGTTAAGATCAAAAACTCAGATAACAGCAGATGTTGGCATGGATGTGGAGAAAGAGGAATGCTCCTCTGTTGCAGGAAATATTTAAAAAGAAGGAAAGTATAGCATATTCCTGTGCTACACCCTGGTTCTCCCAACCCTGTTGGACTGGCCAGCCATGCACTGGCAGGCAATGCCGAGCCACTTTTATCTCGTGGAGCTCTGAAGTTCCACGATCTCTACGCAGCTTGCTAGGTTCCCACTGGCGGGTCACTACCACACCAGCCCCATGCTTCAATACCACCATGGCCTCTATGATACACAACAGGTAAACCCACACTTTGCTTCTGTATCTTTCTCTCTGGAATCCAGACAAGCTGCCATATGAAGGAAAATGCAACACAAACTTAGCTCAGAAACAATAGTAACTAAATCTCTGGTCGAAACAACTAAAACCTAATCTTGTAAGCCTTATCAAAATTTCATTCCTCTGGTGGCAAATCCTTGCGGATCTGCCATGATACCAGGAGACTCTAGCAGCTACATCTTACCTATCTGTTGTCCCGTTCCAAAAGAAAGCTCTCTTTTTCTCCTGCTTCCTCTCTTCTGCCCTCCAGTCTGGAAGTCCCTCCTATGCTCCCAGTGATTGGCTACATTATTCATTAGGGGATTGGTTCATAAGAAGTCACAGGTGTAATTCACTCCTTGTTTGAAGCCACTACCAGGAGGGCAGAATTAGCATAATACAAAAAGCCCCAGGGCTATCCACAACACTCCTGCATTGCTGGGAGGATTGCAAGCTGGTAGAACTACATTGGAAATCAATCTGGCAGTTCCTCAGAAAACTGAAAATAGTTCTACCTGAGTCACAGCTATACCATTACTTGGCATATACCCAAAAGATGCTCTAACATATAACAAGGACACATGCTCAACTATGTTTATTGCAGCATTGTTTATAATATGCAGCAGCTGGCACAACCCAGGTGTCCCTCAATGGAAAAATGGGTACAGAAAACGTGGTACATTTACACAATGCCGTAATATTCAGCTATTAAAAAGAATGACTTCATGAAATACACAGAAAATGAATGGAACTATAAAATATTATGCTGAGTGAGGTAACCCGGACACAAAAGAACACACATGGTATATATTCACAGATGAATGGATATTGGCCCAAAAGCTCAGAATGTCCATAACTCACATTACATATGAAGCTTGAGAAGAAGGAAGACCAAAGTGTGGATGCTTTAGTCCTACTTAGAAGGGGGAGCAAAAATGTCACAGGCAGTAGAAGGAGGGATGGACCTGGGAGGGAGAGAGGAGGGCATGGGAAAAAAGTGGGGCAGGATCAGTTATAGAAAGAGACAGGAAAGCAGTACAGAAGGCCAGGAAATTGAACAGAAATATGTAGCAGTGGGGTATGGGAAACTGGGGTTAGCCATTAGAAGGTCACAGATGCCAGGGAAGCCAGAGTTTCCAAGGACTCAACAAGGTTGATATTAGCTGAAATAGCCAACAAAGGGGAAACAGAAACTTTCTCCTCCATTAGAGTCTACCTTCAGTAGATAGGCAGAGCCCCAGTTGAAGGAAGGGCCACCCACTTATCTAAAAAGTTTTTACCCAGAATTGTTCCTGTCTAAAGGAAATGCAAGGACAAAATAGAAGCAAAGACTGAAGGAAAAGCCATCCAGAGACTGCCCCACATAGGGTTCTATCCCATCTGCAGACTCTAAACCCTAACACTATTGCTGAAGCCAAGAAGTGCTTGCTGACAGGAGCCTGATATAGCTGTCCGCTGAGAGGCTCTGCCAGCACCCTACCAATACAGATCACATCTAACCATTGGACTGAGCCTGGGGACCCCAATGGAAGAGTTAGGAGAAGGACTAAAGGAGCTGAAAGGGTTTGCAAACCCATAGAAAGAACAATATTATCAACTAAGGGGACCACACTGAGCTCCCAGGGACTAAACCACCAACTGAAAAGTATACATGGAGGGACCCAGGACTCCAGCTACATGTGTAGTAGTGGATGCCTTATGTGGAACCAATGGCAGAGGAGGCCCTTGGTCCTGTGGAGGTTTGATGCCCAGCATTGGTGGATGGGAGGGTGGTGAGTTGGCAGTGGGTGTGTGGGTGGGGGAACACCCTGATAGTGGCAAAGTGAAGGGTGGATAGGACAGAGTGTTTGCAGATGAAAAAGAGGGAAAGGGGACAACATTTGAAATGTAAATAAATAAAATAACCAATAAAAATAGCTAGGAGAGGAATTTTATAGCTGAAAAATATTTCTCATTATCTTTTTTTTCCTTTAGCTTGGTTTAAGCTCAATGGCTCCCTAGGCCTCTATTTACATGTTCCTATCTTCTCAATAATCTATCTGTAACCTAGCCAGCTAGTATCTCTTCCTCAGCTATGTTTCACATCTTTTAATTGTCATCCTAATAACATAGTTTTAAAGTTTCTTCTAATAAGTGTATTTTCCAAGCTATAGTGTGAAAATCTGAATAAAGGTACCATAGTGCCTCCTGTGGCTATAACTTTTTCTGTTACATGGTAGACTCTCATAAATCTTTGTTGACTTGATAATATGATTAAAGCTAAGAAGGGCAAAAATCAAAGATCATTAAAATAAAGGAAATCACTACTCATCAATGTCTTATATTAGAATTCTACTAAATTTCCTTTCTGTTTTGACGTTAATTGTGGTGCAGAAATTTTCACGTATATAAGCTTATAAGAATGTATTAATTCTTATATTTTGTATTACCTTATATAGACACAAGATGGCACTAGGAGACTGTGGACAGTGATGCTTTTTCTATAACTAAGAAGGAAACAAAGCCCTGACATTAAAACATGGAGTCAGACCCGTTTCCTTGTCATCTAAAGACAGTAAATGTAGTCCTTTATTTTAGGCTGAATTTTGTAGGAAATTTTGTAGTACTTAATTGTAGTTGTATAGTGTATGAAAAAGAACACTGGACTGAGAATTGAAACTGGAGTTTTAGCTCCAGTTATGCCATTTTCTAATTTTGTTCTATTTCATCACCTTTCTGAACAGTATCATGCACAAAGGAAGCCAGCAATCTACCTCTGTCTTCTCTGATAGTCTTCTCATAAGGGTAGAAATAGTGACAACCTTCCCACAGAACTTAAAAGCCTTCTGCTCTTAGATCTGGTGGCTCTGGTCCATTCGCATGATAACTGAGAAATCAGGATTGATTAGCTTAAGTCAGCTCTAGGAGCATTTTTCAGGACCCATTGCTCTGCATGTTTTATTGTGAAACCAACACATACTTCCATTCTAATTGACCCTGAAGCTCCAAAACCTTTATGTTCTTTCTCATTTTTCTACAGACTCCATAAATATGTGGACACATTGCAAAAAAAGATAATTTTCACTTATTGAACATGCCCATTAAAAATTTATTAAATAAATCTGTTTTATGTACTTTTTAAAAGGACATTGAATATTAAGCAAAATTTCTTTACGGTATCATTACTATAATTTTAGCAGCTATCATTTGTGGTTTTGGTCTCAATGGGAAATAAATTATTTATGTCAGATATTTATGAGTATCTAATCTGAATGCTCTTCTTATTAAAGTATCAATTGTCTGCACTTCCCACCTTGCCACCTACCTAAAATATCCACAACTTAACTTTTCATTCATAGTTCTTCCAGCAGCCTGCAATCGCAGCCTACTTGTAGTAGACTTAGATGTTTGTATGAATGTTTCATATATCTTTCTGTGCATATTTATGCTCCAGTTCCTTGTTTATATGGTATATAGTTCCTTTTGGGTGAGGGTACTGTCACTCTCAGCCATTTCCTTTGTGATTATTTTACTCGAGGTTACTCTACAAGGCACTTATGGTTCAGAACAACTCGTTATTTGAAACCTTTACAATCCCAGTACAAAAATAATATAGATCAACTTCATAAATGTTTACACAGAATTAGTTCGTTCACGAATTATATCCTGAGCATTTACTAAGTGTTGTGTGATTCTATTGCTCTGATACTGAGACCACAAAAAGATTGAAATATGCATGAAGGTGCTGTAAATCTCCTTCTACAGCAAATCTTATAATACAACTACTGCCGTCAACTTGTACACAGTGTTCAATGGAAGAGTAGTCCAGAAGCAAGCTAAGCTGAACAGAGTTTCCACGATCTTTATATTGGAGCTGATAGCCAAAGTTTGGGCAGATGGTTTGGATGGAAGTATGAGAGACTTCTCTAGACAAAGTAGCCAACAGAGGTAAAGGAAAAGACGTCTTTAAAGTATTAAAAAAAAAAAAAAAGTACTGGAATACAGTGTGTGGCCTATGGATGATAATTGTGTGGGAGAGTTGACTTGCTAGGAAGTAAGAAAGAAATAATACTAATCTATAGATGTCTCTAAAATTCACCAAGTGTTTCACTTGATTCTCTCTCTCTCTCTCTCTCTCTCTCTCTCTCTCTCTCATGTATTTGGCTTTATCTGGTATTGAGTGCCAGCATTTCTTAGGGTATTTTATAAGTCATGCAAATTTACATAAAATATTCATTATCTATTGTCCATGACACATCATTGGTTTTATATGACAGATTTTATATTGTGTAATACTGTCTTACCTAGGCCATGCGTATTCCCCAAGGTCATACTTGTGTTTAGCAGCCAAATTAAATTTTTATATGGAAGATCAGAAGGAGGCAAATAATGAAAACAGGAAGGCACATGAAACAATTCTATCTTTTATATTTCTGCCTTATCTAGATCACGCCATTCCCCAAGGTCATGTTTGTGTTTAGCATCCAAATAAATTTTTATATGGAAGCACAGAAGGACACATAATGGACAGGACACAGAGAGGAAAAGGAAGCACCTGGAAAATGTGTGGTTATTGTGTATGGTAGACTTAATGGTGTTTGAGTATCTTATTCTTTGTTTAATTTTAAAACAATATGACTGTACATACCTGGAAGTAATGATCCCCCATGACACACCCATGTTTGCTGGGGTACATCTTTCTGATACCATGCCCAGGGTTATCTGGGCAGTCTGAATTGGGTGAACATTTTAGAATAATTGCCATGTTCCTGGAGAGAAAATAATTTCTTGAGCACATGAAATAAGATTCCTTAGCATGTATATGTGTGCACCTGTGTGTTTCTTTATATATGAAATAAATGTATGACCTGTATTTTCTGAAGTTTATTTTCTACTTTAATGTGTGTGTGTGTGGAGAGAGAGAGAGAGAGAGAGAGAGAGAGAGAGAGAGAATATTATATGCATGATATAAAATATTTTTATGATGTAAATATTGGTTAAAAAATATGTGCCTAATAAATTTTTTCCTGAGTATTGAGTATGAAAATAAATCTTAAAATGTATAGGAGTGTCCATATTGAGGATCTGAGGCTACTGGAGCCTCCTTCCCTCAGAGAGAACAGAAACATGGTCACACTGGGTCTTCTTACATTCCTGATAGTCCTTGGAAACCTCTAATCTGACTGCATGAGGCAAGTTTTAATGTGTTCACTGTTTTGATGTAGTTACTGTTCAGTACACGTCTGTGTGTCATCAAATGGCAGATTAACTTTATTTAATAAGATTCAAACTGTAAAAAATGTTTAGTTTATGTTAAGTATGGCCACATTCCAATCTTAGAAACTGTACTTTAGCAATTATACAGGGTCTTCATTGCCTTGCTCTTTCTGCCAAACAGCTTTTGCATTCAGTTAAGCTTCTCTAGAGGGGAAGCTTCAGAAACTGCAACTACCAAACCTCCAGGCTAGTCTGGAAAGGCAACATAACAGTGAGGGTAGCTGAATATGACTGTGGACTCAGGTTTGACCACTTGGTGGAGCCGGAGGCAACCATGAGTAAAAATGTTTGTTGGTATTCAAGCTATTCATTCTTTGTTAGCTAAATGAAGATGATAATAATCTGTTCTCACTGTCAATGTAAAAAAAAAAAAAAAATAGAAGAATGAACTTGACTAAATTACATATAATCTAAAGAAATCCGAGCTTGACACATAAAAATTCTTCTGTAAACAACTGTCATTGCTATGTCTAGAGAATTGAAAAAGTAAAGGACTATATTTCAAAAGTTAGAAAAAGTCTAGCATTTGTTCCTGTATTTTCTTGCTCTGTGATCTGTGTCACATACATTCTACTCACACAAGAATTATATCTACTACATATACCATACTTGACAGGTGACTGTGTGTGCGAGTGCACAACGTATGTGTCAGTGCTTGCATGCACACTCACAGAATCTAAGAAAAAAATGTTTTCTCACAAACTTAACAGGAAAATACCAAGTTGCAAGCCCTTGAAATTGAATATATGTACCTTGTTTTACCTGATACTAGGACTGATGTTACTTGTATGATTTTAGTACTTTGAAAACAGCATACAATGGTACTGTGCAAAGTACACTTTATGGGCTTTAGGAACATAAGCTTGAGAATCTAAATGGAATACTAGTCATTCTCGTGGCCTCTTATTGCATGTCATATTTTAAAGGAAGAATTAGGTTATAGTCCTTTTTCATAAAATTCCAAGCCACTAAAATGCAAAAGCTGTTTAGCAGAAAGAGCAAGGCAATAAAAGTCCTGTATAATTGTTTAAGCATTTATAGTTTCTAAGATTGTAATGTGATGATATTTTACATAAACTATATCTTTTAAGTTTAATTTTCATATAAAATATTCAATAAGAGGCTTATTAGGTAAATGTTACAACTTATATTTTGGATTATGCAGATTAGCCAACCAGTTCACTTACTATCCTTAGAATGTAAAAGGAATTAACAACAATATTGTTTTCTTTGATTCTTGTATTTGCTCTTAGATAAGATATGTCACCAATATTTCCATTGATTAATGTCAAGTCTTGCTGTTAATATAAACCTTCTCAAACCATAGGGTTTTAAGAGAAGACAGGGATAGGTTTGGAAATGTTGCAGAGTTTTAGAATACTTACTTAGCTTGTACATGGTGCTATGTCTAAACCCCTATTGTCAAGCCAATGTTCTTTTTTAAAGTTGGTTTTTTTTTTTTTTTTTCCAAACAGGGTTTCTCTGTATAGCCCTGGCTGTCCTGGAACTCACTCTGTAGAGCAGGCTGGCCTCAAACTCAGAAATCCACCTGCCTTTGCCTCCCAAGTGCTGGGATTAAAGGTGTGCACCACCACTGCCCGGCTTTTTTTAAAAGTTATTTATCTATTTTTTTGAGATAATAATATAATTATATCACATCCTCTTTATCTTTTCTCCCTCCACACCCTCTCAAATATCTAAGGTCTATCAAATCCGTAACCTTTTCAAAATTGATTGTTGTTATATACATACTCTTTCAAAAACCTTATTTTTCCTTAATTTTATGAATTTTACATATGTACACAATGAAACATGATCATATCCAGTCCCCATTTCCTTCCTCCATCTCCTGAAATCACCAACAACATGGCCTCCTCTCAATTCCATATCTCTTTCTTGTGTATTATAATCCACTCCGTCTAACTAATATATATGTATATATGTGTAACAATCTATCACTGGAAAATATATCAGTGGTCACACATATGAAAATGATTCTCACAGCACCAACTACTATGAATAGCCAATAGCTCCTCAGTAAGGGTATGCCCTGAAGAGTGCTATAGTTGGGGGTATTCCTACTAGAATTTTGGCTGTGTTGATCTTCTGCAAGTCTCTTAGAGGTAGCCTCAGCTGCTGTGAGCTCATGAGTGAAATAATATCAACTCTAGAAATGTGCATTTCATAACCCTTCATTTCATTATTTGGGTTTTACATTCTTTCTGACTTTTATTTCAAAATCTTTCTTAAGGCTTGAAAGCCAATACTCTTTTTTTTTTTTTTTTTTGGCTATAGAAATTGAAACCCATGGGATTCAGAGATTTAAAGGAACTCTCAAGGGATTATGGAAATAATGTTAATTATGATCATCCCTGTTCTCATATTTAGATCACAATCCTGAAGGTAGAATCATCCTGTTTTAGATTGTTTCATCTGAGCTATTTAAGTAGAATATTAAGTTAGTTAATTAGGCGATTATCATGTCTTATTACATATTAACTTCAATTTTATATGAGGCCATTTTATCATAGTTTATGTAATTTCCTAATCACTTCTAAATTTTTATTCATAAATCCATGTCTCAAATTATATATTGAAATTCAAAGACACTGTAATATTTCTTTTATTGTTTGGGAATTTTATACACACTTATATAGAGAGTAATTATAATCCAACAACAAAGGAATCACATTTAACCCTTCATATGTCTAAATGATCTGGCTGGGATGAGACACATTTAATCCCTTTGGCTGAAATACAGACATGCCCTTAGTACATACCTTTAATCTCAAACAATAAAGGTAAAGTTAGTTTATAGAAAGAAACAGCCATTTTTGAAAGTAATGTTTACTTGAGGGGTAGACAAAGTAATGAATCAGAGAAATATTTGACACATGAGTCAGAAATAGGATACACCCAATACTCACTCACAAGAACAGACAGAAGAGGGTACTTAAGGCAAGTCTTATAAAGGACAACATATATTTGGGGTTGGTTTACAAGTTCAGAGGTTCAGTCCATTATCATCAAGGTGGGAGCATAGCAGCATCCAGGCAGGCATGGTACAGGAAGTCTGGCTTCCAGGAAGCTAGGATGAGAATCTTAAAGCAGACACTCACAGTGCTACTCCTACAGCAAAGTACCACACCTACTCAAACAGGGCCACACCTTCTAAAAGTGCCACTCCCTGGGTTAAACATATGTAAACCATCACACCTTTCAACTCCTTATCCCCTCTCCCACTAAGTTTGAGCTCTCCATCCACTGCTGATGTCTATTTTATTTCCCCTTCTGAGTAAGATTCAAGCATGCTAGATTAGGTCCTCCTTGTTAGTTGGCTTCTTTGGGTCTGTGGAGTGTATTGTGGGCATCCTCAAACTTATGGCTTATCAGTGAGTACCTACCAAGGATTTCCTTTGGGTCTCTATTATGTCACTCAGGATGACATTTTCTAGTTCCATTTATTTGCCTGCAAGATTCATGAAATTCTTGTTTTTAATGGCTAAGAAGTATTCTATTGTATAAATAAACCACAATTTCTTAAAAATAAAATAAAATAAAATAAAAAGAGCAGCTCAGAGCAAGTCAGGAATATAGAGCAATTTAATGAGTTAAGAACAGATGAGTTCAAGCAAAGCAATGAAGTGTAGTTGAGCTCAGAGTGCAGTGAAGATGAGTTTGTGCAGTTTGTGCAGTTCAGTTCAATTGACTCCAATTGGTTAATTTATTTCAGTCAGTGTAGTGGAGTTAAATATGTTTGAGTTCAGTTCAGAAGCAGTTTTTACTTGAGAAGTTTTATAGAGACAGGTTGCAGAGAGAACAGGCTAGATACAGGAGAAGACGGAAGGAGCCAGAGTATGAGAAGAAGTCAGAAGATTAGAACTAATTGCCAGAGTTAGTTTGAGGCCAAGAAGAGCAATTCAGTGGGATGCCAAGAAAAGACAGCTTGAATCAGTCAGCTTCAACAGTAATTTTGGCCAGAATATCTAAGTTGATCCAACCAGCTAATGTTCAGAAAGAATGAAGGGAACAGGCAATCATCTTCTATCCATTTCTCACCACTATTCCCTTCCATATTCATACCTTTCAAACTACACTAAATACACTAAGTGTTCTGTGTATGTGCCATCTATTTTGTGTATCAAAACCTTCTATTGAACCATGGGTGGCTTCTTGAGGATCACAACCCTGAAGAAAACTGACTGTTCCCCTTTCAGCAACTATCAACTGCCAGTAGCCCCTCAGTTAGAGCTGCAGTTACGTGATTGCCTGTCCCCATTCATGCTATAATTTTTGTCTAGCTTGATCTTATGTACTCAACTCTATTCAGGCACAAACACTATTAGTTTATTTATAAAATTTTCCTGATGTATCTAGAAAGCACTGATTTCTTGTAGAAATTATTGGTCAGTGGGATACCATATACCCCAAAACATTATAGGATATTGTTTTTGGTTATTCTCCAGAACTTGACAGTAAAGCATTACTGCTGAAAACACTACACACTAGTGCAGGGTGGTGGATCATGAGAGGAAGCCTGGTAAGGTCATGTCAAAGGATAGAAACTCCAGAGACCCTGAAGGGATGGTAGAAGCTTCACATGCTCCCAGCATGCAGCACCCCTCACCCATAGAAAGATTTGTGGCCATCAGTAACTTAAGGGCAAAGACATAAGGCCTTCTACATGAGGTGTCCCTAACATCTCAGACCAAGACAATAGGAAAAGAGACATGACCATAGTGAAGTAGGCTATAAACAGAGTTCTCTGTGCTCATGAAGTAACTAGATGCCCAGAAGGCATTGCCAATAAGCTTCCCTTCCCAGACATTCCTCCATTCAAAAGATATTCATATTGAATGAAGAATAGCATTTGGCAGTTTGTTCATTTAATATGTGTTATTGATACTACATGCTTTTTGCAAAATATTTATGGTACTACATGCAAAATGACTCATTATGAAAAACTACTAATAAAACTTTCTCTTTCCACTGCAGTCAAGCTCACATATAGGGAAAATGTGTATATCTGATCACATTATGGATCCAGGGTTGGCAAGTGCAACTCTGAGCCCTTCTCTTTACTCTTAATCACAAAAGTGACAATAATTCATTTAAAAATATTGAGTTCACACTTCTTTAATAAGATTCAACAAAATTCAATCCTCTGTATTAGCATTATGACTTGAGTGGAAAGGTATATACGGAATTATTTTTAAACTTAAATTTTGGACAGCTGATAACCATTTTGGAAAATCTCAAAGATTAATTCATTTCTTCATAAGCATAAGCCAAGGCAAGAAGGAGGAACTAAAAGAAATTGATCCCAAAACAGATTTGTCTTCAGAAAAGAATGTTGAACAATTAGAATAGACCTCTCAGTAGATAAAGGTCAGGTGCAGCTCTGTGCAGGGCCAGCCATGTTGGACCTGGGTATCAGATGTTTCAGCAGAGAAGAGTGCTCCAAGAAAAGATACTCTGAGATACGCTGAATGTACTTGTTCTCCTAATTTCTATGTCCTCTTAGACAGATGTGTCACTTTGTGTATCATTAAGTAGAAGACATGTGGTTCAGGCTTCAGTCTTTTGTCATGGAAATGACAATCCTCTTCAAAATGTATATTGAAAAATCCTCTCACTTAGACAAAACAGAGTTGTGTACAAACATTACAGGTAGAGAAAGAGTGGCTGAGTTGGAAAATAAATACAGTGATACTCTGCACTGACTTAGGACAACAGTCTGAACAAATTTTAAGAGATATCTTACACAGTGAACTGTTAACAGAAAAGAAACACATAAACACTTTAATTAATAAGGAATTACTACGTGCATAACTAAATTACTACTAGATAACTTATTATCTCTTAATATGTTAAGTTAGCATATATCAGGAATACTTTTTGTATAAATAAGCACTTTTCTACCCTTTTCTACAAACCATCTCCTTCCTTCAAAACTAAGCTTTTCTCCAGGAAGTGTTTGTTGATGATGCCAATGGTAATTAGTTAGTTTCTTTGACCAGATTTCTGGCAGAAGTTTTGCTTACTGTAGATTTACTCTGCAAACTCAAGACACATTTAACTTTCTCTCTTAACACAATTCTGTAAACTTGTATGATAGGTAGACTAATAGCTTTCAAAGATGTCTAAAATAATACCTAAATTCCCCAAAATATCTGTCATGGACTCACAGACATCCCAAGGAGTAGAACATTTGAAGTACTTTCCAAAGCTACCATCGGTAAGAGCTTTGATATGTGTGCCATTCAAGACAACATACTTGATCAAGGGAGCAAAGAACCCACACCTATCAAATGAGTTTATTGCTGAATTTATCTTTCAAAGCCTCTTCTCCTTGATGTGCCTTGCTCCACCATCAAGTTAGGAACCCAGTAGAATTTTCTGGATAAAACCATTTTTAACATTTGTTTTTGTAGTTATATATAAACCAAAAACTCTATATGAATCAAGGCGATCTCATGTAATGATGCTATACATGTACATGCTATATAATGTCTAAATCAGGTTAAGACATAGGCCTTCAAAAGTACTTATCATGGACAAGGGTAGGTGTTTCTTAATAATAATCTTACAAAGTGCTTCTAGACTCTGCTTATCAAGGAACACAGCTCATAGCCATTCACTAACACTTTGGTTGCTATATGAAAACGATATTTGAAGTTTATTTTATCTAGTAACTTGGATAAAATAAGAGTTCCTTATAAACTTTCAAAATATGCAGGAATATTTGAATTTTGTTTCATATCCTTTTTATAAATTTGAAAGTTGTGTATTACAAACTTTATAAAATATCTAATTTGGTTGGCAATGTAGAATTATAGTATACAGTATGAAATATATAATATAAAGTGGCAGCCTTCTAATATAATATATGTAAAATGTGTAATATTTAAATCAGTTTAAACATATATATTCGTATATTAATCATGAAGGGTTATGTATCAAGAATGACATCAACTGTATGATTAATGAGAATATATTGGAAATTATGCCATCTCTTTTCTAAATATTGCTCCTGGTCTGCATGTCTGCAACTGTGCTGCCACTGGCTCTCTCTGTGAATGAGTCAGCTGCTGAACTGAGTGCAGAGTGTGCTGACCTCCAGGAGAGGTCTTTTGGTTACCCACATTAAAAATCACTGAACCTGTCTTCCTGGTCCATACTCATCATTATCAGATCTCCACTCTCCTGGTACTCTGGTGCTTGTCCTATGATCTCTGTACCTCATGCATTCCAGGAATTTACTGGCTACTTTCTAGCCAGCCACCTGCTATTTTTCAGTGACCTTACATGCTCTCAAAATGTGCCATCCCTGGGAAAAACAGTCTCAAGTATCATGAGAGATTAGGTAACAGCTTCCCCTGATCTCTTACTTGTAATTCTCTTTTTTCCTTTCTTTTCCTGGTTTCTGAGGCAGAATACTCTTCAATTTTCTTCAAAATTTAGAGATGCCCTTTGAGTTTTCATAAGGTAGAGTTACTTTGTTAGATACGTAGGGTTTTGCCTGGTATATTGCAGCTCAGTAATACCTTTTATTATATTCATATATTATAGATATTTCTTTGTACCTGTTTTACGGCTATGTCATGCCACAGCAATTAGACTACTAATTGGAAGAACATTCTAAAACTCTGGGACTGTACATCAGCATTGGAATAGTGGATAAGCTGAGTCAGTGAAGAAGTATTTATAATGTGTATGTTATTGATGCAATGAATAGTACCTGGTACAGGATATAGAACACTCAGCTTTTAAGTCCAGACACATAGTTAAAGCCTTCATACTCAGCTTCCAATCGTGTAGGCAAATATTTTTGATACTGGAATATAACACTTCCCATAATAAGTTGTTTTACAATGGACATGAAATGTATGACAAAGTCTAACTACCTGCTAGTCTTCTAAAGTCTTTTGATATACTCCTATAGTAGGTATGTTTTCACACGCAAAATTATTTTCTCTGTGTTTTAAGTGTCCAAGTTCAGTCCGTACTATTTATCACCATGACAGCATCCTAAAGTCTCTCTCTCAGCTGACTAAAAGTTATATGTATATTTTTTTACTTTCTTCAGCAGGTTCACTCTGTGTGTGTGTGTGTGTGTGTGTGTGTGTGTGTACATATACATATCTATACACTATTGTTGATCAGAAAGCACAGATAAATCCAGAGATAATGTTCTGAATCCTGGTTTATCTATCAATAAAGTAACTCTGATTCAGTACTTACTATGTTTTGTTCATTACTTTTTCAGCTTGACCACAATCTCTAGGCTCCTTAAGTCATTTTCTTTAAATGATTGCCACTTATTTTATTGGATATTAGAATGGCTATCCCCACTTTTTTCTTGGGATCATTTTCTTGGAGGACTTTTTTCCAGCCTTTAACTGTGAGGTAGTATCTGTCTTTGTCACAGAGTAAAATAAATTTACAAATCAACACCAAGAAAAAGTTAAAGCTGGAAAGAATATACTTGAAAACTTAACTACCCACTTTTGAATGATCAGTGAGCCATTAAAGAAATCACTGTGGAAATTCAAATTCTTGGAATCACAATTACTAGGATAGAGCTATGTTAGTTCTAAAAGCCAGATTATTGTCAAAAGTATTCACAGAAAAGAATAATTTAGACATCACATAAATATCATAATGATATACAACAAAGTCTTTAAAAAATAAAAACAAGAACAGTTGAAACTGAGGAGGAGTAAATGGCAAGCAATAATACAGAATATGGTAGAAATTAATGAAATAGAGATGATAAAAGCAAGATATAGAGCAAATGAAATAAAAAACTTGGTCATTTGAAAAGATAAAGATGACTAACAACCCTTTATGAAACACTAATCATAAGAAAACAGACCCAGAAGGAGAGATGAAAACATATGTGCAACATATTCCACGGGATCTTAAGGATCACAAGGGAGTATTTTGAAAACTTGCATTTTCCCAGAGCTGAAAAGCCTAGAAGAAATGGAGGGATTCTTAAAAATCTATAATCTAACAAAATTCAGTCAAGAAGTAAACCCACAAGTGAAACAATAAGATTAACTCAGTAAATGATACCTACCACAAAGTAAACCTAGCAACAGATAGATCCACTGCTGACTTTTACTGAATGTTTAAGGAAATAAAGAAGGCAATGTTTCTCAAACTTTTACAAAATAGAAATGGAAGGATCATTATTTTGTGATCTCAGTATTAGCTTAACACCAAAATTGGATATAAACACACACACAAGATGTACTTCACAACAACCCTCACCTGCTGTTAGCCCATTTCCCAGTACAGATCCTATAAAAGGGATTTCAAATGCCATATATAAATTGGGCCAATTTTCTTCACTGCATCTATGAAATTCTGTTCCTCATGCTCTAAGTCTTTCTGGAACCGATCTCTGTTCTTAGATATGCAAGGTATCATGCTTACTCACTACTGAGTACACATATTGATATGGTGGAGTCCCAAAGATAACAAATTGATATTCACTACTGTCCTCAAAGTTGGTGATTTGAAAAGAGGCTGCTTTTCTGCATGGTGATATGGAGATACTTCTTTTTTCCCTATTTTAGTTTAATTTGATTCCATCAAAATAAAAAAAAAGTGTTCATAGCTCATTATTTTGCAGAGTATTAGTGAACCAGTTTGTTCAGGTTTCTAGTCATACTGCCTATTTCCCTTATGACACAGCAAAACTGGGAACCTATTGTAATGGTTTTTATATGCTCATCCCAGAGAGTGGCATTATTAGAAGGTGTGTCCTTGTTGGAGTAGGTGTGTCACTGTGGCTGTGGGCTTTAAGACCCTCATCCTTGCTGCCTGGAAGTCAGTATTCTGATAGCAGCCTTCAGGGGAAGATGTAGAACTCTCAGCTCCTCCTGTACCATGCCTGCCTGGATGTTGCCATGTTCCATCTTGATGATAATGGACTCTGAACCTGTAGGCTAGCCCCAATTAAAAGTTGTCATTGGTCATGGTGTCTGTTCAAAGCAGTAAAACCCTAACTAAGACACCTATGAACCATTCTAATAGGAGACTAATTTTAATGAAACTGAGTCAGGCAGGAAACATTCAAACAATATTTTGATATAGCCAAGTTGTTTGCTTGCCTCTCGTTTTTATAGTAAATTACAAACTGTCTTTATGCCTGAAGGATGCTCTATAAAACTTCCAAGCCTGAAGTGCAGTAAAATTGAGGAGAAACTTGGACAGAAATATACCATGGAAGAAATCCAGGTGTCTTGAGAAAATGAGGGTGGCAAAATGAGAGAGATGAAGCATAATCCCAAAGAAGTGGCTATGTATATGTCAGCTACAAGGTGCCAGGAAGCTGGGAACAACTATAGAGATGTTTTTAAGTCTAGAGTCACAATTTGCCAAACACTCATCATTTGTTCTGAGGTTCCAGGTTGGTTAATCTCAGTCTTGCAAGACAGGGAAGTCCACCAGCCCTTTCTGTCCAACTAGGTCCTACCAAAAGTCCTGCTTGATTGTACCACAAGATTTCTTAAGTACACCTGAGCTGCTTGAGCTCTAACCACTCTAAGTTCCCTTAGAGCATTCCTGGCATCTGGATGCTTAAAATGGTTTCCCTAGCCAACAGTAATAGGCACAATTCTCATATTCATCAGAATATGAAAAATGTATTCATTTTGATAAGATTGTATCACAAGAACATGAAGACCACCATACAAAGAGTTTATTAAATGTGTGACTCCTCTAGAAACATCTTAGTTTATTGCATTTCATGTTAATTTGGAAATAATTAAGACTTGTGCATCAATTTCTATTTTAGTTGAAATTTTTAACATTAGCTATTAAATTTTTGACCAGAAGTGGTAATTTATGCTTATCCTCAACAAAAGTCAAAAATATGAGTATGTGATACTAATTGTAGCAAGGACTAAGAACTAGGTCTAGACTTCAATAACAACTGAAACAACAGAAAATCCACATATCCATGGTACTGACAAACTCGCTGCTCAATGATGATTTGGCCAGTGATGAAATAAAGAAAGAAATTAAAGACATTCTAGAATTTAATAAAAATGAAGACGTAGAATACCCAAACTTATGGGACACAATGAAAGCAGGGCTAACAGAAGACTTCAGAGCACTAAATGTCCTTGTTTTTTTTTTTTTTTAAAAAAAAAAATTATTGGAGAGATCCTACACTAGCAACGTAACAGTACACCTGAAAGCCCTAGAACAAAAACAAGCAAACATACCCAAGAGGAGTAGACAGCAGGAAATAATCAAAATTAGTGTGGAAATCAAGCAATTAGAAACAGAGAGAATGATATAAACAACCACCAAAACCACAAACTGATGGTTTGAGAATATCAGCAAAATATATTAACCATTACCCAAGGTAACTAAAGGGCACAGAGACAGTATCCAAATCAACAAAATCAGAAATAAAAAGGAAGATATAATAACAGAAACTGGGGAAATTCTAAACATCATATCTTACAATAGAATTTACTCAATAAAACTTGAAAATCTGGATGAAACTGATGGGTTTTTAGACAGATACCACATGCCAAAGTTAAATAAAGAGCAAGTAAACTGTTTAAACAATCCCATATGCCATTTCCCTAAGGAAATTAAGGAATTCATTAAAACCTCTCAACAACAACAACAACAACAACAACAACAACAACAACAACAAAAAGCCCAGAACCAGATGGCTTTAGCGCAGAATTTTACTGGACCTTCAAAGAAGAGCTAAAACCAACACTACTCAAACTATTCCATACAATAGAAACAGAATGAACATTGCTTAATTTATTCTATGAAGCCACAGTTACTTTGATACTTAAAACACACAAACACTCAACAGAAAAAGAGGACTTTAGAACAATTTAGCATATGAATATTGATGCAAAATACTCTAATCCCAGAACACATCAAAACCACCATTCACTATTATCAAGTAGGCTTCATCCAGGGATGAAGGGATGGTTAAGTATACACGTATCCATTAATGTAATCTACTATATAAACAAACTGAAAGGAAAAATCCAATGATCATTTCATTAGATGCTGAAAAAGCATTTGACAAAATACAAGAGCCCTTCATGTTACAGGTATTGGAGAAATCAGGAATTCAAAGGAATTCATTAGCTAAACATAATGAAAGCAATATACAACAAACTATCAGTCAATATCAAATTAAATGGAGAGATTCTTGAAGCAATCCCACTAAAATCAGGGACAAGACAAGACGGCTCACTCTCCCTCTATCTATTCAACTTAGTACTTGAAGTTCTAACTAGAGCAATAAGGCAAAAGTAGGATATCAAAGAGATCCACATTGTAAAAGGAGAAGTCAAGGTATCACTAAGTGAAGATGATATGATAGCATAGATAAACAAGCCCAAAAATTCTACCAGAGAACTTCTACAGCTGATCAACAACTTCAGCAAAGTGGATGAACATAAAACTAACTCAAATGAATGGCCTTCCTTTATACAAATGATAATCGGGCTGAGAAAGAAATTAGGGAAACAACACTCTTCACAATAGCCACAAATAGTATAATATATCTTGGTGTAACTTTTTCTTATTGGATATTTTCTTTAATTACATTTCAAATGTTATCCTCTTTCTAGGTTTCCCCCCTTGAAATCCTCTATCTCAACCCCTCCCTCTACTTCAATGAGGGTGTTCACCCTCCCACCCACTCCCACCTTTCTGCCTATGCGTTCCCCTATACTGGAGCACTGAGCTTTCACAGGACCTAGGGCCTCTCCTCCAATTGACGCCTGACAATGCCATCCTCTGCTACAGATGTGGCTGGAGCCATGGGTCCCCCCATGTGTACTCTTTGGTTGGTGGTTTAGTCCCTGGGAGCTCTAGGAGTCTGGTTAGTTGATATTTTTGTTCTTCCTATGGGGTTGAAAGCCCGGTCAGTTCCTTCAGTCCTTTCTCTAATTCCTCCATTGGGGACCCAGTGCTCACTCAAATGGTTGGCTGTGAGCATCTGCCTCTGTATTTGTCAGGCTCTGGCAGAGCCTCTGGGGAGACAGCTATATCAGACACCTGTCAGCATGGACTTCTTGGCATCCACAATAGTATTTGAGTTTGGTGACTGTGTATGGGATGGATCCCCAGGTGGAGCAGTCTCTGGATGGTCTTTCCTTCAGTCTTTACGACACACCTTTTCTCCATATTTTCTCCCATGAGTATTTTGTTCTCCCTTCTAAGAAGGACTGAAGTATCCATGCATTGGTCTTCCTTCTTCTTGAGTTTCATGTGGTCTGTGAATTGTGTCTTGGGGATTCCGAGCTTTGAGGCTAATATCCACTTTTCATTGAGTACAAAAGTGTTCTTTTGTGATTGGGTTACCACAAGCAAGTGAAAGATCTCTATGACAAGAACATCAAATAACCAAAAATAGAAACCAAAGAAGACCTCAGAGGATCACCTATGCTCATGGATAAGTAGAATTAACATATTAAAAATGGCTGTCTTACCAAAAGTGATCTACTGATTCAATATGGCGTCCATCAAAACTCCAACATAATTTTTCATAATCATGAAAAAGCAGTTCTCAACCTCACATGGAAAAGCCAAAAACCCAGGACAGCCAAAACAATTCATAACAATAAAAGACTTTTGTGGGAATCACCATTCCTGTCCTCATGCTGTTCTATAGAACAATAGTGATAAAACCCACAAGGTATTGGTACAGAGATAGACAGATAAATTAATGGAATAGAATCAAAGATCCAGAAATAAGCCCACACAGTTATGGACACTTGATCTTTGACAAAGAAGCCAAAAACATATAATGGAGAAAAGAAAGCATCTTCAATAAATGGTGCTGGTCTAACTAGTGGTCTGTATGTAGAAAAACAAAAATAGATCCATATGTATCACCTTGCCCAAAGCTCAAGTCCTAGTGGATCAAGGACCTCAACATAAAACCAGATACACTGAATTGAATAGAAGAGAAAGTGGGACAAAGCCTTGAATTCATTGGCACAGGGGGAAATTTTCTAAACAGACCTCTAATGGCTCAGGCTCTAAGATCAACAATTGAAAAATGGGACTCCATAAGACTGAAAACCTTCTGTAAGGCAATAGATACAGTCAATAGGACCAATTGGCAACCTACAGATTTGGAAAAAATCTTCACTAACCCCACATCCAATAGAGGCCTTATATCCAAAATAAATAAAGAACTCAAGAAGCTAACCACAAAATAAACAAACAAACAAACAAGCAAACAAAATCTAAGTAAAACAATGGGGGATACAACTAAACAGAGAATTCACAATAGAGGTATCTGGAAAGGCCGAAAAACACTTAAAGAAATGTTCAAAGTTCAAAGTTAGTGATCAGGGAAATACAAATTAAAACCACCCTGAGTTTCTACCTCACACCAATCAGAATGGGCATGATGAAATACTCATTTGACAGCACATGGTGGTGAGGATGTGGAGAAAGAGGAACACTCCTCCATTACTGGTGGGATTGTAAACTGGTACAACCACACTGGAAACAAATCAGGCAGTCCTCAGAAAGCTGGAAATAGATCTACCTGAAGACCCAACTATACGACAACTTGGGCATATACTCAAAAGATGCCCCACCATGCCACAGGAGCACGTTTCCGTGTGTTCATAGTGGCCTTATTTGTGATAACCAGAAGCTGGAAACAACCCAGATGTCCCAAAATGGAAGAATGGATTCAGATAATGTGGTTCATTTACAAAATGGAATACTACTCAGCTATTAAGAACATGGACATCATTGGATTTGCAGGTAAATGGATGGAAATAGAAAATATCATCCTGAGTGAGGTAACATAGACCCAAAATGACATACACAATATGTACTCACTAATAAGTGGATATTAGTCAAAAAGTATAGGACACCTAGGATACAATCAACAGAATATAAGTTTAACAAGAAGAACAGCCAAGTGGAGATGTTTCAATCTCACTTAGAAAGGGGAAGGCAATATTCATGGGAAGCAGAAGGAAGGAGGGATGAGGGTGGGAGAAGGAAGGGGGAAGGGAAAGGGGAAACAGGTTCAGGTATTGGCGGGGAAGAGTGGAGCCCAGAGATGCAACCGAATGAATATAAATGTGCAGCCTGAGTATTTGCTTTTAGCCAAATATAATTATTACGTAGGGAGAAAAACATCTTACCTACATAATGATTAAGGAACCATTTCTCTCTTATTTGACTTTTGTAAATAAAGTTGAGGATTTTTTTTTTATAGACAGGCTTCATTGGGAATTTTTTTTTAATTGGGACTAAACAGGTTATATTTAGGAAGAATATATGTATAATTAATACGCATACTACATACATACACATACATATACAAATGCAATAACAATCATTGAAAAATCCATGAGTTTGAAAGACAGCAGTGAGGAGTACATGAGCTGTTCAGAGGGGAAAGGGAAGAGTAAAATGTAATGTATTTATATAATAATCTCAAAAAGTATAAATAACCTTCACATTTATATGAATATAAGAATTCTGATATTCTTTACTTTAACTCCTGTATTGGTAAGGTACTTGGGTTTTCTCAGTTTCATGCCAACTGGACATAGCTAGAATCATTTTAGAAGATGTAACCTCAACTGAGTATAATTCCCCACCAGACAGGTCTGTGGGCAAGCCCATGTTGCATTATGGAGGGACCCATGGTGCTGGCCATATATGTGGCACAGGAGGGTCATGTGTGCCATCAGGGGGAGGAGAGGCCCTTGGGCCTGAGGGTGTTAGATGCCCCAGTATAGGAGAATGCCAAGGAGGGAAGACAAGAGTGGGTGGGTTGGTGGGTGGGGGAATACTCTCATAGAGGAAGGTGGAGGGGGGATGAAATAGGGAGGTTTCAAAGGGGAGATTTGGAAAGGGGGAAACATTTGAAATGTAAGTAAAGTATCAAAAAAAATAAATAAATGAAGAGAATGAAATTTGTGGTGATCAGGAAGGAAAATGGGCCAGAACACACTAGAGAGTGAATTGTTCTATCAGAGGAGTAGCCTGTCTACTGATCATTTGACCATTACAGCTCAAATGGTGCCAATACCTCAGAATCAGTCCCTGACACCATTTCAAATAAGGTTGAATGGAAGTGAGAAGAAATTTCTTTCTGAAAGCAATTTCAGAAAAGGAGATGACTGCACACAAAGTCTTGGGTTTCAATGATAAATTATCCCACTACCTGTTGGAAACCCACCCTCTGTTACCTTTTACTTTACTCTCTGGGATGTTTGCTGAATGATTTAATTGAAACTAGAGTTAAGGAGACAGTACTAGAGTTTAAGTTTTGTTTAAAAGTAAGGACATTGCTATTTAAATACACACCATCTGGAATCAATTGTTCAGAACCATACCTGCTTTATTCTTTGCAATAATTCAATGTTAGGGCTTGCCTTGGCATCACTGTCTATTGTTGTGATAAAACACCATAACCAAAAGACAGCTTGGCAGTAAAAGGAATTATTTTGCTTATATTTCCACATCACTGTCCATTATTGAAGGCAGGCAGGGCAGGAACTCAGGGAAGAAACTTGGAAGCAAAAGCTGATGCAGAAATTATGGCACGGTGCTGCTTGCTGCCTTGAGGAGCAAGCCTTGTTCAGCCTGGTTTCTTATAAAATCCAGGACTATGTTCCTAGAGATAGTACTACCCACAGTGAGCTTGGTCCACCCATCAATCATCAACCAAGACATTGGGAATATTTTTAAAGGACCAATTATAAACTGTAAACTGATTCCCTATGTTTGGCTAGGATTTTTTATTATTTAGAGTGTTAACTGTACTTATTTTCTATCTTAAATCTTTTGAGCAATATTAGTATTTAAATTATACTTCTGAGTACACTGGGCTTAAAAGGACTAGCTTTCCTTAATTGTTAATAATTGATTCTGTAATATCCTAGTATGTTCATGTACCTTCCCTAGATTCGATGGAAAACCTGCCAGTATTTGTAGTCTCTCTTATGACATTGATACAAAGCATCCTGATAAATTATGAGTAAATTATTGAGAATGCCACGTGTTCATGGCAGTAATTCTGATATGAAAATACATCTGGTATATTATAGAAATGGAAACTACTGCTTATCTATAGGCGTCTGGTGTTTTTGTTTCAGGTATTTCCTCAGCAGTTACTTGGATAAAATTAGTAAAATGATAACAACCTTAATTTTCACACAAAGGTTTGGAATATCCACTTCAAATAGAAAATTATTTTCTCCTTGCCCTATCGTTTCAGAAATGCTTGATACACAGCAGCAAGGTGGTCACTCAGAAAAGATAAGGTTGCTTGGAAGTGACAATTTACAAAACAATCCCTACTATGGTTTACATAACAAATTACTATAATGAGTCATGGCATACAAACAAATTGGATATGAATGCAGGTGGGCTCAGAGGCCAGAAAAATTGCATACAATGTGAGTAGTCTGACATGAATTCTGTTTTCAGAGAAGATTGCAAATAAACTGGTTTAATTTTATTCTGAACTCATGTCTCAGAAAGAAGACTAGTGGCTGGTCCAGTGAAGCCTTATTTATCTGTTATGACCAAATGCTGCACAGACCACACTTACTGGTTTACTATAAATCTAGTTTATCTATTCTCACTTCAAGAAGAACCTTGTAAGCCCTTTTATCTGAATTTTCTCTTTGAAACCTGTGATGGTGAGCATTGTTAACGCTACAGAGTCTAGAATCACCTAGAAGAGAGCCACTGAGCATGCCTGTGTGAAGGGGTGTGTGTGTGTCTGTCTGTCTGTCTGTCTGTCTGTCTGTTCTGTGTCAGGTCCTGTGTTTGTGTTCAGGTGTGCAGGATTGTGAAGGTGTGAATGTCTGTGCTGTTTACAGAATTCACAGTGTGTTCACTGGCCCATATTTGGGAGTCAATTCTCTCCTGCGTTCTAGGAATCAAACTCATGCCAGCAGGCTTGTGTGGCAATTGCTTTTATTAGTCTCACTGGAAGAGTGTCTTAATTATATTAATTGGGAAGGGAAGATCCATTCACTGTTGATGGCACAATTCCATGGATGGGATCCTGGAATATATCAAATGGAAAAAAAGAAGAAGAAGAAGAAGAAGAAGAAGAAGAAGAAGAAGAAGAAGAA
>JADRCH010000148.1:5475504-5499882 GCA_019843965.1 Rhynchomys soricoides | reverse complement strand
AGCAGCTGAGAAGAATCATACACATACACCTCTTTGTTTCTGGCTGTGGGTACAGTTTGAACAGCTGTTTCAAGCTCCTATTGACTTCATTCCTGTGGGATAACTCAGCTAATTATGGTTGAAGTCCAGTATGACCAGATAGCCTCTGATCTTGGCACAAAATGAGAGATTCCCTTGGTAGCAAGTTTTCTCCTTCTCTGACCTTGCCCTGGGGATTCTAAATCCCCACACTCACCTCTACCTGAGGGAAATCAGGTAGAAAAAAAAAATGAAATTCTCCATGTTAATGAAGTATCTAGATAGACCTCAAGTATTTTGCCTTTCCTGGGCATTCCTTTTTGCAAAAAGATATTTAATCCCTGGTTCACTCTGAGTCAGGTATATGCATTCATATTTGCCATCAAATAAAGCAGTTTGAACAAGCAAGGACAGGCAAACTCTCCCAGAGTAGGCTTTCTCTCTTCCTTGCTCTTGCTACTCACTTGGAACCAAACCAGAATCTACCCCAGTCCTGGGCTCTGCCTTCCTTTTAATGCCTGGTGCATGGATAACTTGACAGGAAGTGTAGATGAGGGATCCCTGTCCCCCAACTTCCAGCAGTACACAGAAGAGTAGAAACCACAGCAATTTTCCCAGATTCCACTGTTTCCCACCTGGGAAAATACTGATGACCCCCATTACATAGTGTTTTCTGCCTCCCCTGAGGACATGCAGGCAGCAGCACTCCAGGCACCCCAGGGGCAAGGCAGACACACAGCCTGGCACACTCTTCTACCATCATGGCCTGCAAGTTGAGCTTTAAGCAATAATAAATCTTTCTCTCTTAAGTTGCTTTTGTTACATCAAAAGACAAAAATTAAAGATACTTTAGTAAATGTTGTGCAGTCTCTTCAAACAGTTCAATGAACTAAGTGTGAGTAAAGGACAGATCCATTATAATATGTATGACTGTACAGATGAATAAGTCTCTTATTATTGCTTTCTAACCATTCATAGAATTCAAAGTTTGTAAACTTAAAACAATAGTTGTCTCTTCCTGTTAGGTAAAGGTAATCTGGGGCAAGACAAAAATAGTGTAATTATTCTTAGGCAAACATCCTTATATCTACCTAGGAAATAACAAAGCCAGGTGATATCAAAACCAATTATTTTACTCTTGTGTAAACTCTGGATTTACAGAATCTATAAAATAGAGCTACAAAATACTGTACAGTATAGTAACCCTGTGTACTTAGTAAAGCAAACACTGATCTCTAGATATATAAAATCATACAATGAAATTTAGAAGCTAAACCCTAACCATGGTGAAGATGACACTAATATAGAAAGCTCTGAACAAAAAGACAGGTGGCTAACATGTTTTGATCCAGACCAACATGCTTTTGCTGTGGATGACTTCTTTAGCCACAGAGATATGAGTGTTTGGACTATATGAATGTTAGATTTCTTTAAGCTGAGACTAGTTGATACCATAAAAATTACAAAATGGGTAAAACAGTGACCTTAAAGGTTTTTCCTATAGCTTTTCCCACTCTGAAGCTGATTTTCTGTTTCTTCTCTTCATTATTTTTTGTCTTTAATATATTCATGCTGTCCTTATTTGCCCTGGATGGTTATTTTAAGCCTGTCACCAGAAGACAAACATCATTTTCACACATGTGATTTTGTTTCCTGTGTTGAAACTAAAACAAGCAGAATGAACCTATTTAGTAGCTGAAAGTTACCAGGCCAATGGATAGTTGATGTTATCAGGACCTCTCTGAAAGAATCTCTCACTCATTCAAGGAATATATTTGGTATCATTAAGTACATGTATATAGAAATTGTCTGCTTTTCATATAATAGGAGGTCAATCTTTTGAAATAGAAGCTTTTAATTTACATATTTCTGATTTCAGGATCCCAGTCAGAAACTGTCTTTTAAAACACATGGAACAGTCATTTGTTATTGCTATACTTCAACTGGATGCACAACAAAGAAATTGGCTAACTTAAATTGAACATCCTTAGAGGTTAAATGTGTATTTTACTTGCTAATTTCATTGAATACATAATGTAAAGGGTATTTTGTAGTCTCCATTTCCATAGTTGTAAGAAGTTGGGAAGTGCATTCTCCTGCAGCTTCTCCTCCTACCTTCATCAGACCTGAGACTACAGTTTAGCTTCCATGCCCCCACCCATACTCCCTGCTTGTTGAGCTCACTAGACCAATCCAAACTGCCCTGAGCAGCCTGCTGTCCCAGCGGGACCTCCATTCTCCTACTACCTGTCTTCCCACCTCCATCAGACCTGAGACTCCTGAATCATACAGGTAAGCTTCCTTTCCTCCACCCATTTTTCTTGCCTGCTGAGCTCTTGGGCCAAATCAAGCTGCCATGAGCAGCATGCTAGGCCAGGGATTCTACTGCCACCTCTCACCCACATTTATTGAACCTGAAGCCCCTAAGCCATATAGATATACAAACCTGGAAGCATACAACCGAAGGATACCCACCAGAGGCCTGACACACCAGAAGCACCAAGGTTTAACCTCTTCCCAATGCCTACTGGAACAAGAACATCCAGAGACCAATACCATCAAGATGGCTAAATGGCCTCAAAATAACATAATCAACAAAAGCCAGGGCAATATGATACCTCCAAAGTAGAGCTACACCACTATACCAAGTCATATGTATTCTATCACAACTGAGAAACAAGAAAATGACCTGTACTGGCTAGTTTTTTATGTCAACTTGACACAAGCTAGAGTTATCACAAAGAAAGGAGCTTCAGTTGAGAAAATGCCTCTTTGAAATCCAGGTGTAAGGCATTTTCTCAATTAGTGATCAAGGGCAGAGGGCTCCTTGTGGGTGGTATCATCTGTGGGCTGGTAGTCTTGGGTTCTATAAGAAAGCAGGCTGAGCAAGCCAGGAGAAGCAAGCAAGCCAGTAAGCAGCAGCCCTCCATGGCCTCTGCATCAGCTCCTGCTCCTTGACTTGTGTTAGTTCCAGTCCTGACTTTCTTTCCTGATGAACAGCAGCATGGAAGTGTAAGCTCAATAAACCCTTTCCTCCCCAACTTGCTTCTTGGTCATAATATTTGTGCAGGAATAGAAACCCCAACTAAGACAAATTGGTACCAGAAGTGGGGTATTCCTGTGACTACCTGACCATGTTCCGGGGAGGACTGTGGAAGGACTTTGGAACTTTGAGCTAGAAAAGTCATTGGGATGTTAAGAGTTCTGTGGAATGTTCTGTAGGATCTTGGAAGATAATGTTGAGAACAATGCAGAAGATGGAGGCCTGGCTTGTGAAATTTCAGAGGGAAGATTAAATACACTTATCAGGGCCATTGTTAGTTTGATTTAAGATTCTGTGGTTTTGGTTAGCTGGAGCTGAAGAAATCAGCTGTGATTAACAAGATATCAGAACTACTAAAGCAAAACCATTGCATTGCTGGGACTATTGATGCTGGTTAGTGGGAGTTAAGATATTAGAGGTGATTAAGAAGAGACCAGTATCATTGGGGTGAAATCTTCTGAGAAGTGTTTTCTGAGAGCACAGAGGCTGTGTTCCAGAGGTAGTCAAGGTACTGGGTTGTACCTTGTGCTGTGGCTGGACTTGGTAATGTGTATGAGTCACCCAAGTGGTGCTGGTTTTGAAGGCATGAAGGAGTTGTAAAGAGTAGCTGAGGCCTGGGCACTGTGAGAGGCCATGGAAGGCCATTGGTGAAGGTGCAGCCTCAGTTGAATTGACAGCCCAGGACTGAAGGGGCCATGCCAGGGATCTGAGGCTTGTCACCATGGGGAAAGTCTATGGGAGGCTGTTGGTAAAGCCTAGTTGCACGAAAGACAGCAGTGTTTTGGAGATGCCAGTACCATGAGATGACCACCAAGAACAGCAGCAGCAGTGGAGTACAGGCATCTTGAGCCTAAATGACAAGGTGTGTGCTACAAAGGGCATAGCCGGTAAAGTGACTCAAGCCCTTGGAGGAATCTGGAAGATTGTGAGTGGATCCCAGAAATTGGTTGGCTGGAGTTTGATTTTGCTTTTGATTGTGACTGTGGCCTGATATTTTTCCCTCTTGAAGAAACAAGGTATTTTACTGGAGCCCACAGTTAAGAGACTTTGAATTTTTAAAAGACTGAATTTTAAGAGATTAGATGTTTAAAAGAGACTGAAATGTTATATATAAGAATCTGCAAAGATGGTGGGACTTTCAAAGTTATTTAGATCTTGGGGATGAATAAGAAAGGGTCAAGGCTTAATGGTGATGTGTTTGTTTGTCAAGTTGACAAGGGGTCAATTGTACTGGCTAGTTTTGTATGTCAGCTTGACACAAGCTGGAGTTATCACAAAGAAAGGAGCTTCAGTTGAGAAAATGCCTCTTTGAGATCCAGGTGTAAGGCATTTTCTCAATTAGTGATCAAGGGCAGAGGGCTCCTTGTGGGTGGTATCATCTGTGGGCTGGTAGTCTTGGGTTCTATAAGAAAGCAGGCTGAGCAAGCCAGGAGAAGCAAGCAAGCCAGTAAGTAGCATTCCTCCATGGCCTCTGCATCAGCTCCTGCTCCTTGACCTGACTGAGTTCCAGTCCTGACTTCCTTTCATGATGAACAGCAGCATGAAAGTGTAAGCTCAATAAACCCTTTACTCCCCAACTTGCTTCTTGGTCATAATGTTTGTGCAGGAATAGAAAACCCAACTAAGACATGACCTTAAATCCAATCTTATAAAGATGATAGAGGCCTAAAAATTGGAAGTGAATGAACCCCTTAAAGAAATACAGGAAAGTACAATCAAACAGATAGTGGTCTATAAAGAGGAAACAAATAAATTTCTTAAAGAAATACAGGAAAATATAATTGAGGGGTGAAAGAAATAAATAAAACTGTCCAAGACCTAAAATTGGAAATAGAAGCAATCAAGAAAGCACAAACTGAAGAAATACTAGACATGAAAAACCTAGGGAAAAGAACAGGAATAACAGATGCAAGTATCACCAACAAAGTGCAGGAAATTGAAGAAAGAATCTCAGGAATACAAGGTACAATAGAATAATTGATACATCAATCAAAGAAAATCTTAAATCTTAAAAAATTCTCACACAAAAGATCCAGGAAATCTGGGATGCCATGGAAAAAAAACAAAAAACAGAAAACACAAAAAACCCTGACCTAAGAATAATTGGAACAGAAGAAGGTCCCAGCTCCAAGGCCCAGAAAATATTCTCAACAAACCATAAAAGATAACTTACTCAATCTAAAGAAAGAGATGCCTCTGAACATACAAGAAGATTGCAGAATGTCAATTAGACTAGACAAGAAAAGAAAATCCTCCTGGCACATAATAATCAAAACACACAATCTATCTAACAAAGCAAGAATATTAAAAACCGAGAGGGGACATGGCCAGGTAACATACAAAGGCAGACCTATAAGAATTACACTCAACTTCTCAACAGAGACTGTAAATGCTAGAATAGCCTGGACATATATCTTGCAATCTCTAAAAACATGACAGGTACTAAGCTAGACTACTATACCTAACAAAAGTCTCAATCACAAGAGAGGGAGAAAAAAAAAAGGATATTTCAAGACAAATTCAATTTTGAACAATATCTATCCACAAATCCAGGCTTACAGAAAAATCTAGAAAGAAAACTCCAATGCAGTGAGGATAACTACATCCAAAAGACACAGAAAATAAGTAATTCCTTAGAGCATAAACAAGGAAAACACACACACTAACAATGCCAACATCAAAATAATAGAAAATAACAATCACTAGTCATTAATATCACTCAACATCAATAAACTCAATATTCTAATAAAAGACAGAACCTAACAGAATGGATGCAAAAACAGGATCTAGCATTCTGCTGCATACAAGAAACACACTTCAGCCATAAAGATAGACATTACCTCCGAGTAAAGAGCTGGAAAATAGCCTTTCTGCTGGGGCAGATTGCTAGTTGGTCTGCTCTCCTCAAAACACCACATCCTGAACCATCCTAGAGTATCCGCTGCACTCAGAGCAGTGGTAAGAACCCCCAACCCCAAAATCCCAGAGCTGCTGCTGGGAGACCAGTGGACTCAGGACCCATCACCCACCAAAACCCCCACTCCTCTCTGAATAACACTCCCTTTCCAGACCACTCTTTCCTGCTGGGGCAGACTGCTAACCAGACTGCTCCCCTGAAGACAACATATCTTGAGCCACCCCAGAAGATCTGCTGCACTCAGAGCTGACAACACAGCCTGAGGCATTCCAGGAGATCTGCTGCACACAAGGCAAGTGAGCAACTGATCACCAGCTTGTCTGTTCCCCTGCAGACACCACAGCTTGAAGTCATCCCAGGAGCTCCTCTGTACACAGGGCTACTGGAAAACAGACACCACAGTCTGAAGAACTCCTAGGGACTCTGTAGCATGCAGAGCAACTGACCCAAAAGACTGAAAGCCTCCTGGGAGTTCTGCTGCACACAGGGAAACAGAAACCATAGTCTGTAGGCCCCCCTGGAGAATATCTTCACACAAGACAACAGCTTGATTGTTCCTCTGAAGACCCAACAGTCTAAAGGCCTCCCAGGAGATCTACTGTAGCCATGGCAACAGATAAGCAGCTTCTATGCCTCTCTGAAGAGCTGCCACAGGAGGCCTCACAGGAGGTTTGCTACAGCAAGGGCAGAAGGCTTACCTGGAGACCTGGAGCAACCCAGGGACAAAGCAGCAGACTCCAGACAAAGTCACCCAGACCAGCAAACACCAGGGGTAACCAGATGACAAGAGGCAAGCACAAGACCATAAGCAACAGAAGTTAATATACTTGGGCAATTTTCTACCACAGCAAGCCCTGAACATACCAATACACCTGAAAATCAGGAAGCTGACCTAAAATCCAATCTCATGACTATAATAGAGTCCTTTAAGGAGGATATAAATAACTTACTGAAAGAAATACAGGAAAAAACAGGTAAACAGGAAGAAGCCCTTAAAGAGGAAACAAATAAATCCCTTAAAGAAATAAAAGAAATAACCAATGTACTCACTGATAAGTGGTTATTAGCCCAAAAGTATGGAATAGCCAAGAGTCGCTTCACAGCAACCATTGGGCTGAGCATGAGGTCCCAGATGGAGGAGTTGCAGAAGAGACTGAAGGAGCTGAGGGAGTTTTCAGACCCATGGAGGGAGCAACAGTGTCCACTGGCCTGACATCCCAATGCTCCCTGAGACTGGATCACCAATCAAAGAATATACATGGAAGGACCCATGGTGCTGTCCACATATGTGGCAGAGGAGGGTCTTGTTAGCCATCGGGGGAGGCGAAGCCCTCGGGCCTGAGGGTGTTAGATGCCCCAGTATAGGAGAATGCCAAGGAGGGAAGGCAAGAGTGGGTGGGTTGGTGGGTGGGGGAATACTCCCATAGAGGCAGGGGGATGGAATAGGGAGGTTCCAAAGGGGAGATCTGGAAAGGGGGAAACATTTGAAATGTAAATAAAGTATCCAAAAAAAAAAAAAGAAAAAAGAAAAGAAAACAAAATTTAAAAAAAAAAAAAAAGAAAGGAATTACAAGAAAACACAACCAAACAGGTCAGTGAATTGAATAAAGTGGTCCAAGACCTAAAAATGGAAACACAATAAAGACAACAATAAAATAAAAACAATAATGAAAACACAAATGGAGGCAAACCTGGAAATGGAAAACCTAGGAAAGAGGTCAGGAATTACAGATGTAAGTATCCCAAACAATACAAGAGATACAAGAGAGAATCTCAGGTGTAGAAAATATCATAGAAGAGATTGACACAACTGTCAAAGAAAATTCAAAACATAAAATACTCCTAACTCAAAGCATTCAGAAAATTCAGGACACAATGAAAAGACCAAATTTAAGAATAATCAGAATAGAGAAGAATGAAGAGTCCTAGCTCAAAGCACCTGAAAACATCTTCAACAAAAGCACAGAAGAAAACTTCCCCAGCCTAAAGAAAGAGATGACCATAAAGGTACAAGAAGCCTACAGAACACCAAATAAATGGGACCAGAAAGGAAAGTCTTCTTGTCACATACTAATCAAAACACTAAACACACAGAACAAAGAAAGAGTATTAAAAGTTGCAAGGGAAAAGGGCAAAGTAACTTACAAAGGTAGACCTATAAGAATTGCACCAGACTTCTCAACAGAGACCAGGAAAGCAACACAAGCCTGGTCAGAGGTCACAAAAACTCTAAGAGAACAGAAATGCCACCCAAAGCTACTATATCCAGCAAAACTCTCAATCAACATGGATGGAGAAAGCAAAATATTCCAGGACAAACCAAATTCAAGCAGTATCTATCTACTAATCCAGCCTTACAGTGGATTCTAGAAAGAAAACTCCAATAAAAGGAAAGTACTTACACCAAAGGAAAGACAAGATATTAAGTATCTCACAACAAAACCAACAGGAGAGAACCACAAGCACATAAAGCTACCTACAAAAACAAACATATCAAGAACCAACAGTCATTTGTTTTTAATATCCCTCAATATTAATGGAGTCAACTCACCTATAAAAAGACATATGCTAACAGACTGGATACTCAAACAAGATCCAGCATTTTGATACATACAAGAAACACACCTCAATAACAAAGACAGCCCCTATCTCATATTAAAAGGATGGAAAAAGGTCTTCCAAGCATATGGTCCCAGGAAACAAGCTGGAGTTGACATCCTAATATCCAATAAAATAGACTTTCAACCAAAAGTTATCAAGCATCATGAGGAAGGACACTTCATACTCATCACAGGGAAATTCCACCAAGAGAAAGTCTCAATTCTGAACATCTATAACCAAACTGCAAGGAAACCCACATTTATAAAAGAAACTTTACTAAAGCTCGAAACACAGATTGAACCCAACACAGTAAAAGTGGGAGATTTCAACACCCTATTTTCACCAATGGACAGAACATTGAAACAGAAACTAAACAGAGACACAGTGAAACTAATAGAGGTTATGAACCAAATGGATTTAACAGATATATACAGAACATTTCACCATAAAACAAAAGAATACACCTTCTTCTCAGTGCCTAATGGTACCTTCTCAAAATCAACTATATAATTGGT
Source organism: Rhynchomys soricoides (assembly GCA_019843965.1). Taxonomy (NCBI): domain Eukaryota; kingdom Metazoa; phylum Chordata; class Mammalia; order Rodentia; family Muridae; genus Rhynchomys; species Rhynchomys soricoides. The sequence continues at coordinate 5,490,788 of JADRCH010000148.1, read as the reverse complement.
CACAAAACAACCCTCAACTGATACAAGAAGTTTGAAATAATTCTGTGCATCCTATCAGATCACCTGGTCTGGTCTTCAATAACAGCAAAAACAAAAGAAAGCCCACATATATGTGGAAATTGAACAACTCTCTACTCAATCAATGATAACTTGGTTGGGATGAAATAAAGAAATTAAAGACTTCCTGGAAATTAATGAAAATGCTGACACAGCATACCCAAACTTACGGGACACAATAAAAGCAGTGCTAAAAGGAAAATTCATAGGACTAAGAGCCCTAGTAAAGATACTTAAGAGATCTTACACTAACAACTTAAGAGCACATCTGAGAGCTCTAGAACAAAATGAAGCAAATTCACCCAAGAGGAGTAGGGCAAGAAATACTCAAACTCAGTGCTGAAATCAACCACATAGAAACAAAGAGAACAATACAAAGAATCAACCAAACCAAAAGCTGGTTCTTTGAGAAAAACAACAAGATAAATAAACCCCTAGCCAAACTAACTAAACCTCCCAGAGGCAGTATCCAAATTAACAAAATCAAAAATGAAAAGGGAACCACCACAAGAGAAACAGAAGAAATTTAAAAAAAACATCAGATCCTACAATAAAAGCCTATACTCAACAAAACTGGAAAATTTAAATAACATGGATAGTTTTCTAGACAGATACCACATAGCAAAGTTAAATCAAGAACAGGTAAACTATCTAAATAGGCCCATATCACCCAAGGAAATAGAAGAAGTCATAAAAAACCTCCCAACCAAAAAAAAAAAAAAAAAATACCTGATACCAATATTCCTCAAATATTCCATAAAAGAGAAACAGAAGGAACATGACTTAATTCATTCTATGAAGCCGAAATTACACTGACACCTAAACCATAAAAGAGAACTTGAGACCAATCTCTCTTATGAATATCAATGCAAAATTACTCAATAAAATTCTTGCAAACCAAATCCAAGAACATATCAAAATGATCATTCACCACAATCAAGTAGGCTTCATCCCAGTGATGCAAGATTGGTTCAATATATGAAAATCCATTAATGTAATCCACTGTATAAACAAACTCAAGGAGAAAAGTCACATGATCATCTCCTTAGATGCAGAAAAAGATTTGACAAAATATAGCACCCCTTCCAACCCCAAAAATTCTGCCAGAGTACTTCTCCAGCTGATAAACAACTTAAGCAAAGTGTCTGGATATAAAATTAGCTCAAATAAATCAGTAGCCTTCCTTTATAACAAACGGTAAACAGGCTGATATAGAAATTAGGGAAAAAACCCCCTTCACAATAGTCACAAATAATATAAATTATCTTGGGGTAACTCTAACCAAAAAAATCAAAGAAGATCTCAGAAAATTGAGAGATCTCCCACTTGCATGGATTGGCAGAATTAATACAGTGAAAATGACCATCCTACAAAAGGCAATCCACAGACTTAATACAATCCCCATCAAAATCCCAACACATTTCTTCAAAGACATGGAACGAGCAATTCTCAAATTCATCTGGAAAAGCAAAAAACCCAGAATAGCAAAAACAACTATTAACAGTAACAGAACAGCTGGGGGAATCACCATCTCTTATCTCAAGCTTCACTACAGAGCAAAAGTGATAAAAAACTGCAGGGTGTTATTAGTACAGAGACAGACACTTGATCAATGGAACATAATTGAAAACCCAGAAATAAAACCATGCATGTACAGATACTTGATCTTTGACAAAGAAGCCAAAAATATACAATGGAAAACAGAAAACATCTTCAACAAATGGTGCTGGTCTAACTGGCTGTTTGTATGTAGAAAAATGAAAATACACTCATAACTGTCACCTTGCACAAAGCTCAAGTTTAAGTGGATCAAGAACCTCAACATAGAACCAGATACACTGAGTCTAATAGAAGAGAAACTGGGAAAGAGCCTAGAACTCATTGGCACGGGCAGGATTTTCGTAAACAGAACTTCAATGGCTCATGCTCTAAGGTCAAAAATTATTAAATGGAACTTCATAAAATTGGAAAGCTTCTGTAAGGCAAAGGACATAGTCAATAGACAAATCAGCAACATACAGATTGGGAATTTTTTTTTCACTAATCCCATATCTGATAGAGGGCTAATATCTTAAATATGTAAAGAACTCAAGAAGCTAACCACCAAAAAACCCAATCAAAAAAAAAATGGGGTATAGAACAAAACTAAGATTTCACAACAGAGGAATCTCGAATGGCTGAGAAACACCTAAAGAAATGTTCAAAGTCATTAGTGATCAGAGAAATGCAAATCAAAATGACCCTAACTTTCCACCTTACATCAATCAGAGTGGCCAAGATCAAAACCTCAGGTGACAATATATGTTGACAAGGATGTGGAGAAAAAGGAACATTCCTCCATTGCTGGTGGGATTGCCAACTGATACAACCACTCGAGAAATCAATCTGGATGTTCCTCAGAAAATTGGAAGTAGATCTACCTAAACACCCAGCAATACCACTCTTGGAAATATACCCAAAAGATGCCCTACCAAGCCACAGGGACAAGTGTTCCACTGTGTTCCTAGTGGCCTTGTTTGTGATAGCCAGAATCTGGAATCATCCCAAATATCCAACAACAGAAGAACGGATACAGAAAATGTGATTCATTTACACGATGGAATACTACTCAGCTATTAAGAATGAGGACATCCTGAGTTTTGCAGGCAAATGGATGGAGCTAGAAAATATCATCCTGAGTGAGGTAACTCAGACCCCAAAAACATGCTCTAGTGTGTGCTCACTAATAAGTGGATATTAGAAGAAAAAAAGTACAGAATACCCAAGATACAGTCCACAGAACTCAAAAAGTTCAACAAATTGAAAGGCCCAATTGAGGATGCCTCAGTCCCACTTGGGATGGAGAAGAAAGCAATCACAAGTGGGGAGAGAGGGAGAGGACTGGGAGGGAAAGTGGATGGGGTTAGGGGTAGAGTGGAAAATGATCTGGTATTGGGTGAGGGAAAAGGCTGAAGCTTTGGGGGCCAACAGAAAGAATGGAAACAGGCAACCTGAGGAGGTAGGAGGTAGGGGAGACCCTAGAGTATGCACCAGATACCTGGGAGATGAAAGACTCAGGACTCAAAGGGAGTGACCTTAGATGAAATGCCTAACAGTAGAGAGAAGAAACCACCTCAATCAGAAAGACAGGGCATCAAGTAAGACAGGGAGTTTCCATCCCATAGTCAAATACCTGACCCACAATTGTTCCTGCCTGAAAGAACTGCAAGGATGGAAATGGACAGTAGCCTGAAAAAAAGAAGGTCCAGTGATAGGCCTAAAGTGGGATCCAGCTCATGGGGAGGTGCCAAGGACTAACACTATTACTGAGGCTATGGAGCACTCACAAAGGGATCTATCATGACTGCCCTCTTAAAGACCCAACAAGCAGCTGAAAGAGTCAGACACAGATATTTGCACCCAACCAATTAACAGAAGCTACTGACCCCTGTGGTTGAATTAGGGAAAAGCTGGAAGAAACTGAGGAGGAAGGTGACCCTGTAGGAGGACCAGCAGTCTCAACTAACCTAGATCTCTCAGACACTGAGCCACAACCAGGAAGCATACACCAATTGATAGGAGGCCCCCAACACATATACAGCAGAGGACTGCTGGGTCTGGGTTCAGTCAGATACGATGCACCTAACCCTTAAGAGTCTGGAGGCCCCAGGGAGTTTAGAGGTCTGGTTGGGTGGGGGTAGAGGGATGCGGACATCCTCATGGAAACAGGGATTCAGGAGGAGGTATGAGATGCGGAACAGTCAGAGGGTTGGTGGGGTAGGGAAATAAAATATGGAGTGTAAATAAATAAATAATAGATTTTTTAGAAAAAGAGCTGGACAAAAGTATTCCAAACAAAACAATCCATGAAGCAAACTGGAGTAGCCATCCTAATATCTAGTAAAATCAACTTTAAACCAAAATTAATCAAAAGCAACAGGGGAAGGCAGGATCTAGACGCAGGGACTGAGGAAAAACCGGGAGGTAAGAGCCTGCCTGCTTCCACCAGTGGTGAAAATCCCCACCTGGGCCAACAGGCCTCTCCATATACAAGTAGCTCAGGGAGAAAGCTACCCTCCCACTTGTGCTGAGGAGCCAGCAACAGGAGAACTCCAGACACAGGGTCTGAAGAACAGCTGGAAGAGAGAACTGGTCTCCCAGGAATATTGACATCTGAGCTTGAAGGAAAGACAAGCCACAGTCAGAGAGAGAAGATCAGCTAACTCCAGAGATAACCAGATGGCAAAAGGCAAGGGCAAGAACACAAGGAACAGAAACCAAGACTACTTGGCTTCAGCTGAACCCAGCTCTCCCACCACACCCAGCCCTGGATACCACAACACACCAGAAAAGGAAGACTCAGACTTAAAATCACTTATCAAGAAGAAGATAGAAGATATTAAGAAGGAAATAAATAACTACCGTAAAGAAATACAAGAGAACACAGGTAACCAACTGGAAGCCCTTAAAGAGGACACACAAAAATCCCTTGAAGAATTACAGGAAAACACAATCAATCAAATGAACAAAACCATTCAGGAATTAAAAACAGAAATAGAAACAATAAAGAAATCACAAAGGAAGACAACCCTGGAATTAGAGATCATAGGAAAGAAATCAGGAGTCATAGATGCAAGCATCACCAACAGAATACAAGAGATGGAAGAGATAATCTCAGGTGCGGAAGATACCATAGAAAACATGGACACAAAAGTCAAGGAAAACACAAAATGCAAAAAGCTCCTAACCCCAAACATCCAAGATATCCGGGATCCAATGAGAAGACAGAACCTAAGGATAATAGGTATAGAAGAGAGTGAAGACTCACAACTAAAAGGACCAGTAAATATCTTTAACAAAATTATAGAAAAAAACTTCCCTAACCTAAAGAAAGAGATGAAAATAAATATACAAGAAGCTACAGAACTCCAAATAGACTGGACCAGAAAAGAAATTCCTCCTGTCACATTATAGTCAAAATACAAAATACACAAAACAAGGAAAGAATATTAAAAAACAGTAAGGGAAAAGGGGCAAGTAACAAGTAAAGGCAGACCTATCAGAATTACAAAAGACTTCTCACCAGAGACTATGAAAGCTAAAAGATCCTGGGCAGAGCTCATACAGACTCTAAAAGAACACAAATGCCAACCCAAGCTTCTATACCCAGGAAAACTCTCAATAACAATAGAGAGTGAAACCAAAATATTCTACAACAAATCCAAATTTGCACCGTATGTTTCCACAAACACAGCCCTACAAAGAAAAATACATGGATCACGATAACTCAAAGAGGGAAACTATATTCAAGAAAAAGGAAGAAAGGAATCTTTTAATAAACTCCAAAGAAGATAGCCACACAAACAATATAAACAACATAAAAAATAACAGGAAATAACAATCAATATTCTTTAATATCTCTTAACATCAATGGTATCAACTCCTTAATAAAAAGATATAGACCGACAGACTGGATCCATAAACAGGACCCAGCATTCTGCTGCATCCAGGAAACGCACCTCCATGTTAAAGACAAACACTACCTCAGAGTAAAGGGCTGGAAAACAATTTACCAAGCAAATGGCCTCAAGAAACAGGCGGGAGCAGCCATTTTAATATCAGATAAAGTTGACTTTCAACCAAAATTCATCAAAAAGAATAAGGAAGGATATTTCTTACTCATCAAAGGAAAAATCTACCAAGAAGAACTCTCAATTCTGAACATCTATGCCCCGAATACAAGAGCTCCCGCTTTCATAAAAGAACCTCTACTAAAGCTCAAAGCACACATTGCACCTCACACAATAATAGTGGGAGAGTTCAACACCCCACTATCAACAATGGATAGATCTTGGAAACAAAAACTAAACAGAGACACAGTGAAACAAACAGATTCTATGAACCAAATGGATTTAACAGATATCTATAGAACATTTCATCCTAAATCAGAAGAATATACCTTCTTCTCAGCACCTCATGGTACCTTCTCCAAAACTGATCATATAATTGGTCACAAAACAAACCTCAACAGATATAAGAAGATTGAAATAATCCCATGCCTCCTATCAGATCACTACGGAGTAAGGTTGGTCTTCAATGGCAACAACAACAAGAGAAAGCCCACATACACATGGAAGCTGAACAATGCTCTGCTCAATGATAACTTGGTCAAGGAAGAAATAAAGAAGGAAATTAAAAACTTCCTAGAATTCAATGAAAATGAAAATACAACTTACCCAAACCTATGGGACACAATGAAAGCACTGTTATGAGGAAAACTCATAGCTCTGAATGCCTCCAAAAAGAAACTGGAGAGAGCATATACTGACAGTTTAATAGCACATCTGAAAGTTCTAGAACAAAAAGAAGCTAATACACCCCAGAGGAGTAGAAGGTAAGAAATAATCAAATTAAGGGCTAAAATCAACCAAGTAGAAACTAAAAGAACTATACAAAGAATCAACAAAACCAAGAGCTGGTTCTTTGAGAAAATCAACAAGATAGATAAACCCTTAGCCAGACTAACCAGAGAGCACAGAGACAGTATCCAAATTAACAAAATTAGAAATGAAAATGGAGATTTAACAACAGACTCTGAGCAAATTAAAAAAATCATCAGATCATACTACAAAAGCCTATATGCAACAAAATTGGAAAATCTGGAGGAAATGGACAAGTTTCTAGACAGATACCAATTATCAAAGTTAAATCAGGATCAGATAAACCATCTAAACAGTCCCATAATTCCTATAGAAACAGAAGCAGTCATCAAAAGTCTCCCAACCAAAAAAAGCCTACGACCAGATGGGTTCAGTGCAGAATTCTATCAGACTTTCAAAGATCTAATACCAATACTCTTCAAGCTATTCCATAAAATAGAAACAAAAGGAACACTACCCAATTCATTCTATGAGGCCACAGTTACACTGATACCACAGCCCCACAAAGACCCAACAATAAAAGAAAACTTCAGACCAATTTCCCTTATGAATATTGATTCAAAAATACTCAATAAAATTCTTGCAAACCGAATCCAAGAACACATCAAGAGAATCATTCACCATGATCAAGTAGGCTTCATCTCAGGGATGCAGGGATGGTTCAATATCTGGAAATCCATTAATGTAATCTACTACATAAACAAACTCAAAGAAAAAAACCACATTGTCATCTCCTTAGATGCTGAAACAGCATTTGACAAAATTCAACATTCCTTCATGATAAACGTCTTGGAAAGATCAGGAATTCAAGGAGCATACCTAAACTTAGGAAAAGCAATATACAGCAAACCAGTGGCCAACATCAAACTAAATGGAGAGAAACTTGAAGCAATCCCACTAAAATCAGGGACTAGACAAGGCTGCCCTCTCTCTCCCTATCTATTCAACATAGTACTTGAAGTTCTAGCTAGAGCAATCAGGCAACAAAAGGAAATCAAAGGGATACAAATTGGAAAGGAAGAAATCAAAATATCTCTATTTGCAGATGATATGATGGTATACTTAAGTGACCTGAAAAACTCCACCAGAGATTTGATACAGCTGATAAACAACTTCAGCAAAGTGGCTGGATACAAAATTAACTCAAGCAAATCAGTAGCCTTCCTATACTCGAAGGATGAACAGGCTGAGAAAGAAATTAGGGAAATGACACCCTTCACAATAGTCACAAACAATATAAAATATCTTGGAGTGACTCTAACCAAACAAGTGAAAGATCTGTATGACAAGAACTTCAAGTCTTTGAAGAGAGAAATTGAAGAAGACCTCAGAAGATGGAAAGATCTCCCATGCTCATGGATCGGCAGGATTAACATAGCTAAAATGGCCATCCTGCCGAAAGCAATATACAGATTCAATGCTATCCCCATCAAAATCCCAACTCAATTCTTTGTAGACCTAGAAAGAGCAATTCTCAAATTCATATGGAATAACAAAAAACCCAGGATAGCAAAAACTATCCTCAACAATAAAAGGTCTTCTGGGGGAATCAGCCTCCCTGACCTCAAGCTGTACTACAGAGCAGTAGTGATAAAAACTGCATGGTATTGGTACAGTGACAGGCAGGTTGATCAATGGAATAGAATCGAAGACCCAGAAATGAATCCACACACATATGGTCACTTGATCACAACAAAGGAGCTAAAACCATCCAGTGGAAAAAAGACAGCCTATTCAACAAATGGTGCTGGATCCACTGGCGGTCTACATGTAGAAGATTGCGAATTGATCCATTCCTATCTCCCTGCACAAAGCTCAAGTCCAAGTGGATCATGGACCTTCACATAAAACCAGATACACTGAATCTTATAGAGGAGAAAGTAGGGAAGAGTCTCGAACACTTGGGCACAGGGGAAATGTTCTTGAACAGAACACCAATGGCTTGTGCTCTAAGGTCAAGAATTGACAGAAGGGACCTCTTAAAGTTACAAAGCTTCTGTAAGGCAAAGGACACTGTAATTAGGGCAAAACGGCAACCTACAGATTGGGAAAAGATCTTTACCAATCCTACATCTGATAGAGGGCTAATATCCAATGTATACAAAGAAATCAAGAAGCTAGACTCCAGAGATACAAATAACCCTATCAAAAAATGGGGAAGTGAGCTAAACAAAGAATTCTCAACTGAGGAAACTCGAATGGCTGGAAAGCACCTAAAGAAATGTTCAACATCCTTAGTCATCAGGGAAATGCAAATCAAAACAACCTTGAGATTCCACCTCACACCAGTCAGAATGTCTAAGATCAAAAACTCAGGTGACAGCAGAAGTTGGAGAGGATGTGGAGAAAGAAGAACACTCCTCCATTGCTGGTGGGAATGCAAATTGATACAACCTCTCTGGAATTCAGTTTGGTGGACCTTCAGAAAATTGGACATAATACTACCTGTGGACCCAGCTATTCCACTCCTGGGCATATACCCAGAAGATGCTCCAACATGTAATAAAGACACATGTTCCACTGTGTTCATAGCAGCCATATTTATAATAGCCAGAAGCTGGAAACAATCCAGATGTCCCTCCCCAGAGGAATGGATACAGAAAATGTGGTACATTTACACAATGGAATACTACTCAGCTATTAAAAACAATGACTTCATGAAATTCGTAGACAAATGGATGGATCTTGAAAACATCATTCTGAGCCAGGTAATGCAGTCACAATAGAATGAACATGGTATGTACTCACTGTTAAGTGTTTATTAGCCTAAAAGTTTGAAATACCAAAGAGTTACTTCACAGAAACAGTAGTACTGAGTACGAGGTCCCAGATGGAGGGCTTGGAGAAAGGACTTAAGGAGCTGAGGGAATGTGCAGCCTCAGGGAGGTAGCAACACTGGCAACTGTCCTGACCCCCCATATTTCTGGAGACTGATCCACCAACTAAAGAATACACATGGAGGGACCCATAGTGCTGGCCACAAAGACTGCAGAGGAGGGTCTTGTTACCTGTCAGGGGGAGGAGAGGCCCTTGGGCCTGAGGGAGTTAGATCCCCCAGTATAGGAGAATGTCAAGGAGGGAAGACGAGAGTGGGTGGGGGTTGGGTGGGGATGTGGGTTGGAGAATATCCCCATAGAGGCAGGGGGTAGGCGGAGGGAATGGGGAGGTTCCAAAGGGGAGATCTGGAAAGGGGGAAACATTTGAAATGTAAATAAAATATGAAAAAAATAAATAAGCAACAGGGAAGGATATTTCATACTTATCAAAGGAAAAATCTACCAAGATGGTATCTCAATACTGAATATCTATGCCCCAAACACAACAGCACCCTCATTTGTAAAAGAAACATTGCTAAAGTTAAAATTATACGACAACCCCAACATATTAACACTGGGAGACTTTCAACATCCCATTCTCATCAACTGATAAGATCCAGAAGAAAAAGAAAAAACTAAAGAAAGAAATAATGAAACAGACATTATGAATCAAAATGGACCAAACAGTCATCTGTAGACTATTTCACCCAAATCCAAAAAACAAAATACATCCTTTTCTCAGCACCTCATGGATTCTTTTCCAAAACAGATCATATAATCAGTCATAAAGCAAGCCTCAACAAGTCCAAGAAAATGGAAATATTTCATTTATGTTATCAGCCCACTATGGGATAAAGCTGGTATTCAACAACAGAAATATCGGAAAGCCTACACACTCACAGAAATTGAACAGCTCTCTACTCAATGATCTCTAGTCAGAGAAGAAATAAAGAAAGAAATTAAAGAATTTCCAGAATTCACTGAAGATGAGAGCTCAATATACCCGAATGTATGTGACACAATGAAAGCAGTGCTAAGAGTAAAGTTCATAGCACTAAGTGCCTCCAAAAAGAAATAGGAAAGTACTCATTCAAGCAATTTAAAAGTACACCTAAAAGCTCTAGAAGAAAAAAAGGAGACAAGCAATCCAAAGAGAAGTAGAAGGAAGGAACTAATTAAAATCAGGGCTGAAATCAATCAGTTAGAAACAGAAAACAATTATCAAGAATCAACAAACCCAAGCCAGGCAGTGGTGGCTCACACCTTTAATACCAGCACTTGGGAGGCAGAGGCAGGCATATTTCTGAGTTCGAGGCCAGCCTGGTCTACAGAGTGAGTTCCAGGACAGACAGGGCTATTCAAAGAAACCCTGCCTCAAAAACAAACAAACAAACAAAAAAACCAACAACAACAAAGAATCAACAAACTCAATTACTGGTTCTTTGAGAAAATCAATAAGATAAACAACAAAAATCAATAAGATAAACAACAAACCCCTAGTCAAACTAACAAAAAGGGCAATAAACAGTTTCAAAATAAACAAAATCAGTAATGAAAAGAGAAGACAAAACAACTGACACAGGAAATTTAAAGAATCATTAGTTCTTAGTTCAAAAGCATGTATTACACAAAATTGGAAAACCTTAAAGAAATGGATGATTTTTCTACACAGATACCACTTACCAAAGTTAAATGAAAACTAGGTAAACTATTTTCACAGCCCCATAATGCCTAAAGAAACAGAAGCAGTCATTAAAAGTCTACCAAACCCCCAAAAAGGCCAGGGACAGGTGGTTTTCAAAGAAGAGCTAATACCAATATTCCTCAAACTAGTCCCCAAAATAGAAACAAAAGGAACACTGGAAAACTCATTCTATGAGGCCACAGCTGCTTTGATGCCTAAACCACCCAAAGATTCAAAAAAGAATGAGAACTTCAGACCAATATCTTTTATGAACCTTGACATAAAAGATACTCAATAAAGTACTCACAAAAAGAATCCAGGAGAATATCAAAGACATCTTCCTTCAAAATCAAGTAGGCTTCATCCCAGGGATGCAGAGATGGTTCAATATATGAAAATCCATTAATGTAATCCACCATTTAAACAAACTGAAAGAAAAAACCACATGAATATCCAATTAGATGCTGAAAAAGCCTTCAATAAAATCCAACACCCTTTCAGGTTAAAGGTGTTAGAGAAATCAGGGACACAGTTCACAAACCTAAATCTAAACAAAGCAATATACAGCAAGTCAATAGTCAACATCAAACAAAATGGAGAGATCATAATGCATTTCCACTAAAATCAGGAACAAGACAAGACACCCACTCTCTCCCTATCTAATAAATATAGTTCTTGAAGTTCTAGCCAGAACAATAGGACAACTAAAGAAGATAAAGTGGATACAATTTGGATATGAAGAAGTCAAAATAAGGCTATTTGCAGATGATATGATATTGTACATAATCTACCCCAAAAGTTTTATCAGAGAACTCCTACAACTGATAAACACTTCAGCAAAGTGGCTGGATACAAAATTAACTCAAAGAAATCACAACCTTCCTTTATATAAATGATAAATTGCCAGAGTAAGAAATTAGGGAAACAACACTCATTATAATAATAGCCATGAATAATATAAAATATCTTGGTGTATATCTAACCATACATATGAAAGATCTGTATGACTAGAGGTTCAAGGTCCTGAAGAAAAAAATTGAAGACAATATCAGATGATGGAAATATCTCCCATGCTCATGAATAGGTAGGATTGACATAGTGAAAATGGCCATCTTACGAAAAGCAATCTATAGATTCAACGCTATCTCTGTCAAAGTTCTAGCACAATTGTTTATAGACCTTGAAAGAGCCATTCTCAACTTCATACAGAAAAACAAAAAACCCAGAATAGCCAAAACAAACCTGAACAATAAAAGAATTCCAGTAGGAATAACCATCCCTGATCTCAAGCTGTCATAATGAGCAATTGTGACAAAAATTGCTCAGTATTAGTACAGAAACAGACACATTGATCAATGAAATCTAATGGGAGACCCAGAAATAAACCCACTCACCTATGCACACTGGATTTTTGATTAAGAAGCCAAAACCATACAATGGAAAAACAAAAGCATCTCCTGAACATAGCAGCAATGGCTCAGGCTCTAAGATCATCTATTGATAAATAGGACCTTATGAAACTGAAAAGCTTCTGTAAGTCAAAGGACACAGTCAATAGGATAAATCTGCAATGTACAAATGAGGAAAGGATCGTCACCAACCCTATGTCTGACAAAGGAGTAGTATACCAAATTTCAAAGAACACAAGAAGTTACACACCAACATCTCAAATAACTCAATTAAAAATTGGGGTACAGTACTACACAGAGAATTCTCAACAGAGGAAAATTGAATGGCCAAGAAGCATTTAAAGAAATGTTCAAAGATTTTAGTCATCAGAGAAATGCAAATCAAAACAACCCAGAAGTTTCATCCTATACCCATCAGAATGGATACAAAAACTCAAGAGATAGCACATTCTGGCAAGGATGTGGAGCAAATGAAATACTTTTTCTTTGCTGGTGGGAATGAAAACTTTTACAACCACTTTGGAAATCAATTTGGAGTTTTCTCAGAAAAGTAGAAACAGTTCTACCTCAAAACTCCTGGGCATGTACTCCAAAGATGCTCCAACATCTTACAAAGATATTTGCTCAACTATGTTCATACCAGCTTTATTCATATGTAATAGCCAGAAACTGGAAATAAGCTAGATGTCACTCAATAAAGAATGGATAAAGATAATGTGATACATCTACACAATGGAATACTATTGAGCTATTAAAATCCAAGATATCATTAATTTTGTAGACAAATGGTGGAACTTGAGAAATCATCCTGAGTGAGTTAAACCCATCCAAGAGGACTTGCATGATATATATTCACATATACATGAATATTAGCCATATACTACAAGTACCGGGCTACATTCTACAGAACCAAAGAAGGTAAAGAAGGAAGGCCCAAGACAGGAAGCTTGAATCTCACTTAGAAGAGGGTATAAAATAGTCATAAGTGGTGGAGAAGAGGAACTAGAGAGGAAGCGGGATCAGGAGGGTAATGGGAGTAGGGGGCATTAGGATCTGGTGCATGGAAGGTCAAGAAAGATGGCTAGATGGCCATGAAATGAATGGAAATCTGTAACTGATAGAGTTGAGGAGGTGAAGGACATCTTTAGGGTAAGACAGAAACCTGGGATAAGGGAGGCACCCAAGAATCAATGGAGATGACTTTATCTGTCACTCAGTATATTGGAGATATATAACCTGAAGAGGTTACCTCCTTATAGCCAGGTAGGAAACCCAGTTGGGCGATAGAAACACTAACCTACAACAAAACTTTCAACCCCAAATTTATCCTGTCTTCAAGAAATGCAGGCACTGGGAACAGAACAGAGACTGAGGGAATAACCAACCAATAACTGGCCCAAACTGAAACCCATCCCATGGACAAGCACTAACCCCTAACACTATTAATAATACTCTGTTATGTTTGTAGACAGGAGCATGTTGTCCTCTGAGAAGCTTCACCCAGCAGTTGACTCAGACAGATACACTCACAGTCAAACAGTGGATGGAGCTTGGAGACTCTTTTGGAATATAAGGAATGATTGCAAGCCCTGAAAAAGATAGGAACTCCACAGGAAGATCAAGAGTCAACTAACCTGGAGGAGCCTTTGGGCTCTCAGAGTCTGAACCACCAACTAAAGAACATACACGTGCTAGACCTAGGCCCCTGACACATAAATAGCAAATGTGCAGCTTGGACTTCATGTGGGTCCCAAACAACTGGAATGTGGGCTATCCCAAAAGTTGTTGCCTGTACATGAGATGTGTTCTTCTAGCTGTGCTTCCTTTTCTGGCTTCAGTGGGAGAGGAAGCACCTAGCCTCGAAGAGTCTTGAAGGATGAATACTCAGATAGACCCAAACCCACTCAGAGAAGAAGAGGAGGGCTGACAGGGGAAGGATGGTGGAAGGGAGTGGTGAGCATGATGTAAAATGAATAAGTAAAAAATAAAATAAAATTTTAAAAAAAATTGGAAAACTTGTTCTGTAGCAAACATCTGGTGAATTTTAGATTTTGCCCTGAGGTATCTATCACTGAGTGTTTGTAAACAACCATATTGAAGAAATAGTAATGTAATGTGAAAAAAAAAAAGAAAGTATACTTCAAAAGACAGCACCTGGGTAATTGACACAATCCAGATGTGAAATGTATGATATTGAAATCCAAAGGAGAGATTACCACAAGATGAAGTGAAATGCATTTAAAAGCTTCATAGAAATGATGAATATTGAGCTCTGAAATAAGCAATTGCAATATCAGAATATTTTTGGAACTGAGGAATTATATAGGACAGAGATAAAAGGTGATCTTGGAAGGAGGCGCTATCAGGAACATTAATGTGAATGATCAAATTATCAAACCAAGTCTCAGTGGTTACTGAGAATACGGATGGTGGAAAATAATAAAGGAACTAGTAACAAGTTAATAACTATTAGCATTAAGGATGGTAAGAAGTGTGATTTGTGTCCACATGAGCCTTCCATGAGCCATTTGGCATGGGTCCTTGCACACGGAATTGGGAATCTCATCATAAAGCAGAAATAAATGTAAGAGTGACCTGGAAGCACAGTAAAACTAAGAAAATAAAGTATTATTTTGTGAATCAATACTTTTTACTCTACATTCCTTTTTTAGTCTTTGGAGAAGTAATAATTAGGAATATACTGAATCAAGAAGAAAAGAGAAAAAATGGTTGTGGAAAGGAGGGAAGAAATTGATACTTTTAAAGTTCTTGAGATGAGTCAGAGATAGTGACAAACTTGTTAGTTGACAGATATTTTTAAAAGCTTAATTTTTACTCTGAGTAACATGGAAGTTTAGAAATACTTGCCCCAAAGTCATAGTCATTAATATGTTAGGAG